>JAJNNY010000036.1:0-370824 GCA_022453515.1 Astrocystis sublimbata | reverse complement strand
AGCAGATCTTGGACATACTGACTAATCTTACCTACTTGGGTAAGGTCAGTGCATCAAACCATCCTAAACAGAGGGAAAAAGGGCTTTTTCCTAGGACTCGGCCACAATGATTACGCTAATTTCCTTTCGAGGTCAGAGGTCAGGTCCTACGATGTCTAGATCATGCGGGAATCATTTAGAGAAACAGCCGCTCTACCGCTTTTAATCGCGCGCGAGCGGCGTGCTTGGCCCAGCCAAGAGTTTCTCTGCCTTGTTCTCTTGGTGAATAGCCGACTTCGTGTACATATACACGCAGGGCCATTTGAAGGAACACCCGCTTTCAAATGTGCCGTCAACGCTATGTCCGTGATAGGCAACGTATTGGACCACCCAAGCCATTCGAGATCTCACCGTTAGCTGATTTGAGCGGAAGATTCCATGGTCTTGCGGGTCGCAGGAACTGTCTCGTGCGCTGGCTTATCCAGCTCCCGGCCAGGCATCTCTCTTTCAAGCGCTGACGTTACATTGGTATGATCGCTAGACGCTGAAACCATGATACAAATTTAGTACGATGCCGTAAGGAGTTTAGAGCTTACTTTTAGTCAGAGAGCTGCCCTACGACGGACCCAATCGATTGGATAGTATTTAGTGGATTTCGTGTAGGTAATTAAATACTGGCCCGTGACCAGGGTTGGGGGTTCAAGCGAGTCAGCACCAAGAGGTAAGATATTTCTGAAACCTCGGACCTACCTACGCATACATATGACAATGTTGATAGCAGCGTCAATCCATCTGCAGGGTACCTAGGGCTAGATTACTAGTAGTATATGAATGAGGCATGCTCCGGACAACCTGATTCTCTGTTCTAATGACATGGTACGCCTTAATCATTATGGACTCAGAGAGCCCAAATGAGTGATGATATTGATCAAAGTATTTTCACTGATGTATTTCTGCGACTCGCCATCGTCATTATCCTTCCGCGTCTTCGAAGCTTCCTCCTCATGAATGCCTGCACCCTAGCTTCGCCCTCATAACGTGAATATGAAACTATTATTCTGTCTCTTGCTAGGTTTATAAGAGGAGATCTGTTTTACAAGATTCATTCTCGGGGAATCCTTCATATATGAAAACTGGATGATTTTTCAGTGCCTTAGACAAACCTGGCTCAACCTCGCGATTTCTGGGTTGTGTGTGAGATTGACTTTTTGATCAGCATCTTTATGACGCTGCCTTCTCACAGTGGTTCTCTTGTGACTTGTGAGTCTATGTTGGTAGAAATGAACTCCGAGAGTTCACTCGAAGTTTCCTCTTGGACCAGGGACGCAGCTCTTGGAATCCGTCCTGGTACACATTGCGCAATTCCAAAGTCGACCCAATCTCTTTCTTTCACAACACTATTCCTGGTCTAGGATGGAATCACTGTCACAAAGTGTTCAGATTATGAGCAATGAGCCTGATGCCGGAGAAGACAGTGTGAAAGAAATGTAGTAGCCATTTAACCCTCTTGTTGCCTGTCGTTCAAGGCTACAATCTTCTTGGGATCTGTAAACATGTTTAATATCTCATAGCAGCATTATCTCTCTTCAATATCAGCAGATAGCCTTTCCACTACTCGGGATATCAGAGCTGCGATGACTTTGTGCTCAGGAGCTACGTGCACTCATCATATGGCAATTCATTCCAGATATAACCGAGGTGTGCCAGCTGGCGAGCTACAATTTGCGACGTTCAGATTCCAGCATTGTGAGGTGTGAAGCAGAAGCGTCGGAGAGACGCATTGGCTTATTTTACCTCATTCAGTGCAGCAATTCATGCCGGCCACGTGGAATTATGTCGGACAGGATGGCCAATTACAAAACGCGCATTTTCGCAAACCGTGTTCGTGTCTCGGAAACCGAAGAAATAAGAGTGCATTGCTGCTTTGTCATGAGCTGAGCATGATGTAGGTGAGCGGAGTTGGTGAGCGAGAGGCGGGCTGGTGTGTTTGGATGCACAGTCTGATGACACCGTCTGAAACACTGTGTCGCTGCCCGTACAGGAACGATTCTGTTCAGCCCTAGATCTGCCGGGGGGGGGGGGCACAGTGCCCCAGTGCCCCTCTTCCCCGAAGATCGGAGCCCGGCAGAACTCTGAACTCTCTTCTGCGTGTGATGTGACGCAACTTCCAAACAGGTCTTAGGGGATTGGCTCTATTTTCCTATATATTGACTTGCCACTCGTTGAAGAGACACAAATTCAGAGACAGCATCATCGCGTGAGGCAATTGCTCCTCACTGCAATTTCCGCGACATCATGGCCGCCACGGCGCTTCCAGACCCTACGAGTGATCTTGGATGGAGCGCTTTCGAGGGGGCCATTCATGAAATATTCCACAAAAATGCCCTGGCTGCCCCTGATTCACCCTGTGTGACCGAGACTCAGTCCTCGACCACCCCCGAGAGGAGGTTCACATACAAACAGATATACGAGGCTTCCAACATTTTGGCCCACAAGCTGCAAGATGGTAAGTGTAGAATGTGGACTGCGGCAATCCCTATTTTAATTAATGGCAAATAAGCTGGCATAACAAATGGCGATGTGGTCATGATCTTCGCCCACCGCTCCGTCGAGCTCCTCATCGCTTTCATGGGAACCCTCGCCGCCGGCGCCACCATCACTGTCCTGGACCCCGCCTACCCGCCTCAAAGACAGTCCATTTACATGTCTGTGTCCAGACCAAGGGCCCTGATCGAGATCGGAAGAGCCAAGGACGAGAATGGCCCTCTCGCGCCGCGTGTCCAGGCTTATATTGACGAGGAATTGTCTCTCAAGATACGGGTGCCTGAGATGCGCATGAGTGACGATGGCCACCTCACTGGTGGCGAGGTCGACGGAAGGGACATCTTTGCCGATGCCGCAGGGAGGGCCTCGAAGCCCCCATCCGCGTTAGTTGGGCCGGATTCAATAAGTAAGTAATTTTCCATTTCCCTTGATAATAATCTAATTTATTTCCTTTTAGGTATTCTGAGCTTTACGAGCGGCACGACCTCCACGCCTAAGGGCGTGATGGGCAGACATTACAGCTTAGCCAAATATCTACCTTGGATGGCAGAGCAATTCAAATGGACATCAAAAACAAAGTTCGCTTGTTTAAGGTAGGAACCATCAGAATTGATTTCCCACGCAGACACGCTATCTAACTCCTACTAGTGGCATAAGTCATGACCCCATTCAGCGGGATTTCTTTAGTCCTCTCTTCCTGGGGGCCGAATTATTGATTCCAGCTCGCGAGAATATCGCCCACGACAAATTAGCTAAATGGTTTCACGACCACGAACCCAACGCAGTCCATCTCACACCGGCCATGGGTCAGATCTTGGTCGGAGGCACCACGGTTCAGTGTCCTTCCCTGCTGTGGGTGCTCTACGTTGGCGATATATTGACCAAGAAGGATTGCATTGCGCTCCGCAAGATGGCGCCCAACGCTGAAATCTGCGCTGCCTATGGTACTACTGAGACAAGCCGCAGTGTGTCTTACTACCAGATCAAGAGCCACGCCGAAGACCCGAATGCGTTGGATAAGTTTGGTGACATCGTTCCTGCCGGGAAGGGCATGCAAAATGTTCAGCTCTTCGTAGTGAATCGGGAGGATCGCACTAAGCTTTGCGGCATCGGCGAGGTTGGTGAGATCGTGATGAGGGCAGCGGGATTGGCCGAGATAAGTGTACTTCTTCTGTAAAGGGGATCATGAAAGCTAACATGCGACTTTACGGATATCTGAACGACCCCGAGAAGACCCAGGAAAAGTTTGTCGACAACTGGTTTGTGGACAACAACATCTGGGTTGAGGCCGATAACAAAGTTGCCGATCATGCCAACGAGCCATGGAGGAAACATTACAAGGGTCCGCGCGATAGAATCTACCTTACCGGCGATCTTGGTTACTTTTCTGAAGATGGGAACGTCCTCATATCTGGCAGGGCTGACAATCAGGTCAAGATTCGTGGCTTCCGTATCGAGCTCAATGAAATCGATAGTAGCTTGAGAGGATATCAACTAGTCCGCGAGTGCAAGACGCTGCTTCGAAGGGATCGGAACGAAGAGCCCACATTAGTCAGCTATATTGTCCCTGAAGCTCAAGAATGGTCCAAGTGGCTGAAAGAGCACGATTTAGAAGATACTGAGGAGGAAGGCACTGAGATCGGACCCGTCATCGTGTATTCGAAGCGCTTCCGGCCGATGCAAACAGAGGTCCGGGATCATCTTCGATCTAGACTGCCGTCTTATGCGGTCCCGACTTACTTCATCTACCTCAACAAAATGCCTTTGAACCCCAACGGCAAGGTAGACAGCCCAAACCTGCCGTTCCCGGACGCGGCCCTGATCGAGGAAGAGGCATCGGAAGAGGACCTAAAGAGATGGGAAGCCTTCAGCGACACCGAGAAGGAAATGGCGCAGCAATGGGCGACGCTTATCAGTGGCTTAAATGCCAAAACTCTTCGACCTGACTCGGATTTCTTCGAGAGTGGTGGGCACAGTCTGCTAGCACAGCAACTTCTTCTCGATATCCGCAAGAAATTTGGCATCAATGTGTCTATCAACTCACTCTACTCTAACTCATCTCTGACGGCGCTAAGCACACAAGTCGACCGCCAGCGTGAAGGTAAGGATGATGCGGGCGCGACGGAGGATGGCGAACCTGCATATGCCCAGTCGCTCGACGAACTGCTTGGCAAGCTTGATTCTAAGTATCAGGTAGCGGACCCCGCGGCACTCTCTCCAACCGGCAAGACTACTGTTTTCGTGACCGGTGCCACAGGTTTCTTGGGCTCTTATATAGTCAGGGACTTGCTGAAGCGCGAGGGTATCAACGTCATCGCTCACGTCCGCGGGACCAAGAGCGTGCAAGCCGCTCAAGAGCGGCTTCAGAGGTCACTTCGGGGATACGGCGTATGGGAGGACTCTTGGAGCACCAAGTTGAGTGCAGTTATTGGTGACTTATCGCAGCCGCGCCTGGGACTCGACGAGAAAACATGGACCGAGGTTGGCGCCGCCGCTGATGTGGTTGTTCACAACGGCGCTCTAGTTCACTGGGTGAAACAGTACAAGGACCTTGAGCGTAGCAACGTTCAATCAACGCTTGAAGCTCTCGCTCTCTGTAACGAGGGCAAGCCTAAGCTTTTCTCATTCATCAGTTCAACAAGTGTTCTGGACACAGATCACTATATCAACCTATCACACGAGCAGACCGCTACGGGACAAGGCGCTGTCATGGAAGCAGATTCTATGAGCGGGAGTCGTTTTGGGTTGGGGACTGGGTACGGGCAGTCTAAGTGGGTAAGTGGCTTCCAGACTTCCCTCTACACGGTGCAATAATCTAACGAACCACAGGTTTCTGAACAGCTTGTTCGCGAGGCTGGTAGACGCGGCCTTCTCGGATCTGTCATCCGGCCTGGCTACATCTTAGGGGATGCTTCCTCTGGCGTCTGTGTCCATGACGACTTCTTGGTCAGGTTCTTGAAAGGGTGCCAGCAGCTGTCGAGTCGCCCGCGAATAATCAACAGCGTCAACGCTGTACCGGTCAATCACGTCTCGACCGTCGTCGTCGCAGCCAGCTTGAACCCCGTCCCGGCCGAAACGACAAGTAGTGGCAGCAGCGATGGGGGCGTCCATGTTGTTCACGTCACTGCTCATCCGCGCCTTCGCATGAACGAATTCCTCTCCATCTTAAGCTACTATGGCTATAACGTGCCCGAGGTGGGTTACAACGAATGGAAGACGCAACTTGAGACCTTTGTCTCTGCTGGTTCAGTTCAGAAAGACGAGGAACAGAGTGCCTTGATGCCACTCTTTCACATGGTGACGAATGATCTTCCGTCCACCACCCGTGCGCCAGAACTCGATGATCGGAATGCCGTGACTGTACTGCAGGCCGATGCAGACCGGTGGACTGGAGTTGACGAGAGTGCTGGCGAGGGCATCAATAGGGAATCTGTCGGCCGCTTTTTGAGGTACCTAGTCGAGACTAAGTTCTTAGCACCACCGAATGGCCGGGGCAGAGAGCTGCCGCCCATCAATGCTGATGTTGTACAAGCACAGGCGCAATGGGGTGTTGGTGGGCGCGGTGGTGGTTCGGCATGAAGAGAGGGAATGCGATATCGGAACGATATAAAGATACTGGATCTGCCGCTCATGTCAGCTTTGCATAAATTGAGGCTTAGAAAAACGATATTGTCTTAGTTCCGTGGGATCGGTCTCATAAAGAACTCTAGCCAATGGGTCGCCAGTCACATGGGCGATTTTGGGTTCGGTTTCCAAAAACCTTTAGTCCTGCATGCTCCCATTCCGACTTTTCAACATCTGTATGCGACATCCTGATTGTCCAATTGAGCGTGGTAGATAGCCGTTCCAAGCATAAAGATAGGTGTCCGATGCTGACGTGATCCAAGGCAGGCTTGCCACGAGTACTGAAACGACTCCTAATCATGCGCCTTTCTTGACTGCCCCCCTTGGACGGTATTGTTTACTAAAGATGATACCAGTGCCGGAGTCATCTGGTCTGCCAGTGCTGATTGTCCAAGTTATGTGAACGTTGGAAGGGAAGGGGGCTCTGTCTATTTTAAGCGGAGGCTCACCACGTGAGACTTACACATCGATCGACATGGCTCTTTGGTTACATTCCCAGAGTTGATGACCCCAGATTGGGCACTGGGTTTAAGATAAACGAGCTTAGATTATATACCTACGTATTTGGGTCTTTCGACGGTGGCCGCCGGTGGAGTTCTATTCATGTACTCTGTCCGCATTTGAATTATGGTTTTCTTTGACTGCCCACTTCCGAGGAAAGTGGTCTGCCAACGAATGACAACGTTATGCAGCCTCTCACGTGTCTTACATTCTGGATGGGACCATTCAACAAGCGATGTCATAACCGAGATCTCATTGGTGACCATTCGGCCGGGTCTTGCCGTTGGCATGTCCCATGATTTGATCTGTCCACTTGGTGCTAGTTGCCGCATCGCCATTGAGGGCTGGTGGGGAGATTGGACGCATGGCTGTTTGAATGCAACCGTAAGTTGAAACCTCGTGATCTAGCTCAACCGCAAAGCGCATCAATAGCTGAGCCCCACGACGACGACGATGATGGCACTGCAGATTCTCCCGGGCAACGCTGAGCCAGCGAACGCGTACGAGCGGTGGTACAGCGCATGCAGTGATTCATTGACCTTGCACCAACAAGATTAGCAGTTTACTTAGCCAAGCAAGCGAGCCAGCCATCAGCTGGCAAATTATGTATGTCTAGTTGCTTGCTCATGAAGCTGACCGGCGGTCGATGCTTAGCCAGGCCGATCCTGCGGTATATCCAGTATGCAGCAGGCGTGCATATGCATGGCCGAACACCAACACCAGGTACGGAGTGCCTGGAGTGCAGTGTAACATTGATCCCGGTCCCAATCTTGGCCGGCGAGGCGGCCAGCACACCCAGACCTGACGCCATTTCGCCCAAAACATGCATGGGAATTGTACAAGCCGGTACAGGTACAATGTGAACATAGCAACCTTGAAGCAAGTTGTTGTTGTTGTTGTTGTTGTTGTTGTGATACTTAAGTTGTTGGCGGTCGACTGAGATGGGGCGATCGAGGTGGTGGCCAGGTTCCTGGCCGGCAACCCTGGCATCGTGGGAAACCTGCAAGGTTCTCGACCGAACCAAATCTGCTATTCCTACCTCTTCTACTATTCGCCAGGGTTCCCTGTTCATGCTGACGCCGGTGCTGCACACAGGTGTACGCGCTGACCAATGCAGGCAGACGAGCCCCGTTGCGAATTCCATATCTATCTGGGGTGGATCGAAGAGAATAAGACAAAGGACAAAGCAAGTCAGTCAGAACAAAGAAAAGAAAGACACAGCAGATGGAAAAAAAGAAAGAAAGAAAGAAAGAGAAAAAGAAAAGAAGGCATGGCACTGGTCGCCCATGGAGGATTGGCCAATTGCCGTGAGCCCCCTTCCCAAAAGAGCCAAGTGAGGGAATCCTAAACGGTGGTCCTGGCGCGACGGTCTATCTTCAAATAGACGGACTAGGCAACCCAGGCAACTAGGATCAACCAGAGCTCGCAGAGCAGGCGAGGCAGCTCGGCAGGTACCCCAGTCGAGCCAGTAGCGTGATAAGGAACCGCTGTGCTACCAAAACAGTCCACCACCGGCATAAAAGGGCACTTCGCTTCCCATTGCAATATCCAGCAGCATCACGTTTGCTCAGTACCACATAAGTATACACACCGCGCCTGCTACTCAACAAAACCCCATTCGCGGCTCATAAGTCACGTTGGTCACGATGCTTGGAGGGGGCGGGCAGTTACCCACAGGGGACTGCTGATGTGGGCGCACAGCCACGCATCGTGATGACCCGGATGTAGGAGTTGACTTTTAAGCAAAGGCTTTGTTATTTGTTGTTAGTCTGCCACCGAGCCCACGTCGGTCTCCCACTCCGTGATCCGGCAAGCGACCCCTGACATGATGGATAGCGTCACAGCCATACTATGAACGGTCTAGCGTTGACTCTAAGCAGTCGACTGCCCATATCTCCGGGTACGGTAGCGAATCCATATTCATCTTGAGTGACTGTGGACCTCTCTGGGCCAGGCGTGCCAGGCTGCCAGCATGTAGTGTGTGTACTGTACATATGTAGACGCGGTAGGAACCTTGAAGCATGCTCGGCATGTAACTAGGTCGTCTGCCGCTGACCGCTTGTACGCATATGATCTGCCTACATGTATCCAGGCCCCAGGCTCTGGACCCTCGACGCCGATCACTGCGAACGGCACATCGACTCACACGATCACACGACGTCCCGGTCAAGACGGTGTCTGTTTGTGCCTGAACTCCAGGGGACCTCCCACTTGCGCCTATGCCCTCGGACTCCCGGTGCTTGCTCTCCATCCACACTCACCTCTGATCTTGTGATTAGCGTCTGCCTCTGTTCTAGTCGTTGCCTTGGACCGCGAACCTTTGGTGTATTCGTATAGGCACCACGCTCGTGTTCTGAGCTCGATCTGCACTCGACTGTTTGCTATCTCCAAGTTGATTGGACATCTCATTGGCGGCCCTGTCAGCTGCTCTTTTGCTTTATTTGACCGCTTGTCGAGGTTGATTCGCCCGTCCCGTCGGTTCACGGTACAGGTAGGAAGAGCCGCATTCTTGCCTTTGGCCCCCATCCATCCATCCCATCCTCCTTGCATGAACGAAGGCTCGCTAGTCGCGTCGGTAGGGCTGACCGTGGCAACACGTGGGAATGCTCGATACTACTCTACACTGCCCTTCTCTTACACGCATAGTCAGAACCATACGAGGTGTACCTGAGCTGACACGAGAATCCTCAGCTTGACTCATAACTACCATAAGCGCGACACCCGTTGGCTGCGCGGGTGTGGAGATTGGCGACGAGGTTGCTGACAGGCAAACAGCATATGATGAGTCCAAGACGAAAAGAAGCATAATTAGTCTGTCGCCTGCCTGTCTCACTCCGGTGTGGTGACTATGTATGAGGTGTTCAAGTAAGTCGAATTGCATTTCATTCGCTGACTCACCTGATATTTACTGTTGTTTGGCTGTATCAACTCTTGAAATCCCTTGGCCTTGCAAGCGAAGGTGTACAAACCGGGTATTGAGGAAAGGGATGAAATGCATGTTGGGTCTAAGCCGCGTTTCGGACCAGTAACCGCTACCAACACATCCACCACCAGAACACCACAACAGCAGAGCCTCAACAGCAATGAAGCGGCAAAACAACATAACGGCAGTGGAAGCAGCAGCAGCAGCAGCAGCAGCAGCAACAGCAACAGCAACAACAACAACAACAACAACAGCAGCAGCAGCAGCAGCAGCATCATCATAGTATATTAGTGGGCGAAAACGCCAAGGAGTCACCAATCGGAGGAGAAACAAATTGCTGGCTTCATTATTAAAGGGCCGAGGTTGAGCTCGATTCACTGTCGATTGTACCAGCCACCAGTGTTATTTTACACCAATTGATGCCATCTGCCTACCTGCATTGAATGCTTGCAGCCTGATCGATCTCCTTATCATTCACGGTAAGGTAAGTACGGTACCGACAATGGTGGTTGCTCCTGCTGCTCCTGCTCCTGCTGCTCCCGCCGCTGCCGCCGCCGCCGCTTCTGCTGCTCCTTCTCTCCAGCTGCTTTTGTTCCTCCAATGACTCTGTCATTACGAAGTCTTCCTGCCCGGACCACCGCCATCGCTATTGCTATTGCCAATACTACGGACACTTCTACCGTGGCTTCCCCCTTCACCTCATAGAGCGTCCGCCTTCTTTTTCAGTAGCCAGCCTTCGTCTTCCGTGCTCATACGTCATCCATACCAAGTGTGATAGTCACGTAGCTAGCTCGTCAACACAGTCTCTGTGCAATCTCCATCTCTTGCCCATCACCTTATCACCTAAGCACCACCTGCCTCTGCCTGCGGCGAACAAGCCCATAACAACGTGGAACCTGAGGTTTCCTCTCTCGGTCATTGGGCAACACATGCGTCGGGACCTCACGCGCTTGCTGCTTGCCTTGACCTGCATCTACTTCGCTCCTGTCACCTCTCGTGTGCTCGCACAAAAAAGCCCCTCGCACCTGTCCATCACCCTGATGACCTGCAGCCGAAGAGAGCCACGAGTCGACGCCAGGTTTTTGTATGTGCCTTGTTCCAGCATGGGAAGGTGGCATCATCGCAGCCCATTCACGAAAGATCCTCGATTCTAGTAGTTCGACTTCGTTGTTTCTGCCCACCTCTGCTATCTTCCGCAACCTATCAGCCCCAGATCCGCGTAACGCCGTTGTCTACTTTTCCTGAGCTTTTTTGTTGTGACAGCAGTGCTTCTAACTCGCACTTTGGCTATGAGAATTATCGCGACTAACAAATAAGCCGGGTTCTAGGCAATATTCAACACCTGTCAACCCTTCTGCTCATCACAATCCTGTGATTCTGAACAAATAGAAGCCTTGTTTGGTTGGCTGAAGCTCGCATTTCCGGACGCTCGTTGGACTCGCATTCGCTGCGGACGGCCACTACCATGAGCAGCCATCTGCAGTTTGCGCAGGCAGCCCTGCGCTACCTCTACCCGCTTGCTGTATTCATTTACTTTACGGCTGCATCGGCCGTTGTTCTTTGTGCCCTACAGAATCCATCGGTCAAGACATCACCAACACGCTTCAAAGTCATCTGGTATTCCCTGCTCCTTTTTATTGCTCTTTATGGAGCACAAGTCGTGCTGAAAGTCGTCGAGATATTGGTCTGGTCACGCTGGGCACCCCAATCTACCATCATCGGCTCGCTTTCTTGCATCCTCATCTTCGGAGTGCAACAGAACAGCATGGGAGATGTTTCCGATATGGTCTGGTACCCGTACTATGGGTCTTGGATTTTGGCCTCGCTGTTCGAGCCGGCTATTGCTGTGATGCAGTTCCTCATCGCCAATGAAGTATCTACGATTCACCTCGACGCCCATCCTGAACTCGAACTTCCTATCTTCATGCGCGTGGATGCCGCCATTTCAGTTGGCCGCTTCGCCATAATGCTCAGCATCATGTTGATTCACATGACGTCACGCAACTGCATTGACACCGATAGTTGTGATGAAGAACGAACTCCACTGATACCCAAGCCCGACCAGACGTTGAGCAATGGCGATGGTTCAACTGACAGTGGCTATGGGACTAGCTCTGAGGCGACCAACACTGATGCAACTAACACAGAAACGCCCAGTTCGCCTGCAGATCCAGAATCACCATGGGAACGTCAACAGCGTCTCCTCCGCGAAAAGATGGAGAAACGGCTCAAGAGCGAAGGCAGCTGGATCGCCTACGTCAAAGGCTTCATGATATTCTTCCCCTATATATGGCCTGTCGGGAACCGTCGCTTGCAAATTCACGTTATCCTTGTCGGTTTATGTTTACTTGCTGGCAACGGTCTAAACTTCCTAATCCCCCGTCAATATGGCGCTGTTCTGGATTCGTTGAGCGGCTCATCGATGGAAAACCCTTGGGTACAGGTCACGATATTTGCAACCCTTCGCATTCTGTCGGCGGAAGCGGGTCTGCCGTTGATACGAAACCTTCTTTGGCAGCCGGTTGAATTTTACTCCCAGGAAGCTCTCAGTGTTGCGGCCTATTCCCATGTTATGAACTTGTCTTCTGAATTCCACGATAGCCAGAGCTCATCTGACATACAAGTTGCCATTTCCAACGGCGGCCATCTGACTAGCCTACTCGAGTCTGTCTGTTTTGAGGCAGTTCCCATGATGATTGACTTGGTCGTGGCTTTCACATACCTATCTGTGAAGTTCGGCCCGTATGAAGGTTTTATCACGATAGCTACAGGCCTTGCCTTCATCCAGGCCGCGACCCAGCTCATCTCGAAGTTCAAAGAGCAGAGAAGAAAGGCGGTGAGCACGTAGGTAACCCCTCATCTTCTCGTGGGTGAGCCACACTAATGCCTGGGTAGGTATTTCGAAGAGCACTACACTCGCCAAGCTGGTATCCAGGGCTGGTATACTGTTAGCGCATTTAACCAAGTGCCCTACGAAGGAGATCGATATAGCAAGGCCGTGAAATCGCAAATCTCGGCTAGCAAGTCCGTTTATAGTGGCTACGTTCTCGGACAGGCGTTTCAATACCTCATCCTCACCACTGGTTTGCTTGCTGGTTCCTTCCTGGCTGTCTACCAAATCACCAAGAAGAGGGCCACGCCAGGTGACTTTGTCATGCTATTGACATATTGGAGTCAGCTCACTGCACCTCTCAAGTTCTTCTCTGCAATGGGGCGAACCATCAGTCAAAATCTGGTTCAAGTCGAACGGCTTCTGGAAGTGATGCTGACCAAACCTACCGTTGTTGACAAACCTGGTGCGCGGCCTCTGAATCTCAAAGGTGGGAAGGTTGAGTTCCGCAATGTCGGCTTTAGTTACGACAAGAAGAAGGAAATCTTGAAGGGCATAAAGCTGTCTGCACCGCCTGGCACGACTGTTGCCTTTGTAGGCGCAACGGGCGCCGGCAAATCGACTATATTCAAAGTTCTGGATCGATTCTACGATGTGACTAGTGGCTCAATCTTGATAGATGGCCAGGACATTCGAGATGTCACACTATCTAGGTGAGCGAGCCATTATGCAACAGCTACCGAGTATCCTGCTCGGGGAATGTGTTTGGGGTTGCATCGCTAATTGCCACTTAATAGCTTACGGCGTTGTATCGGTATCGTCCCTCAGTCGCCTATTCTCTTCGATGACACTGTGATGAACAACGTCAGATACGCTCGGCTGGATGCATCCGACGAGGAGGTATACGCTGCTTGTAAAGCTGCAGCCATTCATGACCAGATCATGGGTTTCACTGAAGGATACAAAACCAGGGTTGGGGAGCGCGGCGTGTAAGTTTTTTTTGAAATGGTAGCATGTTCGACTTGTTAACCCGTATTAGAAAGCTTTCCGGCGGAGAGCTGCAACGAGTTGCCATTGCCCGAGCAATCCTGAAAAGTCCTGAAATCGTGCTCCTCGATGAGGCAACGAGTGCTGTGGATACTGACACCGAACACAAAATTCAAGAAGGTTTACGTGCGTTGTGTGAGAATCGGACCACGTTCATTGTAGCGTAAGTTGCCACCGCTCAAAGTCTGTTACCTATTAGCGACGACTGACAATGCATTTAGACATCGTCTCTCAACTGTCATGAATGCTGACACTATCTTCGTCGTGGCTGATGGCCAAGTCGTCGAGCAAGGTACCCATGAGGATCTCATTGCCAAGAAGGGCAAATACGCAGAACTTTGGTCCAAGCAGATCTTCTCGAAACCCAAGGAGCGAAAAGACGACGTGGACGTCACAGAAACATCTTCTGACACGCCCAACGGGCAAACAATCGAACTCATTGGCAGTGAAGAGGGCGAGGCTAGCGCGTCTGACCAATCAGGCTCGTTGTCGACAGTCGTGGAAGCGGAAACCGAGGCCAACGACTCGATGACGGATGGGGGCGAGTCTGGGAATCGTACTCCGGTGGCGCACAAGCAGGAGGTAGATCCGTCGAAAGATCAATCTTGATTTTTTGGCTGATACTGACCTCTGACTTGTAGGGTTCAAGACTGAATCCCGGCGCACCGGAGTTCACTCCTCGAACCTTGCATGCCCAGCCAACGCCTCCATTTCAAAACAGCTGGGCCGAGGACGTTGAAGAGGCGGTTGACTCGCCTTCAAAGGCGTGTAACGAGGACTCGATTTCCAATCCAGAATGGGACACATCTCACAATTATCTTCAAGCTCCACCGAATACGGTAGCTGGTTCACCTGACGACAGCTTCGATGTGTCCGTAAAGGCACAAGCCTCCGATTCTCCGGACATCAGACGCCGCAACACATCGCAGACTGTCTCCTGTCCGGACCCTCAGCTACCCCCTTTCCAATGCAGCCCTGCCGTCAGCCAGACTTCACTGTCTCGTGTAGAGAACATGCCCCCTGAAGTTCAAAGCACACAACAAGCGCAGCCTGAAGAAAAGTCCGACCCACCCAAGAAAGAAACGGCAGAGGTACAAGTTCCGTCGCGTGGCACTCGTGGCAGAGGCTCTCGAGGCCGAGGCTATCGCGGTCGCTATCATGGCAAAGGGCGACGCAATGGTACCAACCCGAATTCGAAACAGGGTAAGCGGGCGAGTGACACGCCGAATCCACCAAGATGAACAGGCCGAAGTAAAGTGGTGTGATTTCCTATTCTGCTTTCTAACATGTTCTATTTCAACCTTTGTCTTTTAATGTGACGCACATTTGGCCGCGATTTTGGTGAGAGGAGGTGCTTATGCATCAGCCTCTGATGGTTTCCTCTACCCTCTTTTTTTCTGGGACTGTATTTGTACGACAGCATGTCAAGATTGTGCCCAAACATATTACTCACGACATGATGATGACTCGATTCGAAGCAAAATGCAACATGAAGATATACAAGTTTTTTTTTCCACCTTACACCAAAAGAATTTCACCAGGGCATCACGCATTGAGTGGCTCGGCACAATTACTGTATGATAGCAAGGTCTACTACGTATCAGCCCCGTCTGGTCATATTTTACCTTCCTTCTGGCGTATGACGGCTGCGGATTGGTAGATGCGACATAGACAAGATAGGCTCGCTTTCTTTCTCTCTTTTGGCAAAAATAGAAAATTAGATTGGTCACGAACGAACGAACATAACAGACAATACAGAACCCTATTGGGAACATTAAATCAAGTGCCATCAGGGATGTGAGCTTGTCCTGTCCTTAATAATTGATGCATATATTTTTCACTATTTGATTCGATCATGATGCAGGTGAAAACATCACTCTGGCTCTACGGGGCTTATTTAGAGCCACGACTCTTCGTCGTGATTATGTCAAAGTCAGTACCCGATTATGTGAAACTTACTTAAATCAGTCTATCTGCTATCATGTTGAGCTTAGGCTTATTAAACACGTCCATTTATAAATCATACTACATGACAGAACTCAATGCTCAATTTCTATCAAAAGCATCGAGCATCGTAACTCGTAACTAACGTGCGTGGTCTAAGAATTCATTATCGGAGCGCTCATTTCCGAAGCGTCGTCATTTTTAAAAGATGTTTGATGTTGATGATGCTTGTTGTGAGAAACTCCAGCCCCAGATCTTCTTTGTGGAAGAATGACAACACAACAAGCAATATGGAGTGCGGCCAAGTTTCTGCCCTTCCAGCCTCTTCCAGCTGGATTTGATCGCGCTTATGCTCCTTTCTCCCTTGATGACCGAACGCCTGGCTGCTGGGCTTATCCGTCCGATACCATATAGGTTTGCCAAACTGGCTAGGCCTAGCGCCGAGAGGGTGTTCATTCATTCACTATTGCGCACCAGAGCCCGGTGCACCACCGGCGCCGCGGCCGGCGCCGCCACCACTGCCTCCCATGAAGTTCCGCGCCATGTCGGCGACGTTGGGGTCGTTCATGAGCTGGGACATGTCAGGCATGCCGCCGCCCGAGGTGAAGCGGTCGGCCATCTCGCGCAGGCGCGGGTTGCTCATCAGATTCTGCATCATCTCGGGGTTCTGCATGAGGTTCTGGGCCATGCTGGCGAACATGGGGTTGTTCATGATGGAGCTGAGATCGGGCATGCCGCCGCCGCCGCCGTTTCCACCTGCACCGCCGCCACCACCACCACCGCCGAACATGCTGGCCAGAGAGCCTAGGTCAGGCATGCCGCTGCCACCGGTAGCGGCGCCGACGCCGGCGTTGACACCGCGCGCGATGGGGTCGTGCTCGGCCTCGAGCTCCTGGACGCGGCGCCGCGCCGTCTCAAAGCCCTTCTTCATGGCGTCGGAGCCACCGCTGCCTTCGTACTCGATGCCCTGGCTGTAGGCCTCCATGCTGCCGCGGGCGTCGCCGAGGGCGAAGCGGGCGAGGCCCAGGCGCGACCAGGCCTTGGTGTAGTTGGGGTCGACGGCGACGGCGGCCTCGGCGTCGGCACGCGCGCTGTCGTGGTCCCGGGCGGCGCTGTAGGCGGCGGCGCGGTTGGACAGGAAGATGGCGTTGCCCGGGTATAGGGTCAGGGCCTGCGAGTAGTACTCAATGGCGCGGGAGTAGTCCTTGGAGGTCATGGCCTTGTTGCCCTGGACCTTGAGGTCCTCGGCGCGCGTCTTCTCTTCGTCGGTGGGGAGTTTGGGGGCGGCGACATCAGGGGCTGACGAGGAGGAACCTTTTCCGGAGGCTTTCAGTTTCTCGTAGACGCCGTAGATCTGCATGAGGTTCTGGGTGCCGATGGCGGACTGGACGGCCGTCTTGTCGGCCGGGTCGACTTTGAAGCTCTCGGCGATGCAGTTGATGGCGACGTCGATGCTGTCTTTGTCGTCGGCGGAGGACAGGGTGCCATCTTCGAGCGAGGTCGACAGGAAGTCGCAGATGGCCAGCGCGAGGCGCTGCTTCGAGGTTGTGGTCTGTGGTTGTCACAAGGCACATCTGGTTAGTTTGTTTAAGATGGCAGAGATCTAACTGGAATACAATGTTGGGAACGTACCATAGCTACGAGTGAGTGGTATCTGCTAGTCTAGATGGCGGGGAAAGCAGATGTCAAAGGCGAAGAAGCTAGAGAGGAATAGCGAGAGGAAACAGCACTTGGGGGCTGCGAAATAATCAGGATCGAAAAGGAGAAAAGGGTATCTAGGTAGGATGGGAAAATGAACGAGAATATTCTCGAAGTTTCGGTTCTCCCCGGTTGGAAGTGTAAATCAAGAATCAGGATCAAGGGCAAAAAGTTCGAGCCTCGTCTATTCTGTATGGGAGTGGGGTCCGGGCGGGCTGCTCCAAGTGCAACGTAAGGGAAAAGAGGCCAAGAGCCAGGCGGACAGGCCCAGACAGGTGAGCTGGAGAAGAGGACGCTCCATGGGCCGAGACCTGCCAGGCGACAGGTCCCCTATTGCACCAGAGGACTGGGAAAGAAGGCGGTGAAGGCGGGGTGATAGCGGGGTATTCCTCGAATTGCCATTTGGGCAGTAACGCTAGACTACCTACACGTACCTATTCGCGCTAACCTAGTGCAGATGGCGGGGCTGTGAGCGTTTGCAGCAGCGGGTAAGTACAGTCAGGGGGCAGTTCATACAGTTAGTTCATCGCAAGTTTATCTCATACCTAATCGTACCTACCATGAGTGTGTTTGAATATGGTTTGAATTCGGTGATGAGGACCCTAAATGCAAAATGAGGGAGGAACCCGCACGGATATTTGAGAAAAACGGACGCAACTAACGTGTCTTGAGCCCTGCATCTCACCAACCCCAGCTCCGCGTCCCGAACCGCTACCATCTCGGCTTTGGTTGCTAACGTCGGTAGGTCAGCGTCCGGCGCCGGAGCCCATATGTCGCCTACGCGATGTCGTGATCGCGACCTTGACTCACTTCGGTGGGCAGCAATGCAACATCTATCTATCTATCTATCTATCTATCTATCACTCACCACCCCGTGATAACTACCTACACAAACTTACAATGAGAGTATTCCAATAAAGAAGAACTCAAAGTTTCAAAAGCCCGTCCCATAATTTCATTCTCGTGACTACCTAGATACATACACCCTTTCATCCCCTCGACCACCAGGTCTTAATACCCATCTCAAAATGCCTCCCCCAACAGCATCAGTCTACACACGCTCGCAAATCGACCAATTCCTCACCTACATCCAACTCCCCGCCGAATACCACCACGCGCCCCCAACCTACGACCTCCTGCGCACCTTACACACCTACATGCTGGCAGCCGTGCCCTACGAGAACCTCGCCATCCACTACAACCCAAGCCACCGCGTGGACCTCAACCCGCAGCATCTCTTCGACAAGATCGTCGGCAACGCCCGCGGCCGCGGGGGGTACTGCAGTATGTACCTACCTACCCATTCCCCGTAGTCCACCCCCTCCCCTTAGTAAAATGTCGGAGGCATAAATTTCCCTAAAACAGGTATCCATTCTGCTCCTATGTAGTTCTTGCCTCACGAGCTTCTTTTTTTTTCAATACTGTAAATAAGAGGCAAAATACTGACTCCAGCCGGCTGAAGTGGAGAACGCCATCTTATACAACCACATGCTCCTCGGGCTCGGCTTCGACGCCTACACAGTCGGCGTGCGCACGCGGCTTCGCGAGGGCGGGGTGCCGGCGGGCGATTTCCCAGGCTGGGTGCACATCGTCTCCATCGTTGAATTCGCGCCAGGAGAAAAATATCACGTGGACATCGCCTTTGGAGGGGACTGCGCGACGTTCCCGATGCCGCTGGAGGATGGGCGCGTGCATGCGAATATCGGGACGCAGCAGATCCGGCTCGTCAGGGGCTGGGTGCCGACGCAGACGAAGCGGACCGAGGAGGCCAAGTTGTGGATTTACGAGTATCAGAATCTGAATGTTGATGGGAAAGAGAAAGAGGTGCCCTGGAACCCGTTCTACGCCTTTACCATGGTCGAGTTCATGCCCAACGACTGGGAGGTCGTCAACGTCTACGCGAGCACGGATCCGCGGTCGTGGCAGACCAAGACGGTCATTGCCATCAAGTTCCTGCGCCGCGCGCGCGATAGCGATGGGAAGGAAGAGATCTACGGAAAGCGGTATATGGTCAATGGCACGATTAAGGAGAATCTAGGGGGCAAGACGAAGGTTGTGGCCGAGTGTAAGACTGAGGAGGAGAGGGTTGCTGCGCTGCAGAAGTACTTTGATATTAGGCTCACCGAGGAGGAGAGGGGCGCTGTTAAGGGGTGGAGGACCGAATTGGTATAGAACGATAGTTACTTAGATAGATAGATAAGTATTGTGTGTTCAAACATCCATTCTCTACGACATTATTCATGTGTGTGATCCGGCCTTGAACACATGGTGTTGCCTGAGTTTTGAACGTGTGCTGGGAATATACTTCGCAAGGACTCAAATGAGGTACTTGCTATGTCTCACCTACCAACAGGTATACAGGCGTGACAGGTAGACTGCGTAACGTTTTGTCTCATCGACAAACCATACGATGAGTGATTCGTGAGATGTTGCATGTCATAGCTCTCTAAAGCTAGACATGTTTTAGAGTATGCGTCATCGTGGCACATGCGTACCGCTACGCAAGTCTCAGATCTGAAAACGGATGACGAAGGAACGGAAGCACCAAAGGTCACTCAGAGCTTATCCAGTCGATAGCAACTACGTGCATGTCTTGTAGCATCGGATTGATTTGTTGAAAATACTGCTGGAAGCTGGCATTGCCACCAGGGTGCAAGACAGCATCTGGATGTCTGGGTAGTTGTGATTGCCCTCGTTTCTCTAAGAACACGGCAGGTGGGTGGCGCGTATAGACTTTGAAGTATAAGGAAGGCAAGGGTACTATTACTCCTAGTGTGAAAGTCTTGGCGTCAGTCCGGACAACTCGACTCATCTTATAGTTGCCAGAAGAGAAGCTCAATTCTATCTCAGCTAAGGCTGGCAAAGCATCGAAATCACGTAGGCGTCTAAGCAAGGCATCAAGGATGAAGAACATATGCTCCGTGCCAAGATCGTCATCGTCATGTATGCATCCGCCGCCAAAGTCGTACATAGTCCAACGATCACAGCCCAGTCTCGTGCAAGTCTCTTAATCACCAATGCTAGCCGTGCATGCATCAATGTCATGAACGTTATCATATACTAGAAGTCGTATTACAAAGCATCAAGGTGCGCATCGCGTCGTTGTTCCCTGCCACGCGCGTTGCATATCCAACCCGCTCAATATCAAAACCCAGGACACCGCAAATCGAACGGCTTCTTCTGATTATTTGCGGTGCAGACAGCTTCGTTCGCGAAGGCCCGCCACCGGTCCAGCAGATCCGTCTGTCGGATCCCTTCGTGCTGGGGGTTGAAGCTGAGATGTCCGACGACCGAGCGGGTGTCGATGACGAATGGACGTTGGAACTGCTGCGGCTTCGTGACCGTGAAGTCCTGCTCGTCGTCTTCGGCGACCGGTAAGGCCTTCTGTATGTCGTGTCCCCACATTGCCACGAAGTTCAGGTTGTATCGCACGTAGTGCGTATCGAAGATCTGCTCGGCTCCTGGGCCCTGGTGGTCTGGGTCGTAGAACTTAAGAGCTGCTTCGTCTGCGGAAGAGTTGGTGCCTTGGGGGTAGGCGATCTGTGAGCCGAAGTGGTATCGCCACATCTGATCGAGTTCGATGTTTCGGAGAAGAGAGTACTGTTGTTGCGCTGCGATCATCCACGATTTCCACTGCAAAGTTTTAGGTTAGTCAACAGGAAAATATTCCAGTTAAAGCGCAAATTCATATTTTGAATACAGAAAAATGACAGTGGATGTAAGGATGGACTTACAGCTGCTCCATAGGCACCTCCACCATTGACCCCCATTCTGAGATGATTGATGCCCATCGGGGTCTTCAAAAGCGGCTTCTGGACGTTATTGAGCAGGAGCCACGGGTGGCCTTCGTAGCTAGAGTCTGCGAAGACATGCTTGTTCAGGATCTCCTCGGTGATCTCGCCAGACGCGCCAGTTTGCTTGTCGGTCGGGACCTTATTTTTGGGGAACGAAGCGAAGTCGGACGAACGCCAGAGCTGGCCAGCTCGTCGTGAAGGCTTGCTGTTCGGGTCAGGGAGGAAAGGGTGGATCGCGCCGACTTCGTAATGTCTGTAACCCGTGAAGGGGCTGTTGACCAGGTTGGCGGAGATGGCGAAGGGATGAGGTTCCGCTATCCGTGTCGACACGAGCTGGGGGATCGCATCAGGGTGGATGAAGACCTGCAGTCGTGTAAGTTACTGGTACCATTTGACATGTCGTGCCTGCTCTCATTAACGTCCTAGGTCGGAGGAGTGTTCTCTTACAATATCATCGTCGATTTTGACGTAGATTGTGTCGTCCTCGACAACCTTATTCCACATACAAGCGTAGTTAGAGCCCTCGCAGTCGCCAGTCGCCACAATCTGGTACTGTGATCTACGCTCGACTAGCTCACCGAGGTAATCTAGGTCGTCTTCGATGTTGGTGTGCACCATGAACCAGACCTCGTCGAGATAGCCGCCGTTGACGGCTAGGTTCTGCTGCAGGTAGCAGTCTAAGAAGTCCACCGTCCTCTTGCGGCCGTAGAAGACCAGGGCCTTGATCGCGATGCCTTCGGGCTTCTTCCACCCGCCCAACGGCGCAAAGCTTTGCAGGGTGTGGCTCGAGTTGTGCGATCCCGGCTTGTAGTTGCCCTTTGTGTCGACGGGCCAAGTGGTGCACTGTCCCGGTATCTTGAGACTCGCAGCGTCTATCTCCGGGCTGGAGCCATCCTGATTATGATTATGGTCCGCGACATCGAGGGCGTCGTCATGCGCCTTCCCTCGTATCTCGCGCTGTGCTTGGAATAGGAGAAAGGAAACAGTGAATGTGAGAAGGACGAGGAGGGTCAGCTGGCGTAGGTCGTTGATTCTCCATCTCATTGACACATGGGAGAAGTTTTCTCTCCATTTGGACTGCCGTATCGCACCCATGATGCTGTTGCTCTTGCCGGGGGCGTGGAAAGAGTGTTTGTTTGCGTTGTCGCGCACCTGCTCCGCTTCTCTCTTTCGTTCTTGCCGAAGTCGCCTATCGATGTATGTAAAGTGATAAACGAGTGGAAGTGACGTCCGGAGTAGATTGATCGGTTTCTTAGAGCAGGTGACTCGGTGCAAGGCTTACTGCGAGTCCTGCGTGTGTTGGGAAGGGAGAGAGGGATGAGTTTGAAGCGTGTTTGCCTCGAAGGGTTGACCAACCAGCCACAACAAACGCAGGTTACTAACAGAGTAAAACCCGGGAGGATGTCTATCTACCTGAGTGGCATGATGACGGGAGAAGAGTGCAGTTATCCGTTTATCACTTCGAAGCAACAAAGCAAGGGTAATTGGAAGGGAACAGTGAGAGTGTGAGATTGAGATTAACAGAGGCAAGCACAAGAATGACTGAAACTTGTACCGTGCAAGTTCGAAGGCTCCGGGCTCCTTCTTATTTCGAGGGCTACCGGAGCGCTCTCTCTGTGTTCTTTGTCCTACGTGCCTACCTAGACCTCTGCCCATTACCTACCGACTCGGTGGTACCTGCCTTCACTACGTAGGCGAGGCCGAGTCCCCTGCCCACTAGGTACTTCCTATACGTAAAAGGCGCAGCTGCCACTCAGGTACCTTACCTAAGGTATCTCCCGAGGTCCATTGTCACCACCAAGCTTGAAACTGGCTGTGAAGCTACCGAATTAGCCCCGGTGCCGTCCCACGATCCACCGGTGCCGTCGGGGACTAGCCCGTCTACGGCCAGGCTTAGAATGGGCCAACCATGCATTCTGAGGCGTGCTGCTGAGTGCATTGCATGCTGCATGGGATGGCATGGCATGGGATGGGCGTATGGGGAACGCACTCTTCAGCTGGCTGGCTGGCAAAAAGCTGACAGGCATGGATGGAACCATCTGGGCCTGCTGCCAAATCAAAAGCAAAGCTGCAGCAGATGCTAATACAGAATTCAGCTTAGGACGATGGATGGGCGCGCTTGCTGCCTAGTCGTGTGGATTCTTTCCATAGCACGGCATCGTATTCCTCATGCTGTCATGGCAGATAAGAACCGGCCTGGGTGGATACCTGGTCCCCTTCGCGAGAGGAGAAAAAAAAGATTCATCATGGCCCTGATCGTTCGTTCTAAGTTAGGTTCCCGAGCACCAAGCTAGTTCCGTAGCTCGCAAATGGTACCACTGAGATCTTGCGGTCGGCGCACATGTACGCCGTATCGGACCCGTCGTGCTTGTGTGTCATTGTCAGTGTCTGTGTCAGTGTCGGTTCCATCTTAGGTCAGATGCTACATTACTATAGAACGTTGGTGTGTTGGACGCATCCGTGACCAGCTGCATGGCTGGAATGCTACATATGTGCCATTGCGAGCGTGACGGCCGTGGTAATCAATCAATGACACCCGTCGTCCCCATAAGCATCTCACACAGGCAGTAGAAAGTAATCACGCACAATAAGCGGATGGGCGCAAAGCGGAAATAAGTCAAGGAGCAGCATATCCAAATTGCCTGCCTGTTTACTGCGGGGACAAGGTACAGCCTTACATGATCAAGACGATCGCTAAAGTGAGACATCCATGTCGCATCTCCATCTAGACGAGTAAGAATCAGATGCTGCCCTTGACGGGTGGAGAGGCCCCTTGGCGAACCAGCCACTCAGAGCACCTCGTCGTCGCCCAGTTTGACAAACTCTGTCACGTCTCTCTCGTCTGTCTGTCCGTCTGTGTAGCACGACACAATCTCACGGCCTGGCCCTCCCTGGCCCACAGCATCATCATCGCCATCTTAGCGGTCCTGTCGCCATGGCATGGACTGAAGCGCAGGGGATAACAACAACAGCCACCATGATGGATGTTGCGAACTCAGCCTCTCGATAGGCAGCCGTTTAGAAGCTGCTTGTTGCTGTCGATGGTTTAGCATTATTATAATTTGGTAATGCATTCCGTTTCTAAATTGGATAGGTTTCTAGTCGCCCAAAGGGCTGGCCTTGATTGCTCAGATAAGCAATACGAGAGGCGCAGCATCCGGTCCAGCTGGTAGCGAATGGCACTTCGTCGCGAAGTGGCGTCGAGTGGGCGAATGGGCCAACTCCCTCTCGACCCAGTCCTAGTTTAGCCAAGAGATCTCAAGCGTCTAGACTAGTCGGACGACCATGGGATCGGTCTGAACAAGCTTTTTGTGATGACAGCCCTAGCAAGGATCCGAAAGAATTCTTGTGTCAGCATTTACTCGTTACTGATCGACCTGGATGCGCCGCCTTCTTTTCAAGGCCCGAGTGACCTTGACGTCTTCTATATACAACTGGTGCCAGGGTGCACCCCCAAAAGTGAGCTGCCCTTGATATATATATGTACACTACTCTGTTTATCCAGCCTCTGCCTATATCCACAACTGAATTGAATACCCCAACAGATGTCTGTCCGTAAGATAGAACCCATACCCTCAGCGAATTCGCTAGTGGTAACACTCGTGACTCCAAAGCTAGCAAAGAAACAGACCTAAGTTCGCTCGTGCCTCATCTCTCATTTTCATGCTTAGAGGAAGGCTTCATCGTCCCCGCCGCGATGCGCGTCTCGACGATATGACTGCCGTGGTGGCGGCGGTGAGTCGTCTCTGCTTCGAGGCCGGCTTTGACCCCATCTTTGGCTATCCTCCGGCCTAGGCTCCCCGGCTGCTCTACTCTCACTCTCGTGGTCCCCTCGCGGAGGACTGCTGGTAATGACTCTACCATACCCCGTCGCTCGCTTCTCATCATCGAAAGTATCGTCATCGTTATCATCATCGTTCAAGTCGTCGGATGTATCGTCATACCGCGGCAGTGCTGGCATCGAATGTGAGTCGCCCGTGACGAGCCCTAATCTCTCCTCCTCAGTCGCATCCTTCACCTTGACGCTCCGGTCCGAGTATCCTCGCGCTCTCATCCCCTCGCGGTGTGGATTCTCCTCCAGCGGCGGCGGCAGCGCTTGTTCCTGTGTTCTGTCAGCATGATGCCGACGGAATACATTTTGGAACGAGAACTGCCGACGTGCTGGGTGAGGCCCATCTCCATGCGGTGGAGGCGTCGGCGGCACGAGCGACGAGGTGCTGCCACCCGGCTTCGTTGTCTCGGTAAAGTGTATGTGGCGATCGCTGGTGCCCGAGTGCACACTAGCTGCGCCGCCGTACTCGGTTTTAATCGCATCCGACGGAAACCCGTAGTCGTGTGCGTCGATTTCACCATCGTACTTCTGGCCGGGAACGGCAATACGAGTCATCGGGACTGGAGGCACACTTTCCTGACTGTGTAACCTGTCCTGGTGGTGCGGGAGCTCCGGTCGGTTTCCCAAAACACTGCGCGTGCGGTTGCGGATGGTGCCTGTGATGCTCGAAAGGACGCCCGGTGACATCTGTCGTTCTCTTTCCATCTCCTCAAGCTCTTCGTCGCTCAGTATACGTGTTCGGCCGAACGGCGGGTGTGGCGTCTGAGCAGGGCTCGGGGCCGTGAACGGCCGGCTCCTAGTGCTACTCAGGGTGGTCCTTCTCCGCCGCAGCCCATCCCACTCGTATTGCGGAGGCTGGCCGTCCTCGGTCACCGTGGCCAGGCGTTCCTGTTCCTTCTCTTGATGCAGGCGTTGGAGCTCGTCGTGCTCAAACTTAATTCTAGCATTCGAAATCTTGCGCAGAATGGCCGCTGTACCGCGTAGGGCATCGGCCTTCGGTTCTGTTTCGGGTTGCTCTTGCTCAACAATGGTTTGGATTTGGTTTAAGTCGCCCGCGAAAACAGCAGTATCAGGAACGTCTTTGGCTGACTTGGACAACTGCAGCAGTACGACTCCGGAACAGATGGTCAGGAACCCAAAAACGACGGTGATAATTTGAATTGCAGTTCCCTTGAAACCTCGGAATAGAACAGCGGATGTGACGATGGTGGTGCTGGTGAAATAAACGTAGTATGTGGGTGTCACCATAGCCGCATTGAAGAGATTCAGCGCTTTCTAGACACATATTGGTTAGCAGCGGTGCCAGAGGGGGTATGTCAGAACTTACATTGAGAAAGACGATTTCAGTGGCAAGTGTTGCTAAGATGAAAACAAAAAGGACGTAGAGGAACCATTGGTTGAACTGTTGTTCGCCGCCAATCTGTGCTACAATCGCTGCACCTAAACCTTGGGTGGCAACTACACTCAGGGCTCCGACCCAGCTGCAGATGGATATGTACGTAAACATATTCTTCTTGCCATATCGGGGGCCCGCCCAGAAGGCAAGGAATATCGAGGCCAAGATGATCACACCTGCATATGACAGAAACCCCGGCGAGATGACATACATTTGCATCTCCTGAATGTTGGCGACAGATGATTCGGAGGGGGCATTGAGGACAATGATGACGGCTCCAACAACACAGAGAAAGCATGCAACTTTGCCGATCAAACTGAGTCGTTCCTTGAGGAAGAAGGCAGAGAGCACGGTGGCAACAACAACCGATATGGCTCCCAAGGACGTGACCAGAAGAGCGTCGGTAAAGGCGTATGCGACAAAGTTGAGGATCTCGCCGAAAATCATCAAGCTCATGCCGGACCACCAGAAGGCATTTTTGAGGTAGCCGTAGCCCTCGCCGGCGACCTGTTGATACTTCTCATTGGCCTTGAGCAATCCGACCTTCTTCAACACAAACGACGTCCCGATGAAGAGCCCCGAGCCGACAGCCAAGCCGATACCAATGGCTTTGAAGGCCGGGGGTCGACCCTCTTTCGTTACGAGATCCGCACGGGCGTATATCTCGTGCGCCGTGACGAGCGCACGTGCTGTGTTGTCCATGACTGGCTTCGTAAAGGATGAATAGGAGGAGCGGGAGGAAGATGTCGGCAAAGGCGACGGTGACGACACTAGTCGTCCCCCCTCAGGTTTTGTACAACCGTACTAGGTACTTAGTTATGGCCGGTCGTGGTGAAATCTGTCTGGCGTATCGTATGAATATTTTCGGCGGATAGGTGGACTTCGAATTGCCTCGTTCTTCGCAGCTCGGAGTTTTACTGTCTCAAACAGGTAGATATGGGCCCAAATCGTCCGCTCGAATTCTATTCCAAACAACAAATCTTGCTTGTAATTTCCAATTTCGCGTCTTCTTGTGATTGCTGATGAAACGGGGGAGCTCTAGTTGTGAGAGTGAAGCAGGTGTGTGATGTAAGTCGGCGTTGCGGTGGGTTTACTCAAGCGAGAGAATATGTTGGTTGTATGGCTAGGACTTGTAGCAAAGGTGGTGATGGTAACAATGACGCAGAGCAGGATGGGATGAAGATGTTGTTTGTTTGTTCAGAGGTGACGAAGCGCAGCGAAAATGTCGTGGGCGACAAAGGGAGTCAATTGGCGGTCCCGAGCAGGTCCCAAGCAGGTCGGTCGGTTGTTGTTGGCGATGCCAAGATGCGGACAGCGGCTGGACGGTTGGCTATTAGACGCCGTCGTGGTTCTTGGGGGGGTCGTGGGAGCCTGTCCAAGCGCCCGTCAGGTCTATGCAGCGTACGTATCGATTCGTGTCGAAGCTCGAAGCAGCGGTAATTCAGCGTAAAATCAGAAGGCAAGCCATCGTGATGGAAGGAAGACAAAACTTCCAACGGCTGGACGAAGGATGATGCAGTTGAGGAGAGGCATGCATACAGAGTACCTAAACATCCAACGACGCACAATCGCCCCCAGCTTCAGTGCACTTGTAGGCAGTACCCCCGTACCCATACAGGCCAAGACAGGCTCGACAGGCCCCTACATCATCGACTGGGGCTGAGCCACTGCCCCCGTGCCCCCCCATTCGCCCATGTCGCAGTTCCCGTCCCAGAGCGAGCCAGAAGAACTCCTTCGCTGCCCTTCCAAGGCCTGGACCCCGGCCTGCTCCCTCACCACTGGCCATTTACAGCCTACAACCCCACCCGTCTCCCGAGAAACGAGATGGCCATTTGTGGGACAGGGCGCTACAGCTCGCCGCAAGCTCTCCCACACGTAGATGTCGCTAGCTGCTCTTGGCTTAGTGCTACCCGGTCCCATCCTGAGGGATCTGCAGTACACTCGTACCCGTGTTCTTGACCAATTCATCCATCCCACAAGTTTCGCATCTAAGCCTGGGCTACAACGGCTGAAAAACGCATGCAGCCAACCCTCGCATTCGGCTCAGCTTCTCACTTTTCGCACCATCACGACCACACTCCTCAACATGAAGGTCCCGCGCAAGCAGACGATGTGATGTGGCTTGATGAACCATTACCACGTGTTGTTGATCCTCGCTCCTCTCGCACCACTGACACCTAGCCTACAGACAGGAGGTGCTTGACGTGTTTAATTTCAAGCGATTTGACATAGCTTCTTGGCCTGCGGCACTGAAATCTCTCTCGATCCACCATGTACAGTAGACGAATGGTCTTACGTCGGATATTTGCAGCATCCATCGCTATACAATTCAATATCTTACTTATATAAACCACCGGCTATGTCATGTAGTGCATGCGCTAGGATCTCGAAAATTCCGTTGTTAGTGGGCGCTATTAATCCATTTCTCCCAGATCTTCGGGATATGATGCTATTCAAGTTTGTCATATTCGTACTCACCGTAAATGCTAAAGGGGGTTTGCCCCCATATTGATGCATCCTTTTCAATCTTCCATCTGTCTCTCGTGTCGTTTGTACGTATATCTGCAGCAATACGATCAGTAATAGCGACACGCCACCAATCTAATATTGGCAGGCTATCTACGTAGAATACAAACTTCTACTGAATCAGTCTTACGCACACTCTTGTACCGAGTACTCATACACAAAACAAGGGACAGAGTGCTGCAACACACCTCGTTGTCGCGTTATGTCAAACCCCATGCAACCTACGTCAGTATTTGGACAAGGGCCTTAGCGATATTGCGACCCTTTGCGAAGAATAATGCGAAGCCAACATCTCGATTGTAGGTCCTGACATCAGCAGCCATTGTGTATTATTCATGGATTGTAACACAAGTTTGAATGTTTTAAAGGAGTGTGCATCAGACTTGGAGCACAGGGAGCATATGCACAACAACATTTATTGTTTCAGGTCTTTATATTCCTTTTCCGCTTACCACATCATATGCCACAGCTTTGCAACCAACCAAGAGTCCCGCATAGTGTAACGGCTAACATACCGCGTTTTCACCGCGGAGCTCGGGGTTCGATTCCCCGTACGGGAGTACATTTTATTTTGTTCAACCTCCTCGTGATCTTTGCAATAGCTATCGAGATACTTTTTAGATCGATGACGACGCCAACGCAAGGTCGTTTTCAATTGGTGTGATGCGCCAGACAGCGTGAGCCTTGTGGAGCTACTTGCTAGACCCCTAGCTACGACATTGGGGTTGTTGGTCGTGACTGGGCCGTGGACGACCCTTTTTAGAAACTTGTATGCGTGCCAAGATTCGAGTTCTTAATTGCAAGTACTCATCTCATTGTAGATGGCCCAAGTTGTTCATAATATCATCTATATAGTACATCTTTGAAACTATTAAAGCTGTCGCACATCTACCAATGGTAAAATTGAAGTTCTTCTAATACTATGTATACATACAGCCTTGTGAATTGCAGCATCAGGATGCCAAGGTTGGTCTTCTTCTTGTTGATGGTGCGCGGCCTATCTGAGCGTGGCAGGCGAGAGAAGTATTAGAGAAGGCTGTTAAACTAGTTGGCCAAACGGCATCTGCACTGCAATTTTAGTACCAAAGGTGACGACCATCAAGCATGTACAACCGACAAATGAGAGGAGTTGGATGTGCCCTCCACCGCTGCTGGCCCATCTATACCTTCGACAGCTCCTCGTAATCGGGGAGATCCCAGTCCTTCACTTGCTCCTTGAGGAACATTGCGCCAACGTTGATCTTGAAGTACGATATCAATCCCGCAACGATGTAAATCAGCCAGATTCCAAAAGTGGACGTCATGAACGAGTATACAAAACCACCAGAGTTCTCCTCGATGCCCTTCTGCACCTGGTCCATGAACGGCCGGAACTTCTTGTCGTAAGCGGCCAGAGCCGCCGCGATGTCGCCCCCAAAGACGGAATCTCCGGCCTTTCCGGCCGTGCCCCGCCCGCAATGCCGGGCGATCTCTCCCGCGAGGATATAGGCGCCGACCATCCCTGACGTCGTCCCCATGCCCGTATTCGCTGTAGGACACCACGCGGCGTCACCGACAAGGGCCACGCGGCCGCGGTACCAGCGGTCCAGCTTGACCAGGGCCATGCGCTCGAGATAGAAGTCGTTGTCCGTGTTCATAGAAGCCACGATCTTATCAGTCTCCCACCCGGAACCTTGCATCATCTTCGTCAAGGCCGCCTTCTCGGCTTTGACGTCGCCCCTGGGGACGTCCTTGAGGAGGTTGGTCCTGCCGCCGATATATATTTGCCGGAAAGTAGGATCGGACCTCCGTATCATGATTCCCTTGCTGACCGGCGCTACGAAGACGGTGGCGCAGAACTCTTCCCCCTTTTCCATCGGCTGGGGCATTGTGAAGTAGCCGGCGACAAGCCCGTCGAGTGGCCGGAGCCCGTCGTCGGCATCTGGGCCAACCATCATCTTACGGGTACGCGACATGAGGCCGTCGGCGCCAATCACTGCGGAACTCCCATGTCAGTTGGTATTCGTTACTTGTAAATAATGCGACATGGACGGGGATGTTACAAGGGGTAGGTAACGAGTTAAGTGAGGATGCAACTTACCCAAGTCAAACGCATCCGTCCTCCCATCCGCAAAATCCACCTTCACAGAACTACCATCATCCACAAGATTCTTAATCGAATTCCCAAAAACAAACTTGGTCCCATGTTTCGCCGCAGCATCGCTCAAAATGCGACACATACTCCCCCTCATGATCTCCACTTCAGAAGTAAAGTTCTGGACGTCTCCGCCAGGTGTCGCTGGGAAATAAGCGCGTTGCCGGCCGCGCTTATCGACGAGCTGCACGCCTTGCTCAGGCGCCATTTTCTCTTTAAAGGCCTTCTCGAGGCCCATCCGCTTCATAACCTCGATGCCGGTCCCGCGGAGATCGAGCTGGAGACCGGAATCGCGCAGGCTGGGGAAGCGCTCGACGACGGTGATGTCGTGGCCGATTTTGGAGAGCCAGAAGGCGAGCGTGTTGCCTGCTATGCCGCCGCCGCTTATCAACACCCGGAGAGTCGGCATTGTGGTGTTTTTGTTTGTGTTGGTTTTCGTATCTTATTCTTGTGAGGTTCGTGAGGCGTGATGATCACTGTGTGTGCGGTTGATCATTTATTTGAGATGAGAGCTCGGCTTTTTGGTGACTCGACTTGTCGATGGATGCTTGACTGGTGAGTTTGGGAACCTGAGCCGTATAGCCGAACATCTTAAATACATTGGAGAGAGTTCTATGATTAGAGATTCATTTCGGCATATCACAAGTGAGTGCATGGGTATCTGGTATCACTTGCATCGTTGTCTCTACGATTGACCGATATATCCGAATTTGCCGCAATTCCCCGAGGCAATTTGCCGACCCCCTTGAGCACGTACTATCGTTACAACTCATTTGGCATGCCAATAGAACCGCAGAAACTGAATTATGCCCGATCCTTGAGAGTTACTTTAATTGCCACCATCGTGGGAACATATGACATTGAGACCATTCAGCCCTCCATTCAGCCCTATAATGCAGGGTCAATGATGTGGGATCAGCAATTGCACAAAATCTATCTCATCTCCAAATATGCAATCTAGGGTCTATTCGAACACCGGGTAAACACAAGACAATTGGATGATGAACTCATAGTGGAAGTTTCCGTCATGTTATAATCGCATACATAAAATACACAAATCCATATGTCTCGGGTGCCTGTTACATATACCCTTCATTGGGAAAGAAAAAGTCAAAATTGAAGTCTAAATCGAAAGGACCCTGGTCTCCATCTAGGCTGGAAGATGTCATGCTGCCATCATACGGAGATGACAACGAAAGTGCCTTTGCTCGTGTATCTAAAATGTCATGGCAAAGGACAAGGCTATCCCTTGCGATTTTCGCCATCTCTAACTCACACATTTCATGCAGGTCCGGTGCGTTTACCATGGCGAGGACTAGATCCAGAAACATGGGGCCTTTGATGTTGGTCTCGCCCTGACGAATACGTTCCCAGGACAATGCGATGATGTCAATGACGGCTTGCTTCAGGAACTCCAATCGCCTTTTATTTGTCTGAAAGGTGCCATCGTCGCGCTGGGACTGAGCTTGCACTAGAAGTTCTAGAGTGATAGCAGATATCGCGCATCTGAACCCCTCTCGATACATTCCGTCGCCCGTCGCGATGAGGCGGGAGAAGTAGGCATCGGGCTCCGGGGACATGAATGCCAAGCCCCCCTCTAGCGAGACCGTTCGCGAATAGTGGAATAAGTGATTGGAACGGGCCTCGATGGCGAAGGGGCAATGGAGAGGGAATAAAAACCGTCGAACTAAGAAGTCGCACATGTTGCGTTGGAATGCTGTTATGCCGGCTTGCCTGTTCGCTGCTACGAACTTGCTGCAAGCTTGGCAAGCGCTCATGATCTCCGCGCTTAGCGCGAGGACATCTGGATATGCTAGCTCAGAGTGTAGTCCGTTCAAGAGCTGTATAGTTCGAAGCCGGCAAGGAAGATATTTGATTAACAAAAGCTGTATCGAAGTCGCGGTGAATCGTCCGCTGGAGTGCTCCGATAGGCTTGTCGTTGACTCATCTATCTCACCATCGTCACAATTCGCGGGGCTCTCTGTATCGAAGTCGTCAAATGATATTCGTGGCGGCATTGCGGAGTCCAACGATGACTGTACGATCAACTCGAGGATTGTGTACCATAAACGCCTGCGGATCTCGGCCTCCAACAAGGACATTGTCGGAAGATGTTTGGGATCCCGATGAAGGCCTATTTGCATAGCTCTATGTATAAGCGAGCCCATAGACATCCAAACAAGATCTCCACCGACAGAGAAGATTTGCCGGGCGATCATCGCCAAGCAATGAATCTGCAAGCCTTGTATGTTCAAGCGGTCTTTCTCAAGAGGCCCAGAGAGCCAGGCCTGGGCTGTGTATATCCATCGTTGCACCTTGCCTCGCAGCTCACTGTCTGGACCGCCCTCATCTCCAACGCTCGATCCTATGGCGATGACAAGAAGTATTTTGAGCCGCTGGCCTATAGGCATGCTCTCAGAGTCCGCCCAGAGTTTTTCATACTCTGTTCTGAAACTTGGCTGGTGGAAAATTCTGTGCGCTGACTCAAAACACTGGAAATATATGTCCACCATTCTGTCTGCTATCTCGCGAGACGGCGGCTCAAGATCAGGCCTAGTAGAAGATAAACTTCGGCTGGGTCGGTTGGCCTTGAGAGCTCTTGCGACTCTCTTGCATTTCTTGTAGAGATCTTCAACCTCGAGGACCAAAGCCCTCAATTCAGCATTCTGTGAAGAAAACCCGGCGCCGTCCTCATAGACTAGTTGAAAGCTCTTGTACAAAGGTATGGTTTGGAACTTGAGATTATCAGAGAGGGGATGTTTCATAAGGTGGGTATGATCTAAGTACCTCGGGCGCGTGACTCATCCAGTCACTCCATCTCAACATCCGCGTCTTCTTGAGTCTTATTTTCGAGCCCCGGAGCCCAGCTTGACGGGTTAGAATCTGTCGTCCCGTCTCGACTAGACCACGGGTCGGATCCGATGGCTCCTCCGACGGCCGCAATTGTTGCTGCAAATTTCCACGATCTGGTAGTATTCCACGAGTGATTTCGTTTTGATTAATTGAATTTTCGGACACCACATGCGACGCTATAGGAGTTGCGGCGCACCCGCCGCGTGACGGTGAAGTAGGTATGTTCCTACTAGGGCCTCGAGATGCAATCGGAGTCGGTGGAGTTCCTAGGGTATCAGAAGTTGCGGACCCCTCATTGACGTCGCGGGTGCGCACAAGAGAAGCAGCAATGTTGCTGTTATGCACACGATATGTACAGGAAACTTTGGCTTCGATGCACCGCGCGCAAGGCGTGGCCCGATCGCATTTAAGCTTTCGACGCCGACAGGCGAGACACGACAGAGCGGGCCTGCGGCGTCGCCGGGGTTCCTCTTCTCTAGATTCCATGCCGATACACTCGGTCATTTATCGGCCGTTGGTTTGATGAATATAGTCGGCAGCGAAAAAGTAAACAAGAACAGCTGGGCAGTTGGGACTTGCAATGAATTTGCCGAGCTCTGGCGGACATAACGAATTTGCCGAAACAGTCCATCTGCCCAGTAAGCCGTTTATGTCCGCAGCCAATCATATGCGTTGGATTCTTCCCTTTTAGGTAAAGCCATACGTCAGTGACCAACCACACTAATTTGTACCACTATTTGTCCCGTCCTAGACTCGCTCAACATTGATGATAACCGTGGAATTATTAGCGGTAGAGAAGATGGATTGATTAACATTATTAACATTAGCAAGGTACATGGTAAAATCATGGGTACACGGGCAGCTTCGTATATCAAGTGGTCCGACTCAATTGTTTGTTGACATGCCAATAGCATCCCTACTGATGTACTGGCACTGTTTAAGTTCAAGAGGCGCCCAGTGGTAATTGAGGCATTACGCAAAGCTTTACATTTGTGCGTGCAACTTGTTTTGTTAGTTGCATTGGAAGCCGCACTCAACGAGGTCATTTAGAAATAATCGATCTTTATGATGAGATGACGTCGTGGGGAAGAGTATCAGGTAGGTACCTTCCGCACAAAGCACATCTGTCACACAATGTTGCAGCCTCGGCAGCCACTACTTGTCGTAAGCCTACCGAGGTAGGCATATATCCTCCAGATACTTCCGAATTTATTTTACACCTTGATTGTCAATTTTTGGCTTTTACCTCATTTTCTACTACCTAATTGTCTGATCTGCCATCAACATAGCCACTCTCACCTTGAGCCGAATATATGATAATGGCATCGACCACGCAATTCGAAAGCATCCCTCCATTCCCACAAGATGTACCACTAGCAGATATACGCACCGTCTCGCTTGCCAACTTGCGGCTAGGCGACAAGGATGCGGTCGAGACGTTGATGTCCTCGTGTCGTGGGCTCGGGTTCTTTATGCTTGATCTCCATGGAGATCATATAGGAGGGCAGATGATCAATGAGACTGATCAGCTCTTCGATTTTGGCAAGAAGTTGATGAGTCTACCTGATGAAGAGAAGCAGCGGTATCTACACGATGCCCCAAAAAGCTTTCTTGGGTGAGTCCATAATCGCAGGCCTAGCTCCTTGCTTTATCTAATCCATCCCTCTGCAGTTTCAAACCGAAAGGTCAGGCCAAAATCGAGACCAATGAGCCTGATCGCTTTGAATGGTTCAATATAGGGCAAGACGGTCTAATGGGAAATTCACCATTACAGCCACTTCCTCCTCTGGCTCATTCCAACCTCTCCTTGCTCAAGTCCTTCCTCATTCATGGTCAGGATGTCGTTGCATTGATCAGCACCGTCCTTGCCTCTGAACTTGGCCTCCCTCCCGACTCCTTCACACGTTTGCAACCGCCTACAAAACCTTCAGGGACGGCTATGAGGTTCATTAAGGCTTTCGCAAGTCCAAAACCGGAGGACCAGCGCACTAGCATGATTCACCATACAGACTTCGGGACTATTACGCTTCTCGCGAATGTTCTTGGCGGCCTTCAGATTCTCGCGCCCGGCAAGGACGCAAATGCCGGCGACTCGTGGCTCTGGGTCCGCCCGCAGGCAGGGTGTCTCATCGTCAACCTTGGCGATGCGATGGTTCAATGGACGGGTGGGGTGTTGCGTAGTAACGTGCATCGCATCAACCACGCCCCTGGACAGCAACGTTTCGTTGATCGATATAGCTTGGCTATATTGGTCAGACCGGAACGAAATGCTAGTATGAAGCGCTTAACGGGCGAAGGCGCCGATAGTGATTTAACAGCATGGGAGTGGGAGGTCAAACAGATGATGGCATTACGACACGAGGAGAACACGGTCAATAGTAGCAGCGGGACACCTTTCAAAAATTAAGTGTAATCATCCCCGACATTGCTGTTCAAAATTGTGACCCCCAGGCTTGAGGATAATTATCTCTGTGTGCCTGCTGTATTCGATGACCATTGTAACTTTCATATGAGTAAAGTACTATCCAAAATGAAGTCGCAGCCAAGTCGAATTCTAGCTCTTTCATCCTCCAAAATGCGTATTCGTATTGGCCATAGCCATAAATATGCAGAAGTGTAATATTGGATTCTACCTTTCGATCTACGCTAACTTCAGTTTCTTACCTATCACTGTCCAGCGTGTGAGTGCGCCATATGATCCCAGTCTCGTCTCTTTGCAAACCTCTGGTATCAGGGTTTCTACCTGCATCGCCACCTCCTTATTCTCTGTCTTACGTGCGATGATCTCATGTATGGCGATGTTGCACTCAGGCATGGCCAATCCAACATCATGGTTTGCGTGAATCTCCAGAATGATGATGTCTGATTATTGATCATTGAACTGGTTAAGATTTGCCGGTTGTTATCAATGTAATCCCGTGTTATGATACATTCAGGAGGACAACTCATGACTATTGAGATTGGGGTCCGAAGCTTTGTTCGTACAAGCCCGAGTCGATTGAATGCAGAACACGGTCAGATTACTGAAGTTTAATCCCGAGAGTCAGTATTATTGTTGGATTTAGGCGATATTACTTTTTGCGGTTTAATATCTGGTTTGAAAATCCAGTATGTTACGATCCCAACACATGCTAATTGAAGGACCGGACGTATGACTATTAACTTATCATATGCAAGCCAAATTGATTGTATATCATTTTCTTTCATCCTGCCTATCGCCCAATCCGGTTGTGTCTGTCAGCATTGCGGCATCATCGGTCCTTAGGCGGGCAAACGCAACCCGAACAAACCCCCCTGAATAGCATCAAAGATCGTTTGAATATCAGAACTTTGGTATTCTAGAATCCGATAGTTTTTCCGTAGCCTTCCGATTATCATTATTTGTCAATAAATACAGAAAACTCTTGACTCTCAAAGGGTCATAAATGTTGGTATTATTGATCAGCGCCCTGCTACATACCTAGGTACCTAGGTACTCTTTCGACACGGGCGTACCAGTAGAAAGAGTTATAGAAGCAGCAAATACCTAACAGCATAAGCTATAGCATAATAAATCTCAGGCTAACTTCAACTGGCATTTGAGACATTGTGAAGTAGGTTGACAAAAGTTACCTCGGCAGACAACAATTAGTAGCTAGTGGCAATTGTGGCGTGAAAGAAGAGGCATTACAAGTACCGAGGCATGTAAGGGAGAGTGTCAGTTACTTCCTCTGTCCCCTTAGAGTGGTCGCCCATTTGCAATCACACTTAATGCACCTGTATTTAGTAGAGCCAACCTCATACCTGGACCTCATACACTTATTCTCTCTGTCTCTCCCACTAAGATCCCGAATTTTCAACGTCCATCACAAGAGCCAGCTATGGCAAGCGACACGGGGAAGAAGAACGCCAAGTCTCAGCTGGCCGAGTCAGCCTACAATTCCCCATACTCCCATCATGGCGCGCCGCAGCCACATCCTAACGGCGATCCGTATGAGTCCCTTCGCCGCAGTGCCCTCTGTACACTAGAAGCTATGGGATATGACCCTAAGACCATGGTCGAGCGTGGAGTTATCTGGGCCGAGGACCAGGATCCGTTTGGTCATGTAACACAGGCACAGTACATGCATTTCTTCGGAAACTGCTTTCATCGTGTAATGGAAGGCTACGACGAGTTTCTCAGCCAAAAGGAGTACGACGACATGATCAAGGCCCGAAGTGTTATTCCTGCTATACGAAAGTACGAGATAAGCATCAAACGACAGGTCATATATCCTGATTCGGTCTGTCTCTTTTCTCTTTCACCGAGCTACTATGATCGATGAAAAGAGCATTTTGAGCTAATCCTTGCCGCAGCTCATATCAGCCTACCGACAAGAGGTCACGCAGCCTACCCGTAACGGCGGCACCACTTCACTGTTCTCTCTCAAGCAGCAGGCAATCGTTGCCGAGTGCAAAGGGTCTGTGACCTACATGGATGCCAAGTCCGGGCGACCTGTTGACATTCGGACGGTCAGCCCAGGATGGTCAGCGCTGTATGATGGCCTCAACAAGAAGTGTGAATCTGCGAAGGCTCTGAAAGAAAATTGGGAATGTGAACATCGAAAGTCTAAGCTTTAATCAGTAAGAGGACAACCTATATCGAGTCTAAATAGTAGTAGACTACAAGTGCAGAGCGCAGCAGCTGTCATCAATACCTCGAGACATGTCCTTGAAGAATGCGATAGAGCACTGCAGCACAGAAACTACTAGTATTATTATTGACGCATACCTCCGATCTCACTCATCAATCAGTGCACTACTTCTGTGTTCTGAACCCCACCTATGATGCTTCACGCAACATGGCCGCCTCCTGTAAAGCCAGCCTCATTGAGCCCAAAGACCGTTCAAGCTCTAGCAAAGCTGGTTTTCGCAATGACATTGATCATATGAAGCTCCGAGATTATTGAAATGCTTCCTACAGTAGTGAAGGTATCGTTATATATACTTGAACATAATTACATGTGTATGTGCCCTGTGGATTGCGGGGAGCTTGTACCGGGCTCATTGAAAACACGCACCCAACCTTGGCTTCCAGGCCATCCCCATTAGCGGGGTTCCCTGAAGTGTACTCTTTCAAATAACGATAATGGCTCACATCAAGTGGACACATTCTTGGCTGCGACATGATGGTTTTGAATGAAATGGCATCGTGGTGTTCGTATACGATTTATCCGACCCCAGAACTTTCTTATACTGGGCCAGACTTTGCCTTTTTATTATTCTAAATATCCAGAGACCACTCCAACCGTCAAGAAAAAGGTTCTGATGCCGTCGGGTAGTCCCTCGTTACAATGAGATCATCTTGCCGACGGGGAGGCGGTATTCATTTATTGTAATGCAGTTTTTTCATCAAGTAAGCAATGAATAAGTAGCTTGTGGCACAAGCTAGCTATGCTGCTGGCTTAGGTGGTCGCTGATGGACGGATGAAGTCTCAAGATCACCTAAAAGGGGTACAACTATACTTGATGACGCACTATTTACGTTGCATCAAAGCTTATCAAGAAGGCAGAAAATGAAGAACCAATGAGGGAACACTAAATTCGAGAATCTCTAGGCTTGTTCAACTGATGTCTGAGTTCTAGGGCATACATGCGGCCGTAAAGCAATATGATTTGATGTTATTGGCATTCCGAAAGTGCAGAGTTGCATTCCGAAGCTGACCGCACACCCCGAAATTTGGCCACAGTGATTGCATGCGCCCTCCGCACACAATAGCGCTTATGACGATAGATGCGAATGAATTCGACAACACGCAAGGATGAGCAGCATGTTTCCGAAGACTACTAGGGCGACACTGAGAAGACCTGCGTTTATAAATGCCAGAATACCCACTCCTATCGGGCACCGAACTACAGCCCCAATGAGCCGGTGCCAGCCTGTAGATGCGGGCCTCACAAGCTCTGCAACCTTCTTGGTCCTCTCAGTACTGCCCAACGACCGCTCATTTCGAGGTGTTCGGCAAGTGGTATCTAGCGTCCCTGACATCGCCAAAAACATATCCATTCGCGACGTGAATGCCAATCTCACATGCGTAGTGGGTATTGGCAGTCAGATATGGGATCGATTGACGAAACTTCCGCGACCGGCTGAGCTTCATCCCTTCCCAGAGGTCCGCGGAGCGAAACAGACAGCTGTTTCAACTCCGGGTGACATACTATTTCACATCCGATCCGAGAGACGGGACTTGTGCTTCGAGCTAGAGAGACAATTGATGGAGAAATTGAGGGACGATGTACGCCTCGAGGACCACACCGAGGGTTTCCGCTACTTCGACGCTCGAGATCTTCTAGGCTTCGTGGATGGAACTGCGAATCCAGTTGGCACTGCAGCCATCTCGGACGCTGCGATAATTCCCCAGTCCCATGACGCTAGTGATGCGTCGGCCACCGGCGGAAGTTATGTCGTCATTCAGAAATATCTGCATGATATTGAGGCCTGGGAAGCCTTGACGACGGAGCAGCAAGAGGCGATTATCGGGCGGAGCAAACTCGACAATGTTGAGCTTGAGGATGCCGATGACGGACACCAACAGGCGCACAAAACTCTCGCCACCATTGAAGATCCCTCGGGAAGCGAACACGACATTCTCCGGGACAACATGCCATTTGGTTCTCCAAGCTCCGGCGAATTCGGTACCTATTTTATAGCCTATTCGCGACGTCTCTGGGTTGTAGAAAAGATGATGGAGCGTATGTTTGTCGGGCATCCACCAGGCTTGCATGACCGCATTTTGGACTTCTCTACACCCGTCACTGGGAGCACATTCTTTGTCCCGTCACTGGACGTGTTGACCGCGATTGGTGATGATGATTGATGAAGCTCAAATAAAGGGACAACTCATGGTTAGTAAGAATTCGGATACCCAACTGAGTCTACGCACCAATCTTGGTGATAATCTCGATTGACCTATAACTAGAATGCACTTTTAGCTCTACAATAAATTTACTGCGCGTCATCGAGGAACTCAGAACTCCCGAATATGAGACGTGATCGGCTATGAAGGAGATATTCTGCGCTGCCTGGATTGCTTCCTTGATCCGCCCCTTTAAAACTCAGAGTCAAGTCCGCTTCCTTTCATTTTTTTTTTTAAAGTTGACGTGTTATTCTCAGACTACCTAGTTCCACGATGATCTCCTTCGGCGCAAGTAAGGATACTGTAATGCGCAAGGCAGGACAGTTTGTCCGCTGGAAACAGGCTAATTACTGAGCGGATTAATCGTTACCTATGTCATCGAGATATTCCGGGGGCAACGGCCAAATCGGAGCAAGAGACGTTTTGGGAATCTTTGCATGGCTATAACAAGTTAGCGAATTCATTATACACTCCACAATGATCCTCAAATCAGAGCTTCCCCAGCGTCGTCATTGGCGAAACCCCCAAATTTTCCACGAAGCAAATCCATGTCCTTGTATTTCCATATCAGATTGTGTTAATGGTAGTGGTCAGCTTGAATGTCATATTGTCCTGACTCTTTGAATAAATTGCCCCAGCTGCCCTCAATATGAACATCAATGAATTTTCTGATGTTGTATTATAGCTGATCGAGACTCGGATCTAGACAATTCGAAATGGCCAAGATATCGAAGCCTCTTGGCGCTGTTGCCATTGCGTATGCCTTCGGGCTGCGTGCGGCATCAGCAGCAACAACATGCGAAGGGAACTTCGAACCAATATCAGCATCAGAGTATGTCGCGGCCATCAACCCGGGTTGGAATCTGGGAAACACTCTAGATGCCGTACCGGATGAGGGCTCATGGAACAACGCCCCAGTGAAAGCTGCGACGTTCAAAGACATCAAAGCTGCAGGTTTCAAGAGCGTGCGAATACCTGGTATGCCGCAAACTACCAGGGACTCTAGGAGATGCTGATAATACTAATACTTGTTGCAGTCACATATGCCGATCATTTTGCCGGGGCATCGCCTGAGTGGGAAATAGACGCCAAATGGCTGCAGCGCGTGTCAGACGTGGTTGACATGGCCGTTGACGCAGGGTTATATGTCTTGACAAACGTCCATCACGGTAGGGCTCGAAACCACAGCCCGCAGCTTGAGTACAACTCAATACTTACAGTGAACAGATTCATGGCAATGGGCCGATGTGTCTGTCGCCGGCGCCAACCTCACCCAGATCGAGGAGCGGATGTATCAGACCTGGCTTCAGATCGGCGAGAAGCTGGGCTGCAAGTCGTCCAGCGTCGCATTTGAGCCGATCAATGAGCCGCCTGTCAACACCGAAGAACAAGCAGCGGAGCTGAATAAGCTCAACGGGATATTCCTCCAGGCACTCAAGGACTCAGGGGGCTTCAACACTCAACGAGTCGTTACGCTCGTGGGGCCTAGTATGGATAGTATCAAGACTTCGCAATGGTTCGAGGCGCCTACTGGCTACGACAACCCCTGGGCTTTGCAGTATCACTACTACTCGCCTTATGATTTCATTTTCAGCGCATGGTGAGCTACCCAAAAATCCGAAAAAGGCGAAGCCAGCACTGACTTTTTGAATAGGGGCAAGACCACGCTATCAGACGAAGACATAGCGGCAGTTGAGAGCGATCTCGAGAACATCCGCGCCAACTTTACCGACGTGCCGCTCGTGCTCGGAGAATTCGACGCGAGTCCAATAAACACAGAACCAGCTGCCAGGCGGAAGTACATGGACATCGTAGTTCGCAAAGCCAAGGAGCTGGACACAGCAGTCATAGTGTGGGACAACGGCATCGACCACTTTGACCGCAACACCAAGAAGTGGAAGGACCCCCAGTCTCTAGAGATCTTGTTCAATGCTGCCGAAGGCGTCAGCAACAGTCTTGCAGGCTACACGACTGACCCTCTCGCAACTGAGCAATCGAGCTCCGCGTCTGTGTTTCACAAGGTCGGCGATGAGGTTAGAGATCAAAAGATCTCGATCTCCTTGAACGGGAATACGTTGAAATCAATTGCCACCGAGGATGGGACGGTGCTAGACCCGTCGACCGACTATACTGTGTCAGGGGGCGATATCAGGTTCAAGTCGTCGTTCTTGTCTACGTACTTCACGCAATCAGGGGCTCCAGGGCAGAAAGGTAGTCTGGTCCTGACGTTCTCAGCCGGTGCTACAGCTGCCGTAGATCTCGTGCAATGGGATCTCCCAAAGCTCGGATCAACATCCTCCAAGGCGGTTGCGGGTGCTGACTTGCGCATCCCAATTACCTGGGCCGGTGTGAATCAGCCTGCAGCGGTCAAGATGCTGCGCGAAGATGGCGTTTACCTGTTTGACGATTGGACGCAGTATCTTGGTCCTCTTCAGGCGGCTTACGGCACGTACTCTGGACAGTGGAATTGGGATGGTGGCAGCGTGATTTTGACTGCTGCGACGGTTGATGCGGTTATCGCAGCTCGTGTTGCGACAACCTTCACATTCGACTTTTACCCTAGAGGGCCCGGAAACTCTTTGAACTATACACTATCTGTATAATCCCTAGTTAGTCTTACTATGAATTTGATGGGCTAGCTCTTTGGTAAGTCCAAAACTCAGTATAGCACAATATCAGCATTGATGTGATATTGCGCCAAGGAATATAGAGATCAACTTTGTCGTTGTGATTCCGAGACCTTCTGCAGAATATTCTCACTACTACCTCAGCGAGAGTACTTACACCCCGTATTTAACCCCTGACCTCCCCAAACTCATGATCTTAGGCTCAGTAAACTCCTGAACACCTGCCATACCGCCGAACCGACCATAGCCGGAACTTCCTCCAACACCTCCATTCGGCGTACCAGACGCAATGTACAGCGACGGGTTATTAATATGACAACTACCCGCCCGTACCTGGCGCGCTACATCCAGAGCCCGCATTATATCCTTTGAAAACACCGCGGCGCTCAGACTATAGTCGCTATCATTCGCAAGTTCAATCGCCTCGTCATCAGTCGTGAACGATGTCAGACATACAAGGGGCCCAAAACTCTCGCGCTGGAAGATCTCCATGCTGGGCGTGACGCCGTCGACAACATGGGGTGCCATGATTGTCAGCTTCGGCCCAGAGGCCGACACATCACCACATAATAACTTTGCACCGGATGCCACTGCATCGTTCAGAAGACCCTGCACACGCTTCGTCGACGCCGGCGTGAACAGACCTGAGATCCCGACATGCGGGTCTTCCTCGTGGTTTCCGACCTTGACGCTCTGCAGTCTGGCAAGCAGGGCTTTCTTGAAAGGCTCGGCGATCGATTCATGGAGCAGCACGCGCTCCGTCGACATGCAGACCTGGCCCGCGTTGGCGAACGATCCGAATACCACCGCCTCGACGGCGTCGTCGAGATTCGCGTCTTCGAGGATGATAACGGGCGCTTTGCCTCCGAGCTCGAACACGCAGCGCTTCAGACATGTCGCCGCGTGGCCTGCGATGATGCGTCCCACGCGATCGCTTCCTGTGAAGTTGACGTGGCGGATGAGTTTGTGCTTCACGGCGAACTCGGTCACGGCGGGCGTGCCCTCCGTGGACACGGGGAGGAAGTGCAGACAGCCCTTTGGTAGACCGGCTTCCATCATCGCACGGATGACGAGCTCCTGGCTCTTGGGCGAGTACTCCGACGGCTTCATGATGACAGTATTGCCGCACATCAGCGGCGTAGCGATAGCGCGGACTGTCAGGGTTGCCTGGGCACCTGATGTGTCAGTAATGCAAGCACGGTTCTGTGTATTTAACACAACCTAAAACAAAAGCATCTACAAACCGGGGCATTCCAGGGGCTGATGGCGAATACAACACCAAGTGGTTGTCGTTCGATTAAAACCGTCGTGCCCGGCGCGTCTACTGGGATCATCTCTCCTTTGATATGCGGCGCCAGACTCGCCGTCTCGCGCAGGGTGCCCACGCTGGACATGGCGTTGACTTTGGTCCAATGTCGCGTCCCCGATACTTCAGCCGACATGAGCTCTGGCGCTTCCGTCTCCATGTACTTCTCGAGAATGTCCGCCGCGCGGAGGAAGATGAGGCGCTTCGCGGATGGGCCCATGCGCGACCATGTCTTGAACGCGACTGAGGCGGACTGGATCGCGCGCTCGTAATCGGACGTAGTGGCAGATGCGCAGTCGTAGAGTTTCGCTCCCGTCATTGGGTTGTACACGGGGAATGTGCCGCCATCGGAACTTGGTGTGTAAGCATCGTCAATGAACAGCTCCTGCGGTTCGCTTATGTCTCTTTTTGACATTGTGTCTGTAAATGATCCTTTGCTTTGGTCGCTGATTATCACTGATTCTTGTGACATATATCTTCAGATTACGAAGCTCGGAAGAATGCTGCAACCTCAGGTGCAATGAGAGCGGCGTGAAGTCGATCGCCGTCACAATCGACCCCGCAACAATGAGCTTACCCGGATAATCGACCCTTGCAGTCTGGCTCAGGCACGGCATTTATTTTTCTGTGAGGGGTACATGATAGCTGGACTGCACTGTTAGTTTAACATAGATCAGCAGTGTTGCTGTCAAATGTGTCTGCCGAAATCAGTAGAACATCGTACACGCTCATGGACACTGGACGATTACGCGTGAAGCTATAATCTTCAACGGTCATGATTGCGAGGTAAACATGGTAAGACGTGGCAAACAACATTGTATAAAAATAAATCATCGCATTCGTGTTGTTTTGATTCAGAGCTTAGACGACTATGTCAATCTAAGTGATTACCCCGCCACCAGCACCGCCGTCCGAGATATTGCCGTGGCGTCTGTCTTCCTGTGTAGCCTCTCTCGCCTCTGCTTGCTCTTGCTTCTTCCTACACCATCAAATAAGTCAGTCAACACAGACCACAATACGCGCTCAACGAACCGAGAAACTGTGCACGTACCGGTCAAGGTCGCTAGCCAGATCCGGCTGCTCGCCGCTCGCACCGGGCTTCTGCTCGACGGCAGAAGCTACCTCTCCCTCTCCGGGTGCTCTCATCTGCTGTCCGTCCAGCTCATTGTGACGCCCAGCTGTTTCCGCGGTCCGACCGAGCTGCTCTTCTCCAGCGAGCTCGCCGCGCGTGCCCCGTCCTAAGCTCGAGGCGGTGGCATCCTGGAAGCCTGTGGACTGGGTGTCGGGTATGCGGTGAGCGACGTTGCGGCCTTGAGAGGCCTGGTGGCTTGCGCGCTCTTCGACCGGGTTCGATGTTGCGGCGTTGCCTTCTGTCTTGTAGACTGTGTTGACGGGAGGTTGTGGTGCGCCGGAGGGATCCATCTTTGGCAAAGTCGCAACAAAGTTTAGGTTCTGGTTATGGTTCTGGTTTTGTACGCAATATTTCGCGATGTTCGTTGATTGAAGTTATTGACTGAAATGAAACCAGTAACATTACAGGACTCAAACAATAGAATATGTTCATCCCAGGCTCTGACGTAAGATGTCTGTCAAACACCATGACGTCGATGATAGAGGGCAATCGCATCGCGCTTGTATGGTTCGACCAATCAGCGTCTGTGCGATCGACGAATTGGGATAGACATTGCACTATTTTTCCAATCTAATTGTCAATTTTGGTGATTCAGTTTGCTGGGCCTAAATACATTAGGCCGTATGGCATGTAAAGCGTGCAAAACTTAGACAGCTTATTTGCTGTCTTGTCATTGACAATGAATTTGGATTAAGGTTACTCCCCTTTCGATCTTGTCCTGGCTGACACCTCCATGACTTGCGACCGGTATGACTATGGGCTAGACGCTTCACTCTAGCAAATCAGCTAGCACTATTGCGAAAAAAGATTGCCTAAAGTTATAGTTGTTCCAGATGCGCAGGTACACGACGACAGCTGTTATTGATGGGGATTGGTATGCTCGAGTAGTAGGTTGGTGTTGAGTTGACACTGACAATGGCACTCCAACAGTCTTAAGTAAAGCGAGCGCTGTAGGATCCTTAGCGGGGCTCCTCTGGCGTCCTGCGCAAGACTTAAGTAAATACATCAAGGACCGCTACTTTGCATGTAAATAAGTTGGGGTAGAGTTGCGTAGATCACCAACCTCTTTTCACGCAATTATTAATAATCCAAAGACTCATGTGTTTCGAAGATTATCAATTACAGCTCTTTAAAGGCACTATAGAAATGCGCAACCCGCAAAGAATGCTAGACAATGACGTTGCAAACGCTTAATTACAGTATTTCCTTACCGCGCCAAGACGCCTACGGCGCCAGACATGCACGTCCCTTACGGGCCACCAGGGGCTGACGGTAGGATTTTCAGCCCGACTTTCCCACTTTTACCGGGACGGGCTTAAGGACTAACGCCCCATCCACGAGAGAGCACCGGAGGAAGCGAGTGCGAGGCAGTCTAGTGTTTTGGCAGAATGATGGGGAGTGTCTCGGAACGTACGGGACGTGAGTATATAAGACTGAAAAGCTGACCGCCGGAAGCTTGTCCAGCATTGTATCACAAACCCTTGTTAGTACTTACTTAGGAACAAGACATTACAATCACTTTCTTGCTATAAGTCGCGTACGTTAATACCTGAAATCAAGCATGGCACAGGCGAAATCAACTCTCACCCGCCGACTTGGCCGGGACGGGCCCAGCATTCCCGCCGCGGGGTTCGGCCTCATGGGATTCAGCGTCGGCTACGGTGCCGCCGAGTAAGCGCGGTGCTTGAAAATGACGTACTCATAAGTTGACTAACTTTTCCCGTGCCAGTCCCGATGAAGAACGCTTCAAGCTCCTCGACCGAGCATGGGAACTTGGCTGCACAAACTGGGACACAGCCGACGTGTACGGCGACAGCGAAGAGACCATTGGCAAATGGCTCAAACTTCACCCGGAGCGCCGCTCGGGCATCTTCCTGGCGACCAAGTTTGCCCTCAAGCCCGATGGGAATGGCCTCATAGTTGACTCGTCTCCGGAGTATTGTCGACAGTGCGCCGAGAGCAGTCTGAAGCGGCTCGGGGTAGATCAGATCGACCTGTATTATATGCATCGGGCGAATCCCGAGGTACCGATTGAGAAGACCATGCAAGCCATGAAGGAACTTGTAAAGTAAGTGGAAAGTTTGAATTGTTTGAATCGGTATCCTGCTCGATGCTGATGCAGTCACAGTGAAGGGAAGATCAAGTACATCGGCTTATCGGAGGTTTCATCCGCCACGCTCCGCCGCGCTCACGCCGTTCATCCGATCCATGCCGTGCAAGTCGAGTACAACCCCTGGACACTTGATATCGAAGGCCCATCTGGCACGCACATACTAGACACGTGCAAGGAATTAGGCACCGCCGTATTTGCGTACTCGCCTCTCGGTCGGGGTATAATGACCGGGCGGTACCGTTCCGCCGCCGACTTCGAACCCGGCGATTCCAGATCTATGTTTCCCCGTTTCCAGGGCGAGAACTTCCAGAAGAACCTGAAGCTGGTCGATCAGTTCGCCGAGATCGCAAAACACAAGGGTTGCACGGGAGGTCAGCTCGTACTGGCTTGGTTGCTTGCGCAGGGAGACAACATCTTTGTCATCCCGGGTACGAAGAAGACGGGATACTTGGAAGAGAACTTTTCTGCAGCGGAGGTCGTTCTTGCGGACGAGGAGGAGAAGCAGCTGAGAAAGTTGGTCTCGGAGGCTGGGGTTAGCGGAGACCGAGCTGGCATGTTTAACCCCTTTGCGGACACCGTTCCTCTGGGTCAGTGAGTATTAGTTCGGACAGTCAAATGCTGGACTCGTGATGAAATGCGCAGCTATCCAAACAATGAATCACAAGGTGCAGTACAAGAGCCACTAGAATTTTGCTTGTGTGTAACTCGATTTGTGATCTGTCTCATGTCGTACGTCAATCGACTACTTTTGGAGGACTCAAACCGAATTTACAGGCGCAAGTGAACGACCATTACTGCCAACCAAACTCCTCACTCGGACCATTTATATCCCTGTGCCCCCCTAGACCCCCTAGAATCTGCCAGTATTCACAGAGATAGCTGGTATGATGTAGCCATTCTCGAAGCATCAAGAGCTGTGAAAGCGGACTAAGACAACGTCTGTCTAGGTCGAGTATGAACCCTAGATGTCCAACATCCAACTCAGAAGTTCCATCTAAACCTCGTAAGGCGACGGGGCGTCAGAATGTTCCCCTTTCTCGTGCTTCTCGTTGCACATTTTGGACCAGCTAGCGGCGAAAGTCGTTCGGGAAATCTTGGACAGCACCTGATCCTTTGACATGGGTTCAGCGGGTGCATAGTCACCCAATGAATGTGCTAACCACTCTCTGGCCTCGTTGCGACTGTATCGACATAATGCTTCCACATGCCACTTCCAAAGAGGCTTCTTATCCTTACGCACAACCATAACGCTCCCCACACCTCCCTGCCAATCCCGAGAGGCAAAGCCCCAACCCAGGATCCCACGAGACAAGTCAAACTTAACGTTTGGGTCGCAGCACATGTGCAAGAATGTGGCCTCTTGGTTAATGTACATTCCCGTAGCTTGCGTAGTCGCCCAAAGCGGATGAGGGAAGCACCGTTTCGTGAGAATCGGGATACCAACGCGCTCTGCAATATCTGAAGTGTCGTGTTCGTCCTTGTCAAAGATGTGGTGAAAGTCCGGAAGCTTGACCTCCTCAAACAGTGGCTTGTTCAGCAATTGTCGATCACCCTGGCAGTTGATTCTTACGCCCTGGATACTCGAATCTCGAGAAAAGCCTTTGGTGACACATGACATACGGTCAGAGTTGTAGGAGACAAAGAAATCTGTGATATGTCGAAAATCCACCATGTCAATGTCCTTGCACTTGGGTGGATACATCTGAGGTCCATCTTTGGCGTAGGCTAAGATAGGGCCACGCCAATCATGATGACGCCCAGGTATGGCAGCAGTGATTGCATTGATACTGCTGTTGGGTGGCGATCCATCAGAAAGGAAGGTGTCTCGTATCACGACACAAACTGTGTTCAACATAGCTCCTGCGAAAACATCGTTGTTATTGATTGGGATATGATGCTCACGACTACCATTCAGAAAAGGCTTGGCATCTGGCAATTGCCATCTTTCTTCTGAATCATCCTCTTCTCGCCAGTTGCAATGAAGCCAGATCAGTTGAGGCCTCTTCTTGTCCACCGGAAACAAGATAGCTCGAATATGTTCGGGACTCGGTCGTTCTTTGGTAGCAAAGTCACGAAAGGCCGCACAGAGAAGCTTGTGGACTGAGTAATCACCCTGTTGGCATTGTTTCGAGCAATACGCAGCATTCTGGCATCTGCTACAGCGGAGGGAACTCGGCTTGTCGCATATGACACACACTCCAGAGGCTTTGGTGCTCTCCATCTTGAGTTTGTGCACTGTGTTGTCGGCCGTGCGAGAGACTATGTGTGATAGAGTTGTGTTGGGGGGTACTAAGAGAAAGGAGTCAGTAGGCAAATTAATTATTCAGAGCCGAAAAACAGTTCCACGAAGTATTACTAGTTGATCCAGGCCGCCAGTTACACTCACATCAGGTGAACAAATGAGCAACAGTCGACTTGAGGACCATTTAGATGACGTTGAGTCTTCTTCTTCTCATGCAGGTCACCACAAACCCAAGTAGAGCATCCTTCGCTCTAATTTTGTGGTGTGTTTGTGGTGTGGTGTGGTGTGTTGTGAAGCGGTACAGAAGTGCAGAGGTGTGGATGGCACAGCGAAATTGGCAAAGTACTGGTGCATAGAGCTAGTGACTGTGTTGCCTGGCAACAACTTCTTTCTGCACCTACACGCTTCTACCTCCTGCCTGTAACTGCCCTGTATTCTACGTTGCCATGTCGGATGATTATACAGCAGCTATTACACTTACACGCCGGTTGGCGTCCATCTCTTAGGCGCTTACTATAATACTACTTGCTCAAATTACGCTGACAACAAGCCATTCTTCATACTGTAGAAACAGATGTTGCAAGCTTTGGCGCTCAGTAAAATCTCAACCTTAATGCAACACATGCTGGCTTAACCTGCCACTTGTGGAAAATTCAAGTAAGCAAAAAGAGATCAAACGGCAAATAACCTAGATATCAAATGGGTCAACGTGCCAGCTAATTACCACGAAGGCCAAGTTGGGATCTCATCCTGAAGATTTCAAAACAGTTTTCAAAGGGATACGAAGGCACAGGGAGACCAAACATCAAGAAGGCCAATTCATCTCGACATTGTATACGGGCCTAAAGGTCTCATGATCATGTTTTAGATCACGCTCTTTGTATTTAGTGTCATTGTGTAACGTAAAACAAGTACCATAACAAGACCGAGAATCAGACGGAATTGCTTGACAATATGCCTCGCATATTTGCGACAACGAACTTGTTTGCTGGCAGTGATACGTTTCTCAATCTTCTTGTTCGATATGCTCGATATATAAAGTCTCAGGCCTCAGTTAGGCAGTCTCATCGTACAGACACAACAATAGTAGCTTCAAGCAAGACAACTTCCCTAACTAAGAAAAAGATCAAAGACCATAACAATCACTCAATATTTTCTTTCACTTCTGCAAAATGTCCTCAACAAATAACGAAACAAGGACCTCAACCTCTGGAGCCGGCAACTCCACAGCGGACAAACCCACAACCGATAAACCCCTCACAAACGGGGACTCGTCCCACAAGCCTCCAACTGAGAATTCAAGACAGTTACCACCAGGGAGACAGACTGTACATCGTCCTCCGCCTCCTGGTGAGTCAGGAGAGGAGCCAGAGCCCCTTCAGACGATCCGAGAGGAGCCAGAGAGAGAGAGCTAGAGATGATCGTATCAAGTTACAAGCGCGGCCAACACTATTAAAGAGATGTAATTATGGGGCACGGAGACACAAGAGCAATATGCTAGAAACAAAAAAGGGGGAAGGGGAGGGGGGGCAGCAGTATGACTTAAGGTTGAAAAAGACAATGAAATTGAAACAAGCAACCATGTAGCATAGAAACAATGTAACACTATTCTTTCAAAATATTGTAGCTATATCAAAAAGCGACTGCCTGCTAAGTGGCTGTGATATTGATGTGACAATTAGATCCACCGTCTGCTGTGCGCGCGTGCTTTATCTGTGCTCCACGCACGTTGCGATGAGACTTTCGAGGACATTTTGCCATCCCGTCCGCAACTGATCGTTTTTCAGCTACTGTAAACTCCTTAGAAGTGACGATAAACTACCAGAACTGCCATTGTGAACGAGGCCTGCTTGACATTGGTCGTTGCTGGGAATCAAGCTGAGTGGCACGGCCTGCGCCGCCAAGCGGAGGGTGGCACGCTGTAAGCGTAAGCTACTATATAATTATACATACAAAGGTTCAACACCCCTCTCGTGATTGGTATCCTGCTAAATCCTGTAATAACTACGGTATAACCGATAGAATGCTGTCAAATAGGTTTTGTATTAGGTAATCAAATAGTAATAATCAGATGAACAACACTCGCATGTCACCTACTCGCAACCAGACGCATCGGGCAAGAAGAAGGCCAGTAGCACCTCCGCATCGAGACGCGTCAACATCTAAAACGGGCATGAATGTCTCCAGACCAGCCCTCCCAAGGACAAGGACAAGGACCTGCTTCCGTGGTTCGGCTAGACTTGTCATAGCTCAGAGGTCGATCGCTGCAGAACCGACCCTTATGACATCAAGAGTTTTGTCGTCATCCCTTTCGATGAGAACGAGCAGAAAAAAAGCAAGTGCTTGGACTTTGTGAAGGCGGGAGCTGGCGATCGCGACCGTCCGGCGACGATGGGAACCCTTGTTTCTGCGGTGACGGTCGGATTCTTGGTCTTGCTGTGATGAGTAGTAAAGTAATATGGCACTCGCTTTTTGGCCGTCATGGCGGTTGATGCGTTACTATCTAGAAAGAAAGAGGACTTGGGCGCGAACGGGAGCATAGCCAAGGATCTTGAAGTCGAAGGCATGACGAAATGAAACCTCAAGACGCACATCAGGGCTTGTCTAGAGCAGTCTGCAGCGAACCTTATCTGGCCCAGAGCCCAGCATACCCCTTTACATACATACACCTACTTACCACTATACATACCTCTCCCCTGCCCAATAAGGTACACACAGCACACACCTATATAATAGAGTTTACTCTAGAGCACTGTTGGCCGAGCAGGTGCGGTCTAGCGATTACAGCATCTTTATCCTAGCGGTTTCAGTGATATGTGCTGTCTTGACCTGGGGGGTTCGAGTCCCACGTTGGCTAACAAATCTTTTTTTTTTCTTCATCATTCACCTTTTCATTTTTCATCTTTATTTTCCTATTGCTACTTGAATCACTACCCACCCTCCTGCCTATGCCCATCTTGGGTTTTCATATCTGTTAATTAGAATTCTATTTTCTGATGCTTTCTTCCTTTTGATTTATCATTATTGAGAATTTGCCTGCAGCGGCTTACGGGCGTGTGACCACGGTCCTCAATACTACTACGCAAGTGCACTAGCACCTACTGAGCAATGTAGTAGATAATTAAAGCCATGATTTCTGGCCTATTAGGATAATTAAAACCTTAGTCCAAGCGGGAGAAATTCACATGCTAAGCACTGGTCAAAGAAACATATTGTTCAACTACAGAAAGGAATTATATCGATAGTCGGATTGGAGAGTTTATGTATTTCCACAAATTGTTAACGTGGCTTCATATCTCTGCTTGTAACATCGTACTATCGGCGCACACCAACAAACTTGGCCACCTCGAGCCCTCTTATTTGATCAGCCAGCAAGGGCATTAAAACCGTTCGAACCATGGAAATAACAGCCCTGTCTAACTATGAGTACCTAGGTACTGAGCTCAAGACGCCCAGATGGATGGTGCACACGGCCCAAGCCGCCATCGCAAGCACGTTTGATGAAGTGGTGGGAACCGTTTCAAACCCAGAAGCTATCACTCTTTATATGGCAATGGTAGGGCGTAATCAGGAGGCTTTTCTCGGTGCCGTTTTTGTCCAAACAGGTTTGGTGTGTTTGGATCTCCCCAATCAGACCGCCCTCGCAATCGAGACCTGTGAAGTACTCAACGCGGGTATGGTCGCATAGGGTTCTGTAGAAGGTATACGACTTTGCCGTGCCGACGTTCATGCATCCCGAGTGGAAATCTTCGATGTCCAGGTGGTCCAGATTTTTGCCCTTGCACCCCTTCTTGCCATTGGCTACGAAGGTGACTTTGGGATAAACAGACGGGGCATCGACGGTGGCAGGGCTGGTGGCTGCAGCTGAGGATTTCGTCAGCTTGGTGATACATACATACATACATACGAGAGACTTTGCTCTGATTGATTAAGGGGTGGACGGAATCTACGTACTGCAAACAGCTGGTTTGCCTAGGGGGTTGGCTAGTACCGTGAAGGGCCCAAGGCAGGCGACCGAAGCCAAGGTCAAGAAATATTGTAAACTATGCATCGTGAAGGTTGGTGGCTGGGTAGAGATGTCTCGTTAGATATGAAAATTTGTGTGGGAGGAAGATAGCTATTCGTGGAGAACTGGAGTTGTGAGATTTGTTAAGAAGAAGGAGATGAAGTTTCAGGGAGCTCAGCTGCTCTGTTGGAATGTTAAGTACTAGTTGCAATGTGATATTATACTTTTGCCTGCATCATGAGTCATCGATGATTTGAAAGTGTATATCAATAAGGTTGAACCTACCCTACCCCTCAAGATTCGCATTTCCGATATTACCTCAACATACCTCTTGAGGGGTGCAGCTCCCAACTCTATCTAGCTTATACCCCATCATCTCTCGTAACGAATTCTTCGTACCGTAGAGTCAAGAATTACAACCCAAGAGAAATCCCTTTCGTTGTTCAGAGGAACAACAATCCCATACAATATGGCTGAGAAAAGGCGTCTCTTTGGACGGACTGATTGTTCCATCTTCAAGTTCTAGCTTTACGTTGAACCTCAATCAGCTTGTGGCGATACTAACATAGGAAACCTGAGAACGGCAGTAAACAGTTCACGAAGTTGCGTGGAATATCGGAATCGGCATGTGCTTGTTCCTATCTGGAAGTACCAGGTAGTATATATACATACAATATCAGCGTTTGCTTGAACACGAAATCGCCTACGGATTTAACGCCCTCATGACTGCCGTGATATTGATCTCGATGGTAATAAAGTTCCACGACGATGTGTCCCCGACGCCGACGGAACTAGCCCCAAGTCCCGCCGCCACCACCACCCCGTCCGCCTCGTCGCTGCGCACTCAATCTCCAATCATCCTCCGTCGCGAACTTATTATACAGCGGCTGGATTCTCTCCGCCTTCTTCCGCTGACTCAGCTTGTCCGTCGGTGCGACTTTGAAGAACGTCGGCGCCGCGTCCACAAGCCACTTCGGCTCGATGCTCGTGGTGCAATGCATGTACTCCTTCACGGTGAGAACCAACTCCGCGTAAATGACCCACTCGGCCTGCTTGCCAAATAACGCCGAGGAGGGGTGTAGGTAGACGGGGGTGCCCTCAACGAGCGTCTTGTAGCCCTCCTGCGGGTCCTTACGGGCCGCGTTCCGGAAGAAGCCCGAGCAGAGCGCCTGGCGTACCTTCTGCGTGTCGCGCCCACACGACACCACTGGGTGCCGGTACCGCTGCATGATCTTGAGCAGCTGGTCCCGCACGTCCTTTGCGCGCTTCATTGACCGGAACTGAATAAAGTTCTCAAAGCACCAGGGCGACGAGTAGCCGGCTTGCTTCCAGCCATTGTAGACGTTGAGAAAGGTAAGGTGGTCGCCATGCGGATCGTGGAACTTCGCCTTTTTCTGATCAGCTTGTGTCTGTTTCTCCTTTGGTCGGTAGAAGATGGTAGGCATGTTCATCATCGCAATGATGGTCATGATCTCATCAGAGCAACCCATGTCCACGGAGTAGATAAGGACCTTGGCCTGTGCAGGTTCCATGGGGAAATCAGCCATCTTGCGTCCAAGCCTTGTAAGCAAGCCTTCGTCATCCAGCGCGGAAAGGGCATAAAGAGTTTCCAATGCCTCAAGCATAGTGTTCGTTGGTGGGGGATCCATGAAGTCGAAATGGAGTAGGTCGTTGATACCCATGGCTTTCAACATGAGAATAACGGAAGCCAGGTTTCGCCTTTGGATTTCCGGTGAAGTTGTTGGAAGCAGTTCTGAGTTATAAGCCGCTTCTGTGTAAAGTCGGAAGCATTTTCCTGGTCCCGTGCGACCAGCACGACCCGCACGCTGGTTTGCCTGGGCTTGAGAGATCGGAACCACTATCAAGGAGTCCATTCCTAGTTTGGGGTCGTAGCTGTTCTGCTTCACGAATCCCGGATCCACCACGTAGTAAATACCATCAATAGTGATGGACGTTTCGGCGATATTGGTAGCAATAACGACTTTTCTAGCCCCCGGGGGAGCAGGCTCGAAGACTCGAGATTGGATGTCGGTAGGAAGACTGGGACAATGTCAATATCAGTGATCCTAAGTTGAGTTACATCTTGCCAAGCTTACCTGCTGTAAATGGGACAAATAATCAGTTCGGGAACATTGGGTCCTAACGCTTTCATACGCTCATACAAAATCTCGCAACTCGTGTCAATTTCTTCTTGTCCAGTAAGGAACAGAAGAATATCACCACTAGGTTCTGTGAGATGAATTTGCATGATAGTAACAAGTGACGCACTACGAGAAAGTTAGTATCGGCAACTGAGGTATACTCAAGTTAGTGCATGTGTATCAATGATCACTTACTCTAGATAGTCTGACTCTGGTTCACGAGAGTAGAGGATTTCAACAGGATATGTACGACCAGGAATCGTGAAAATGGGGCACTGGTGGAAATATTCGGAGAACTTGTCCGCATCCAGGGTGGCTGAAGTGACAATGATCTTCAGATCAGGCCGGCGTTTCACTGTCTTTTTCAGTAATGCGAAGAGGACATCTAATACAACAGTCAGTATTGTCTTCTCTACTCAGGTCCATCACGAGGTGTGGGTGATACATACCTGTTGCTATCGTCCGTTCGTGTGCCTCGTCCAGCATTATAACCGAGTATCTGGATACGTCGGGATCTATCAGAATCTCACGTTCCAACATACCATCCGTCATATATTTGATCCTTGTTGAAGGACTCGTCTTATCCTCAAACCGAATAGTATATCCGACCTCCTGGCCGAGTTCACATCCCATCTCTTCCGCTACACGCTTGGCAACGGACATGGCAGCTACTCGGCGAGGCTGTGTGCATCCAATCATACCATTATTTGTAAATCCGCCTTCGTCGAGGTACTGTGTTAATTGGGTTGTCTTACCCGAGCCAGTCTCTCCGACAACAACCATGATTTGATTTTCTCGGACAGCCTTCAAAAGCTGGTCTCTAAAGGCGAAGACGGGGAGAGTCTCCCTTTGCTCCTTCATAGACAAGTTTGTGCGCTTTCCCAAAGGTTGATCTTTCGATGCAATGGCACGTCTCCATTCGGGCACAGCCTCGGATCTGCCTGCATTCGCCTTGGAGTTGCGCAGATCGCTAGCAAATTGCCTGCTGTCCGGGTTCGCCATGGGATCGTGCCATTGTGAAGACAGATCCACTTTGGCTTCTTGTTCGGCTGCCTCCGTCTCCTGTTGCCGTACTTCTCTTCTCTCCTTGGCCAGTGTAGCACCAGACATGGCAGCTCGGTTGAGAGACCCATCTGGAGCTTTCACTACTCTGATGGGCGACAACTCCAAGGATTGTTTGGTTTGACCCGCCAAGAACGGCGGCTCATCTTCTCGAACCTCAATGTCCACATCTTCCTCGAGTTCCATTGCGCTGTCACCACGAAGAGTGGCGTTGTAGTCCTCCTCTAGGTCAGGATAGTCTGAGGCCTTCGCAACACCCGAAGCGATGAGCTGACGGATCTCCCACCTTTCGGGGGATGTCATCCGCTTCTTATGCTTCCCTCTCGTTCCTGCATACTCGGCGAGGGCGGTGGTGGTGTCGGGAACCAAGGGAGCGACACCGTTCCGGCTACCAAGAGCTTCCATGTTGGCGCCTGACTGTATCCGTGCTGCAGGCGCAAGGTCCATGCCAGTCTCCTGGTCAACCTCCTTCATAGACAATCCTATGCGGCCGCCTTCGATCTTGACGATTTTGATCTTGACTTCCTGACCTCGCGCCAAAAGGTCTGAAGGGTGATTAACCCTTTGGCCCTGAACGAGTTGGGATATGTGAACCATGCCATCAACCTTGCCCCTGACACCATGTATGTTCACGAATGCGCCGAAGTCTTTGATACCCGTCACATGGCCGTCATACACCTTATACAGCACAGGGGAGTCGTCTATCTCGGCCTCAGGCTTCCGCCGTAGTACGTCGTTATACTCGTCGTCGTCATCGTCGTCGTATTTGCGGTCTCGTCGACTCCTCCTGTCCTTTCGGCCTCGGTGGTAGTCATCATAGTCGTCATCTCTGCGCTCCCGAGAGCGGCGTCTCTCCTTCCGTCGGTGCCTGCCGTCTTCGTCGCGTGGACTTCTGGAGCGTTTTCGCGAGGGCGCGTCGTCGCGGGTGGGTTTGGGCGCCAAGCCCTCTAAGAGCGCGAATGTATCGTCTATCTCGTCGGCATCGTTGGTCGTCGCAGGTTCTTTGTCGGGTATGCTCAAGCCCTTGAACAGTGACTCCTTCTCCCGTAATGAGCGTGTGGGTTTGTCGTCGTCTTCATGTTCGGCGTTGCCGTTGGTGCCCTTGAATTTGGGGTGCATAGTGCGGACCAGACGATCTATACTTTCGAATAAACTGTCGGGCCAGCTGGAGCCGCCCATGCCAGCCAGCTTGTCCTTGAACTCGGCGAGTTTCGTACATTGCAACCTCTGCGCGATGATGAACTCGGCCAGCGTCTTTTCGTTGATGCCCAAATGATTCTGAAGTTCGGATGTGACCTTGGACACGAGCGATAGCAGCTCGAGCTCCTCGAAATCGTCCATGATTGATCTGGGATCGCTGCAGCGGACGTAGCTTCTGTTTATGCGAGATCGGAGAAGCCGCGAAAACAAGGCGTCATCGCCCAGTAAAACAGCCTTTTGATAGCGAAAAGGCGAATGTGAGCGCGTTTGTAATGGAGATATTTCGCGGTTCAAAGTTCCCAACTTTATTGCTTAGCTAAGGTTCGACTAGCTACCTCGAATTCCCCAATGTGCCAGCCAATGATGGATGATATGCTGATAACCCAATTAATTTATGTATCGGTGGCTGAGGCTTCTCTAGGTACCTAATCCGGTTTGTAGCATAATGCCCAGCCGGCTGGAACCACGGCCAAAAAGCAATTAAGCACCCGTTTTGGTTAGAGCGGAGTTAAACGCCTGCCTAAAAGCTGGAGATAGCCCCCCGCCAGCGCAGGACCCAGCGGGCCAGCAGCAGCAGCGCCAGGCCTCCCGTCAGTGGCGTGATCCACTCCTCCGTCATTGCGCGCCAGTCCTCTACCAAGCATCTCCCCCGAATCCCGCCGCTCTTAAGGCAGACATATTCAACGTTTCCTCTCAATTCTCAAGTCTGGGCATCGCAACTACCTACGAGACAACGACATCAATCACCCAACGAAGCACACACATACCCGACACAATTCGCCCATCATGTGCTGCAGCTCCGATCTGTTCCTCGGCATAATAGCCATCCTCTTCCCACCTCTAGCCGGTACGTCATTCGTTGCGCCTGCGCGTCCAACCACCAAGTGATTCATTCCATGTATCGCATCCAGCGTATCACGTATCATCGCAACGGTGTTCCTGGTCGTGGTACACGGATAGACAACAGCGATGGCGATTGGATGACACATTGTTCATCTCTTTTGTCACCTCTCTGACCATGCACGAAATGAATCAACGCTAACAGTTTCACCCCCATCTGCAGTGTGGGTGAAGCGCGGTCTCTGCTCCGCCGACTCGGTCATCAACATCCTGCTCTGCGTTCTCGGCTATGTAAGTTCTCATGCCTTGCCTCCGGTGTTCTCGGTCCTTCGCATATTCAACCATTCGACCATCTCCTTGCTTTTGGATCCTATCGCCAAGGTCATCAACCCACTAACACGAACCCCAGATCCCCGGCCTAATCCACGCCTGGTACATAATCGCCAAATTCCCCGACGAGCAGGACACCTACGAGCGCGTACCTCAGCACGACCAAGAGCAAGGCCGTCACGGCCGGGTGCACTACATCATTGTGGAAGAGCCCGGACGTCAGCCCAACCATGCGCAAAACCAGCAGCCGTCGAACCAGAACTACGGCACTGCCGCCTCCTCGTCGCATGCAGCCGGAAACGGAGAAGACAACGCTAGAGCCCCGCCGTCGTACTCCGAGGCTGTCAAGGGGGATCACAAGATCCAGACGAACGAGTAGAGTGGCCAAGTGACCGGACGACAGGCGTAGAGCCTATGGTGTATGATGTATCAGCTGTATTGGCATAAGGCATAAGGCATAGGAAACAGGGTGAAGAGTTTAGGGTGTTCAAGAAGGGCTAGATTTCGCCCTCGTTTATATCACTGCAGATGACGATGGTCAAGCGGAGCGAAGACGAAGAGGGACACGAGTCTGTCAGGCATCATATCAGATGGGATTCATTCAGTTTGCGCCCGAGTCCGAACCGGACTTTTTTCGAGTGTTGTAACTATAACAGTCTTTTCAGGCTTTGCTTTTCTTTGCTTTTCAATAGACCGACAGACTTTGGGAGGGAACCAACACAGAAACAGATCATCCAAGCATTGAGTACCTCCCTCCAGGTTGAGGTCCGCAGCTATCTTTTTGAAATATGACATAGCGAAAGTAAGGGACCGAAATCGCGGATTACAATTAGACCATCATCGCGCATGGCAATATGGGACCGGCATTTTAACCCAGTGTAGGTATTTGGTACTCAGGTAATCAGGTAATCAATCGATTGCAACATCCCGCAGACTATGTATGATCCCATAGACCTATAGTCCAGTAGTCTGTCTACATCGTATCGTGTGTCGTGATCATTCCATCGTCTCCGATCATCATCGGATCAAGTAAGTAAGTAAGTAAGTAAAACAGGCGAAACCTCACCACTCCGTCTCAACTCCATAACCCCCATGCTCGCTAAGTCAATCGCTCACCCACCCACTCACTAACTCCATCGCACAAACACATACACCACACCATCATCTCCAAACATCGCTTTCCTCATCCGTGCTATCCCCATCTAACCCAGCCTCATCCCCCGACGCCGTCGAGCTCTTCTTGCGCACGCCCTTCGCGCGGCCATGGTACACACATACGCCCGTCCCGCCACTCTTGTGCCGCTTGTTGGCGGGGCACATCGGGCTCGTGGGCAGGTGCTCGGGCAGGTCGAACTGGAACTGCGCGCGCTTGTCGACCTGGCTGTACTGCGCCGGCACCGCCACCGCCACCTCCCACCAGTCCTTCTCAACCGGCTTCGGCCGCGCAGCAGCAGTGTATCCTGCTCCGTGTGTCCTGGGCGATAACACAGGGGTGAGTTCGTCATCATCGTCTGTGTCGCGATGGTGGTGGTGGTGTGGAGGTAAGGGGAGAAACACGTCTTCTACTTCTTCTTCATCTTCGTCTTCTCCCGTGCTCTCTCGTATAGCGTGCGCGCGCGGCGTCGACGCCTCCTCGCCGTCGATTCTCGGGTCGGTGGGGATGAAGGACGTCGAGAGATTTGTTCGCTTGAGGTTCGCCTGGCCTTCCTGTCGTGACAGAGGCCGGTGCGGTGTTCCGGGTGGCGTGAGGTCCATGAAGAAGGAGCGTGGCGACGAGTCTTTGCCGCCGGGCATGATGCGGGGTGTAAATACGCGCATAGCCTCCTGTAAGTGTATTTTAGCATTGGCTCATCTATCGTGGAGAAAAAGAGAAATGAACCAAGTTGAATTCGGTTGGGAAAAATAGATCTGTGAGCCGCAGTTACTTACGTTGCCAGGAAATGAGGAAGCCCATGTATTAGACACTAGGTATCACACTCCGGTCAGCCAAGAATCCCGAGATCTCGACGCGTGCATGTCATGTTTGCGCATGTCAAGCTGCTGTTGCTGTTTGGTCTTTGAGGCGCGAGGGCGGAGTGAGCTAGCTTACTTGAAGTCTCTCTTTCGTGCCCTTGGGTAAGGGTCGGGGACAGACTGGGCATGGAGTTGTTGGCTGAGCTCGCTAGACTCTTCGCCGTGCTTGTTCCAGACGAGCTGGAGAACTTGCGGCTCCAGCGAACTTTTCTGAGCAATTTGATGGGCCGGCCCTTGCGCGATTTGCGGCTTCTGTCACTCACGGTTGACTCCTTTCTCAGCGGGCTTTGCGCAGAGCTCTGGAGGGATGGTGACTGCATATGAGCCCTGCTGTCTTCCTGATGGTCATTGCTCGAAGCTGGGTTTTTTTTTAATCTCTGTGCCTTTGCGTCAGTTTTTTTTTCACCTTCCCATCATCATGATGGCTTTTGAAGTGCGGTCCACTTACTGATCGCTGTTCCAAAAGCAATCGTCGCCAATCGATCAATGGTCTTTTGGGTTTGAGCTCCCGATCAGCAACGTCTTTTTGGAGCTGTGTGTCTGCTGTTGTATCGGTGCCAACCACAGAGCTGGTGGGGGTATATGCGCCAATTGTAATCGATTCCATATCGTCTTCAGCGCTGGTAAGATGTAAGGGTGAAGGGGTGATGGGGAACGTCGATTTGACAGCCGTGATGCTACTGATGTTGTTGTTGTTCGTCGTGATGGCGTCCACCGACGGCCACTGGAGAGACTGCACGAGTGCCTCCTCGGTCAAATACGGACTTGGGAGCGCAGTCTCTGACGTACGGTCCGGGGGAAAGTAATGGTCCCCGCTCTCGCTGCTTCCCGGGGTGCGAGCTTGGTTACGTCGTCCGGCCAGATAATCTGTCGACTTCTCCCTCCTGCTTTCGGTCAGGGAGTGGGTTGTCAGAGGGGTCACGGGAGAGTTCTTGGGTGACTCCGAGCCAGACTTTCCGGACCGACTACGCCATTTGAACAGCTTGATTGCCTCTTTGGGAGGCAGCTCGACGATCTCACGCTCGGCCCAGTATCCCGCGGGGAACCAGACCCATTCGCATCCCTCCTTCGGGGGTCGCGGTGGGTCTATGGCAACGGTGTGCGTGGAGTTGGCATGGGAGAACGATTCCTTCACACTCGGGCGAGGGGCGGGCGAGAAGGCCTTGCCAGACGCAGGGTTCGCGTTGGTGGCAGCCGAAGTTGAGCGCGGTACACCACTGGGACCGTCCATGGCGGAAATGCTGCGAGGCTGCTAATTACTGCTGGCTCTCCGCTTCAGCGATACTTCGCTCAATCGACTGGGCTCCTCGCCGCTGCCGTCCATGATGGATGCGAGAGGGTCAGAAAAGTGAATGGTGAAGCGTCGCCGACTTATAGGTAAGTCTACGGACATGCGCGGGTTTCAGGGAGACGGCATGAAGGTGGTCATAGGGTTCATTGTTTAACAGTGAATCTAACAGTCAATAGGCAGCTGGTGAATCGATTTCTAGGTTGATCGGTGCGTCTTGTAGGTCTAGGTACCATTGATACCGGGCGCTTAAAGGGATGAAGAGGACGAATGTGAGGAGGCAGATGCTTCGCCAGCCTCGGCAGGGAGTTTGTATCCCTGGAAGCTACCTAGCTAAGGTAACCGCCAACACAGGATCGGTGCTTCTTGCGGCCACCTGACTTCCTTTAGACATGAAACAAACTTAGGTTTACACGAGCTTCGTGGGCGGCAATGGTGTCGCACAAGGGACGAAGCAAACTCCGATGTTAGGTAGGTTTGGACTGGCATGGGCATTCACCATGCCTGCCAGGTGTCGTTGCCAGCTTTGGATAATGTCCAGTGGGTAAGCCTACTTTGAGAATACAACGTGTAGCCACACATGCCTTCCTGGTTCAAGTGCCATGATCTGCAGGTCAGATTGCAAGAGAGGAATGTGCACGATTGCAAGCTGAGATGATCCAACGCGTGTATACATGATATCTATGTGACGCCCTTATGTGACGCCCACGTGGACCCTAATTAGGTATCTGCGTCCATCACTAGCAGTACGATTTGCTATAACTTTGTATGTCGTTGTGATACAGTACAGGGAAACTCACAAGTCTATCGAGTTAAGGGGCAGTTGCACCTTGGTAGCCAAGGATGGTCCGGCCAATGCCTCCTTGCTGAATCAACCACAACCAGAACGCCGGCCATGCTGATATAAATGGTACAACGAAAATTTGGTAAGATACATGCGTTCCTCGCTCCAACTCATCCTGTCATGTCGATCAGTCCTGATGTTTTGGCTCGAGTCGGTTGATCTCCTGAAGCTCAGATATATCGTTGTACAATGGCTCTTCATGGCCCGGCTCGTTCCATTCTCCGACACCTTCATGATTAGAACTCTCCGGCGATGATGGAAGGTCCCTTGCTTCTTGCTTTTCCCTCTCTTGCTTTTCCCTTTCCTCTCTTTGTTCTCGCTCTATGGCAGCTTTGCGCTGTCTCGCCACGCTCTTCTTTCGCGCGCTTTCAGACACATTCAGGGAAGTAAGGAAGTAGTCGATCTTCTTCTCGACTATTTCTTTGACGTGAAAGGCAAGCTTCTGACTGGTGAAAACACCGGAGAATCGATATGATAGCCAAAGATATAACGTGATACTTTTATGGAGGGCTTCTAAGCTCGGCAGGCTGGCTGCATCAGACTCGAGCACTTCCAAGGGGATTTCGCGCATATCAACCAGACTGCCGCCTTCCATAGTAGAGACACAACGAGCAAAGGCCTGGAGAATCTGTGCGCCACCGGGATCTCTCAATGCAACCGGTGCATTCAGGAAGACGCAACGGTCGTAAATTGTCATGCGAAACGGCTGTATCAAATCCGCGATACTCAACATTTCTTGGAGCGAACACAAATGAAACTTCGACGACAACCGGGCTATTTCGCGCAAGCGAACGAGAATGAAGCTAAGTGGGGTGTTTGGCGGAAAATAGGTCGACAAGCGCTCGATGGCCGAGGTTGGGGGTTGAATCCCGGCCGTGCGTAAGGGCGGTGCCTCGGCTCTGAAAGCTTTGGTCAAAAATTTAAGATCTTCATCCTCGAGGGCCGTAACATAGCCAGGGTTGCCGGGCTTGGGCTTGGGAGTGTCTATGCCGTCCACAGGAGCAGTAGCAGCAGTCTTGATGGCGTCGTTGGCCGTTCTGTAGCGACCTGCTCGCCCACCGATCTGTTTAACCTCCGATATGCTCATTCGCCGAAAACTCTTGTAGTCACGCTTTTGTGTTGCTTCAAAGATGACGCGTCTAATCTCCAGGTTCAGCCCCATGCCGATCGCGTCACTGGCGACGAGGTAGTCGTAGTCGTTGTCAGGGTCATTGAAGTAGGCGGCCTGTTGCGCACGTATTTCTGGCGGCAACGAGCCGTATATAATAGCACAACGTCGATCCGTTGCCGCCTCGATCTGTTTTTTGAGAGCGTGGATGCCGATTCGACTAAAGGAAACGACGGCATCGCCTTTCTTCAGATTCGCCAGGTTGCCGCCCAAACTCTTAGACATGGTTTCCAGGCCGTTAAGGCGGTTGTAACGAGTGACGACACACTTGTCTCCGAGCATGGCGCAGAGGGACTCGATGAGCTCGACTGTACGCTCCTCTCCGCACAGATGAAGCTCTTTGGCCTGGACACCGAGGAAGGCCTGGGACCAGGCCCCGCCTCTGTCGGTATCGCCAATCATCTGGATCTCGTCTATGACGGCCACATCGACTACGTGGTTGAGTGGCGTCATCTCGACGGTGCAGCTCCTGAAGAAGGTTTCGACGCCCTCGGGAATACGCTGCTCCTCTCCGGTCACCAAAGCACAGGGTATTCCCTTGGCTGTGAAGCGGGTGTAGATCTCGTGGGCCAGCAGGCGGAGAGGGCCGGCGTAGATGCCCGACTTGGCCTTCTCGAGGGCCTTGAGGGCGTTGTAGGTCTTGCCGGAGTTTGTGGGGCCGACGTGGAGGTGGACGGTGCGCTGGAGGGCGCGGGTGGCGGGGAACCATTCGTGGGGGTAGCGCAAGTCGGCGATCTTCTGGTGGGTGGCGAGGATGCTGCTGGGAAAGCGGGAGCGCAGGAGGAAGCTCCGGAAGGCATGCTTGAGCTCCAGCATCAGCCCTGAGATGTCCCCGGTGATGAAGGCGTTGCGCAGGGACCAGAAGAGCGGGTTGTCATCGCGCGAGACGGCATCGGTGTCAACGGCGAGGTTGCAGGCCTTGACAAGGGATGCGCGGAACAGCTTGACCTCGCGGTCGAAGTCGAAGCTGCTGTGGACACCAAAAGCCTTCCAATCGTCCTTCTTAGCGTCGTAGCTGTTCATTTGGAAGTAGTCGTCGAGCCGGGACATCATCAGCTTCTGGAAGGCACCGTAGGTTGTGCGCACCCCACGGGGCGGCTCATAGCTGTGCGATCTCGGCTCATGGTGGTCGTAGGAGGTGCCCCCGGAACGTTTCGACTTCGACTTGCCTTTGGATTGCCTGGCATGGACTGTGGCAGTCTGAAAAGGCCTGCTCAAGGCATGATGCGACGTGGGGAGACAGAGGCGGGTCGTCTTGGCCAAACGACTGGAGTGGGAAGGAAAGCGCATGACCAGATGTAGCTAGGAGAGTAATGTGACCATGTTTACTATTACTACCCAGGCGTCGTGGACTACGGTGCGGCTTCGGCTATGCAGACGACGTTGGGAGTCCTTGTGTAGGTATGAACTACATGTATGAAGGATCGTCGTCATCGCATACGATGTAAGTGCGAGATAGAAAGTTCGACTAGTAAATATTTAACCCCCCCATATGCCCACCCGAGCACCTTATCTCCTTATCGCTACTTAGTACCTCTGTAGGTAGATACCTAGCCGCACCACAATATATCTAGGTACCTGCCTCGCCTGCTTCTACAACGGTAGTGAGCATGCTTGACTGGCATTAGGCTAAGCCTATCTGAGTAATATTCTCAATAGGTACTAAACTGATTGCAGTCAGTCAATGCGTTGCATCGTCATCCTACTTGCAGCTCATCAATCACTGCGCACCTAGAACCTATCAATAACACACCACCAGCAACTTCTCGCGCAACAACCTGCGATCTTCGGCTCATCCTATCATCTCGCACTACTCCATCCATCGCTAGCATCGACACTCTGCACTCCGAATACTGGAACTCAGACGCTTAGCAGCCCGAGCAGGGAAGCCCACGGCCCACTGAGACAATATGGCGTCCTCATCAACCCAGACCCCTCTCCTCTAGTAAGTCGCATCACACATAGTATAGCTTCATCATCATCATCCTCATCCTCGTCATATCGTTGTACTGACCTCCACCCGTCCACAGCTCGTGCATAGCGCACAACACGACCATCCTCGCCGAGTGCACCACCTCGGCCTCGTCGCAGACCTCGTCCCTCGCCTCGCTGATCCTGCCCAAGATCACGCACGACCAGCCGCAGAAGCTGACGTACACACACGGCGCGAACCACATCCACTATATCTCCGAAGCCCCCGAGTCCGCGCACGCCGACAATGCCTCCACCGGCGGCCTGACCTACATGGTCGTGTGCGATTCGTCGCTGGGCCGGCGCGTGCCCTTCGGCTTCCTCTTCGAGATCCGCAAGCGCTTCCTCAGCGACTTCGACGAGGCCACCACCGACTTCGCCGACCTGCCCAACTACGGCGCCGGCAGCTTCAACGCCACCCTCAAGCGCCTTATGGTCGACTACGGCACCACCGCTGGCGGCCGCGACGACGCTATCACCAACGTCCAGCGCGAGATGGACGATGTCCGCGGCATCATGACCCGCAATATCGAGGGCCTGCTCGAGCGCGGCGAGCGCATCGACCTCCTCGTCGACAAGACCGATCGCCTCGGCGGCAGCGCCCGCGAGTTCCGCGTCCGCAGCCGCGGGCTCAAGAGGCAGATGTGGTGGAAGAACGTCAAGCTGATGACCCTGTTGGTCGTCGTGCTCGCCCTGATCATCTTGGCGATTGTCCTTGCTGTTAAGAATGCGACTAATTGAGCGGGGGCTACGGTGACGGACGTGGCAACGGCTACTATTCTTGATTTTTGAAGCGGAGCGTCAGATGTATGACTTAAGAGCGGCCTTCCAGCAGTCCGCTATTTTCCTATTTGTTTTGGAGCACAGTCGGGTCGACTATTCAGGAGTTTTTCGGGGGTTTTTCAGGAGTTACTCATTACATTACTGGGCAGAATGGGGACAGACAAAATCCGCAAGACCGTCGCTATTGTCGTTGTAATTTCTTTTCCCTCATCTGCTTTCGTGACTGATAACCTTGCCTAGCTTAGCTGAGCTGACTATGAGGGCATCATGTATATTACCAATACCGCGCCAATTCAAAACACTGCTTGCTATACCCCATTTCGCCAGGAGAATTCCTTCGATAATCAAACATATCTCCATCAAAAGTACGATGCCATGAATCAGTCGATAGGTCTCCCGTAACTCATTTTCTTCAAAGCATGGGGCCTCCAGCCCGCCTCCTAAGCCGGTCATCCACGTAGCCGTGAGCGACGGGGTTCATGAGCCCTGGGACTCCGGGACCAGCCGACCGCCGCAGACGGCCTGTGAAAAACACGGGATGCAGGCTTGATGCGTCTCTTAGAGCTTGCTGCTGTGGCGCAGAGACGTTGTGGAATCGTGATGGTGGCTGGATAGGGTGATGATGCTCCCACACTGCTGCGAGTGGTATCATTTTCAAGTTGAATGTGGCGTTGTGTTGAGCTGAGTGTATTGGTTCAGGTGGTTTGTCAAGTGAGATGACGTCGCTGGTAGTAATTAATGAAGATAAGCCAAGTTTTCAGCCGGACGTGGAGTCTAATCGTTGATTATGTTTGACGGTTGTTCGTGCACGTATGTAATTCGGCTATGCCGATTTCGTATTGAGACGGCTTAGTTGATTGCTGAAACAGTGAGTGAGTGATGTGAAGTTCGCAAATCGCAAGCTGATAACGTGTTTGGGGTTTTGGTCCGAGGTACGATTCCGGCATTCACAAGCAATTCAATCGGGGGTCTCCACTTTCCCCACGTTTTCCCACGACATATTGAGCTTAGCGCAATTACTGGCTCGCTCCTCTCATGCTGGATGAGACAAAAAACCAATTTCTCGCAGAACAAGAGAAATATTTGCTTAACTACAATGATTTCGGTGTCGTCCAAAAATGCAGAATTTTAATACTACATTTAGGCTATGAATCAGATGCACAACTTCCCATGTATAATCATATAATTAAAGAACAATTATCAAATTCATCGCTATAAGTAAGGGTCTCGGGCAGATGTTGCATTAATAGTAGCTTTTGGCCCTTTATATTTAAATTCGTCTCAACTGTGTATCTATTACTGACTCCTATTGTGTACGTATAACTGGGTGCAAGGAAACGGCAAGCGTCGTGCGCCAGACGTCTTGATAAGAGTTAAACCATTATATTCAGAATTATCCTAACATTGATCCTCTTTTCAGGTAATGGAGGGTTGTTGTAAAGGGGCAGTAGAAACCTTCTTATGAATATGTTCATATTACAGTCCAACATCACCTGGTATCAATTACTTTATAAATATTACGCTCTTGGGCATTAAGCATTAACCCTCAAGATCATGACGCATGTTATTATGATATATCAAAGACAACATAGCTTGTTCGATTTAAACAATGCATCTCAGCAACATGGAGGATCAGTACCAGAGAGGTGATGAGGCTCTGTCCGCATCCTGGAGAGTCGCACCTTGCAATTTGCCACGGGATATGAGAGCGAATATCTGACGTGTCGTGAGTGGCCAGTTGTCGCCTCATGATTAATTACCTTCAACGCGTCCTCCGACTACGACCAATTAAACTCACCTTACGCTTAACCTTCTCTACTAAGCGCTGTAGCATTCATGACAACACTTGCTTCCCCTATTCAGCAATCTCTGCAATGCTACTCGTAAGCTGATATGGTGGGAGCTGACACAGCGGAGGCTTACTGAAATCTTATATTGCGAGTGCGTTGTTGCTGCAAACCCGTCCCGCTTTTTGAAGGATTATGCGAATAATATAGTTTCTACGAGCTAAATAGACTATATGTAGGTCTTTAACAGTTACAATAGCACCCTAAAGAAGTATTACCAGAAAGAGACATTGATAGTCATACACGTGGTGGTTAACTAGTTTGCCAAGAGTCCATTGTCAAATACGGCACTCTTGGCATACCATGTCTGACTAGCACACCTCCAAATGCACGACAAAGACCTCTCCCATAGGAGCAGACTACAAGTAGTTCTGAAATGCCATGAGAAATCCCTTGTGTATTGATTACTGCATCGAATACTCCGTATAGAAGACTCAACAATGCCGCACTATTCTAGCGCCTCGAAATGAGCTATTTGTTTTTTGTTATGTCTTGCCCTGCGGAGCAGTATCAATTGATTGGAGATCAATTTCGGGTAATGTTACCAAAGAACAATAGCCAAAAAAGTTGAACAATGAGAACTCGCACCAGCCTCGCCATAATCTATACTACCCTCACTACCCTTGGTCCCTTGGCAGCAATCGTGATCGATTGCGGAGGACTGGGAGTTCATCTCGGCACTATGATAGGACCCCTTCCAAGTGACGTCAATTCAAACGGCAGATGCCGTGATGGAGATGGACACAGTTTGATGAGTTGACAACGTCAAAGTGCTATGCCAAGAGGTTTCACAAAGAGAAGAGTTGAATTGACCCCCAGCTCGCCAGGGGCCAGCACAGGACAATGGCCCCCTCGATGCACTTCCGCCCCCAATTCCTGCTGGTGCGCTGCAGCGTTGGGTGATGACTGGGGTGCCATTCGAGCCATTCACCCTAACACCTTTTCTCGCACTTGCCATATGCGGCGACCCTAAGACGATCACAATACAATAACCTTGAACCACCTCCAAGATAATGCCGCGCTCTCTTTCCAAGCTACACCAGATGAATCTTTGGTACATACTCACCTTCCGCGTCTTGGAAGTCCCAACGTTTGCTGCGTCTGGTCATTAAGCTATTGGGAGGATGGAGGTTCGACTTAGCTCACCGCGGCTAAGAAATGCGCAGATCAAAACACTAAATACCAATGGCTGGTGATATCCGCTCCTCGAACGACTTGGGACGAACGCAGATCTTCACTTGTTCCTGTTCAGATCCGCTTCATGGTACTGGAAATTATCGACAACGTTGGCGGTACTGGCTGCCAACACGTGGTATTACCTCATAGTATCCTGCTTTGTGCCTATCCCGACCCCTTTGACCCGGCTGATGAACCGTGGGGTTGGGATACAACCCTGGCGTTGTACTTTCAAAGTGACTGCATTGTTCGTCGTGGCATCGTGATCGTCCAACGGTGTATGCTAGTGGCGCTGCAGTTCTTCCACACCGTTATACCTGGCTGTGATAGATATGTGATGGTCAGGGGAGAGGCAGAATATGACTTTCGCAGGGGGGGCCAATGTGGACGGACGGCAGCATCCCCAGAGATCGGCATCTACACTAAAGCAGTCAAAGCGACTAACCTAGGGGCCAAAGCCCATATATATCATGGCCAGCAGTCCCCTCGATAGCTTGCATCTTTTCTTGCTTCATCACGCATCCTCTCGTCGAACTCGTAGTCACTCCTTCATACAACAGTTCCAGTCACTCTTTTAAACATCTACTAAAAACTTAATATCCACATACCCTATATCGCCTACCGATCTCCATCTACATCATTCAAAATGCAGTTCGCCAAGTTCGCCCTCGCCGCCTTCTCCTTCGGCTCTGCCATTGCCGCCCCTGTCGTCAGCGATGTCCCCGCTGTCGTTGACAAGGCTCTTTCTGCTGTCGCCAACGCCAAGACCATCGTTGACGCCCAGGTCCACACCATCAGTATGTCTTAACACCATTCCCTTCACATGGCAGCCCGAGACTGACTTAATCCATAGCCGAGCTCACCGCGAAGACCCCTGCTGGCCCTGTCGTCGCTGAGATCGAGGAGTCGCTCCTGACCATCGGCACGAGCGTCAACGGCATCATCGCCCCTATCCTGGTCCTCTCCAACAACGCCGTCCTCCCTCTCAACCAGGGACAGCTCGAATCCGTTCCCCAGCTCGTCTCCGACTGCCAGGCCGTCTTTGAGGGTGTGCAGACTGCCGCCAAGGCCATTGTCAAGGGTCTTCCTCAGGGTGAGTTACGCCCCGCCTTCGGATTTCACAAGTGGTAGGAGGTGTGAGGACTAATGATGAAACAGATGTCCTCAAGCAAGTCCAGCCTGAGCTCCAATGGGTCCTGTCTGCTACTGGCCCTGTCGTCAAGCCTCTCGTCGCTTTCACCACCACTGCAGTCCCTGGCACCGCTGCTGTCTACACTGAGGTCAACGGTGCCCTTGCCAAGGTTCAGGGCATCGCCAACAACCTCGTCATCGCCCCTGTCAACGGCCTCGTCGGTGGTCTCCTTGACACTGTGTTGTAAGGGACTCGCGGGTACTGATGGATGGTATCCCTCGTGATGTCAAGTAAGCCATCATAGGGTTTGCTGATCATTCAAAACATTTGGCTGAAAACGCCAGAGGTTCGGAAGGGTCAGCTAATCTTTGATCCCTCAAGGGTCTACATATAATGTTATCGGCGATCACAGCTGGTATCGTTGTATCTTACCAGCTGTGTGTGCATAATATCCCCGGTTGTCGGCTTCGTGTCAGGTATTGGGGCGATTTGGCTGTATTACCAGCAACTTAGAAAACTTCATCTAGTAGTAAACTACATATATACCCAACAATGAAGAATAATGTTTAAGTTCTCTCAACATGGCATCCCAGCAGGTTACCCTTTCAGGCAAGGTATTTTTGTTAAATGTATTATCCCGCTCGACTTCATCTCTCACATGCTTGAAGCCCGCCCAGCCTCATTGGAGTTTGGAATGGGGCAAACTACCTCTTCAATCTTCTATGCTAGTTCAATATTTAAGTACGAATTGAAATATCATTCACCTGACAGACTTTATCCATAGGGTGATGCTAAAATGCTCGATTTATAATATCATTTGGAACTGAAAAGCACATCTACCTCCATTATATCAAGCAGGTAACAGGTGTTTGTTTAAGGAGTCATTTGCCCTGGTTGTATAATTGTATCCCTTTGGGAACCCCAACAAGAGCAACAATGAAAACAAGTAAACCAGTAAATTCATAAGCCATTACTCTATCAAATCTTATAATACCAATTTATAGCCATTATAGCAAACGCCCGCATCCACGCTCATCTTTATATATCAACTTCTTATCATCACCGACGTGTAATCATCGCAGCCTTAGTAATTCATATAGTCAAAGGTAACTCTCATCCCAGTAACTGGGGCCCTGTGACCGTATCGTTGTCTGGCTGCCATAGGACGATCATAAAATCGAACAGATATTCTCGTTTGAGACTGTCTAGGTCTCCCGCGCTCGGAAAATGTTATTTTGGATCTGCTCCAGGACGATGGATATCCGGTATACGTTATCGTGACTGTAGGATAGCCATACATTCTGCGGCTGACTTTAGCTTAGAGTTAACAAAACATCAACAAAGGGCAATAAATAACATACCTTGCAAATGAAATCTAGATCTGAGGCTAGCGATCGAGGCTTCGTTGAGTAGATAGATGGAGATGATAGTCAGATAAATGTCAGTAGTGACTGTCAGCAAGGGCAGGTACTTCCAAAAGAGTTTGCTTAATATGAACAACTCAATATGCAGGCGAAGAGGATGGTGACGATGTCCAAGTCAAAAGGGAAACCCGACAAACGCTCTACGACTTTATACACGCGGCTCGTTACACCGGCCAGGCAGCACATAGTTACACCAAGGGGTACTCGTTTTTGAATACGACCGCGGTCCGCCCGCTACTTGCACGTGAAAACATGGCATTGAAACTTCATCGACCCGAATCTGCCTTGTTGCAACGGCCAACTGCATAATCATGAGCAGATGACCGTTTCATGCTGCCTTGTTGGTCTTTGTGGTAGGCCACAAGCTGGTGTACAGCAGGCCCGCAAGTGCAGTTTTCTTTCAACATTGGCACGGCGGCTGGTTGGTTGAAAAGAAGGCGGAAGTCAACACATGCTAAAATTGAGGTGATAGGGTCTGCTTTGCTGGTGACACTCTTTGATACCTCAAGCTTACGTACCGCCATTCAAAGCTAGTATACTATTGTAATTCAATCGAAATTTCCTGTTTGAACAGTTTATAATTATTATGCACATTGTCTGCGTGTCCACACAACTGTCAACTGCGCCTCGTCTGAAGGTTGTGGTTGTTGGGGCCGGGAAATATGCGGCCAGAAGCGCCGCACACTTGCGGGTGACTGTTAGTAGTCACCCGATTAATATTCGAGATCTGTTTCAACCTGATTTCTTGAGGCAAGCGCGGAATACACAATATTGACAAGTCTGTCTCGATGTCACGGCATCGAGAAATGCAATCATTCAAGGTTCTGACGCTGAGTCGCTCACCTCCAAATTGACAACTAAACTAACTGTCTTGAAGTTGCGCAAGAGACCAACACTCAGGCTGGCTTGTCCGCAACCACGGCATGATCAACAGCAAGCTATTCGCAGGCAAGCTCGCTGCACCAAGAAGAAGGTAAATTATATGACTCGGCCATTAACACTCCAGATGAACTAATACGCACCACCCACAACCCACACAACTTTCCATTCTTCTTCTACAGATCCAAGTAGAATAACCTACCAAATGACGCTGGATTGATTGGCTGACTTGTTCCGGCTTCCTGGTACCGACATACCCACGCTAGCCTTTAGTGATACTAAGTACGTTATGCGCAAAAACATTGGTAGTCAACTGCATATTCACTGCTTTTTTAGCACCTCTGGAGGCTGCACCCGCATATGCCAAGGTTTTCTCTATGCATCGCAAAAACGTCAAGGACACTTTCACTGCTTTTTTAGCAGCTCCTGAGGCTGCACCCGCATATGCCAAGGTTTTCATATCCAGAGACAATAGTATAAGGTAAGCTGATAGATGCTCAATCTCTTGGTATTCGCCCCTTTGATCCCTTAACAAAAGCACCTCCAACACCTTTTGGAAACTCGACTGGATTATCATAGACATGCAATTCAGCTCTCCGGGGGCTTTGGTGGACATCCCTCCCCATGTGTGCTCTGTAGCCTTAGAAACCAGGCTTATTTATTATGAAATTTCCTGCGAGCTATTTGAACGCCTAGGGGCTTTAGCCTTTATACTTAGGGTAGTCATGTAGTGGACATCCATTTTCCATGTTGGCAAGGCTTCTATGGTACTAAGATGGGGGTGATGCAGGTAGTATCACAGTAGCACCATCAAGCCTGGACAATTCGCATTATGAATATGAATAGTTTTTATTAGCCTCGAATCCCATTGTCTAAAATATATATCAAAATCACGTACTCGCAGGCTCTGACTTATCCGCATTCGCCTTCTTGCGCTGCCGCCTCGACGGCTTCTTATCCTTATCCTTATCCTTCTCAGCCTCCTGCTCTTTCTCCTTTCCCTTCGCCTTCCCCTTACCCTTCTTAATCGAGTCCACCAGGGCGTCGATCTCCTCCGTCTGCTCGGCCTCCTTCTTCTCCTTCTCCCTCGCCTCCTGATCCTTCTTCTCCACGGCCCTGACCGCAGCCTGTTCCTTCTCCGTCTTCTCGACTAGCTTATCGCTCGCCTCCCACAGTTTCTTAGCCACGGCCTCGTCCTTGACGTCTATGCGCGCAAAGTCGACCTCCATGCACTCCTTGACAAGCTTACCGCCCTGCCCGCGACCTAGTTCGGAGTCCATGGCGGCGTGCAAGATCGTCTGCGCGCCCATCTCGGCGCTCTTGAGGAATAGCCAGGGAAAGGGGTAGCTGAGGACGTAGAGCAGCAGGCCCCAGACGGACCCGCGCGTCAGCCAGCGGCGCATGCCCGGCGTGCGGGCGAACCCCGGATCGGCGAAGATGACGCGCGCGTTCATGGGCAGCTCGTCCGGCCGCTTGTACGCGTCTAGATGTTTCTGGAAGGCTTGGCCGAAGACCATCATGGCGAGCTTGCTGCGGGCGTACGCCTTCTTGGGCGTCCATTTCTTCTTGGACAAGGCGTCGCCGAGGTCCGGGGAGGCGATGTAGGAGGAGCACGTCGGTATGACGATGCGCACGTCGCGGTCGAAGGGCTGCGCGCGCAGGGCCGGGGATAGGATGCCGAGCAGGTGGAAGTTGGCGAGGTAGTTGACCATCCACATCTCCTCGATGCCGGCGTCGGTCTCGGCCCTGGCTCCGCCGGGGGGCGTGAGGGTGTTGGCGCAGAGGATGAGCATGTCGAGGCGGCGCGGGGGCGCGTTGTCGATCCACTTGGTGGCGAACTTGCGGATGCTGTGCAGCGAGGTCAGGTCGACCTGCTCGGCGTAGATCATCTGGTTGTTGGTCTGCTGGCGCATCTCGGCGATCTGGTCGGCGAGGAAGGGGTCGGAGGGAGGCTGGCGGGTGAGCAGGACGACCTGGGCGCCGCGGCGGGCGAGCTCGCGGGTGGTGGCGGCGCCTATGCCCGAGGTGCCGCCCGTCATCATGACGACGCGGCCGTGCATAGGCTTCTCGGCGCGGTTGGTGGCGCCGCTGCACCAGATCTTGATCAGCCAGACAAAGACGGCGGCGGACACGAGCTTGACTATGTTGAATGGCTCCCGCGCATAGTCGGGCACCCATGCGGGCGCGCCGCGCACGATGGTCTCGTAGAAGAAGGGGAGCGGCATGGTGACGGAAGAGGACCCTGTGGAGGGAGGGTGGTGTGGAGGATCGTATTGCTCTTTGGAGAGTTGATTAGGGCTGTGGCATTATGGACGTCGGTGTGGTTGTCGTATTACAAATCAGACATTATGGTTCTCCTAGAATGGCATTATGGATTCATATCGAAATGTTGAAAAGTGCAGTGGACACAGTCGCATAATTTGAGATTGGTTGTTGCCGATTACGTAGATGGATGTACCTAGCACCTAGCAATTAGGGGTGGAAGCTGCCTAGATCCAAGCTGCAGCACGCTAGCAACGGGACAAACGGGGCTGAGAGTTGCGACGAAGCCCCGCTTTTCTATAACCCTGTCCCGCCTGTCCCGCCTGTCCCGCCTGTCTCAGAGCATGTCTTAAAGTTACTTAACTTTTGTATCTCGAGGCGAGTCAAGTCTTAATTGATTCATTCATACGACTTTAGCGACTGTTACCTTTACGTGGTGGCCACATCCACAGACTGCCACCACTGCCATCTCCTTTACCTACACGCGATGTAATGTACATCTGATCGATCAACACGGCCATGATAGCATCAGAAGAGTGGTCCGACCACGAAGAGGGCGATGAGATTCCCCTGCAACATAAACGCCCCTTCGGATCAGGCCTCAAGCGGAAACAAGTCGTCTTCGTTCCTGCATCCTCGGGTAACCTGAACACCACGTCCGAGGAACCATCTGAGAGACCAGAACCTTCAAAATCAGTCTCCGACATCTACCTCAGTATAGTCCTACCAAAGCACAAAACAGGAGCCGGTTCTGTAGATGCAGAGGACACTGCCGGGCCAGACGTGTGCGACATCTGCAAGCTCCCCGTGAACCAGTCTTCCGATGCGGTTGACACCGGGGCGTCATCACGCCGGCCTCACGAGGCCTCAATAGCTCACCAAGTCTGTATTGCGCATTCACATCCACCCTCGGCACTGGACAGGTCACGCATGGGATTAGGTGTATTGAAAGCCCAAGGCTGGGATCCGGACGCGCGAACGGGCCTGGGTGCTTCGAGTCAGGGCATCTCTTTCCCTATCAAAGCGAAGCCCAAGAATGACACGCTCGGCTTGGGTGTCCAGGTGCCCAAGGATGTTGTCGCCGCCGCTGCTCTGAAGAAGAAGGAGAAGCCCAAGATGCTGGACGCCAAGAAGGTGCGCAAGATGGCGGCGGATGACAAGAAGCGCCACCAGAGGCTGATGCAACAATTCCACGGAAACCCTGACGTGGAGAAGTATTTGGGACTCGGGTGAATACGACACTGAATAACAAATAACGACACGACGACATATTTGGACCAGGCGCCGGATGCTGGTGGATGCATGGAATAAATCATTGGTAGGCATCACCAAGTGCCTAGAAGGAGAGTACTCTTGATACCAGTTTCATATTTTACCGTGGGCGGTGTCCCAAATAAATAATGAAGAGATTCTCATCGATCAAATCAGGCTCAATGAAAGTTGTGTAACATGATGAGCAGCTGACCACTTCTTGATTACATAATACCATTCATATAACTACTACTTGCACACACAGGCACCTCGACTCGTAACACCCGGGCTGTCTATTAGGTAGGCTGCAACAGTTTAACGAATAGAGCAAGTTATAGACGAGTTTTCTGATCAAGTAACATTATTACCGTTCACCAATCGTGAATTTTGCATGTAAGCGCAGCCGCGCATGATGCGTGCTACAGCCTCGGTACATTTACCTAAGTAGGTGCCTACCTACAGCAGGTAAGGGGCTGTTTAGTTCAGCTCCAAGGTGCTACGAGTACGAGAGACGGGACCAAGCAAGACTAAGACCAAGACCAAAGCTTTGTGACCTGTGACGTGGGACCTTGCGAATGGTAACCTACCTCGCTACCTAAGCTGAGATGGCCGTCGCATTGTGCATGAGCCAAGGTCTGAAACCCACCCCGCCAAGGGGGCCAAAGTGCTGTACATGCTACCCATCTCCAACCCACCATTCTCCCTGCCCTGCTTTCTTGTCTACAGCCCTCCCTTCCGAGCCTCATTCTGCTGCCTCTACGCATATATACCATATACCAGCACCACAAGCTCAGCCTGCTGCTTTACATGCGCCGTGCGTGTGTACCGTGCCATTCACTTCCCTCAATTCCCACCTGCATCTGCAGCATCGCCGAACCAAGCAGCAACGCGACTCGACCCTCGTTTTGTTGCGGGGCACGCACTCGACCTCCTCCACCTCGTCTACTCGATAGCAGCATCCACACCGTTACCGCCTCGTGTGCCCCTCCACTTCCTGCGAACGACCGATACTTGTCCAAGTGCAGCTTGCCTTGTCACAGACTCGAGGTGGTTTGTTTATAAGGCGATTGTGGCTTGGCAGCCCGAACCAAGGTCAAGATGGGGAGTTCTATAATCCAGGAGCAGCATGATAGTGAGAAGCCCCAGCAACAGTTCTCGACATTGCTCGACATTTCTCTCGCCTGTATTAGACCACGGGACGGCTAACTCGTCTCGCTTCTCCTCGTCCAGTTATCATACAAACCATCAAGAATATAACCGCCGGTGACGTAGGTGAAGATGAGGCGCAGCTACTCCAAAACAACCCTCGTTTCTGACTCGGGTCCGCAGTGGAAAGTATTGGTCATCGACAAGTCGTCCAAACGAATCATCGACAATGCTGTCAAGGAAGATGACATCCTCAACCACAACATCGCCAGTCAGTCGAGCCGCGAGAACGTCCCTGCACCGCCGCCGCTAGGCTAACACTTTGATTCCGCCACAGATATCGAGCGAATTGAGGAGCGCCGCGAAATGAACCCCTCCATGGACGCAATCTACATTCTCTCGCCCGAGCCCCATATCGTCGACTGCCTCGTCGCCGACATCGAGCGACGCAGATACAGGCGCGCCTTCCTGGTCTGGACCTCCGTCCTCGACCCCAAGCTCCGGCGGCGCATAGACAATTGCCCCGTAGCCAAGCAGCAGATCGCCGGCTTCGACACCCTGCTGGTTGACTTCTTCCCCCGCGAATCCCACCTCGTCACATTCCGAGACCCCTGGAGTTTCCCCATACTATACCACCCTTCGTGCAACGGGCTTGTGAAGCAGCACATGCAAGATCTGGCTCAGAAGGTATGGCCAGCCATTTCGAGACTCTGCGCGGACGTTGTTGACAGAACATGGTACACTAGATTACGGCTTTATGCGTGTCATTGGGAGAATACCCAAAAGTGCGGTACTACCGCCCCAAGAACCCCATACATGAGGCCAGTGTATTATGCGGCCATCTGGCTCGCTTTGTATCCGAAGAACTGGACGAATACGCCCAGTTCAACCCAAACTTCCCCCCGCCGAGCTCACGGCCTCAAGGTGTACTAATCGTGACAGATCGCTCCATGGATCTGATGTCACCACTGGCCCACGAATTCACCTACCAGGCCATGGCCCACGACCTGCTGCCGATCAAGGATGGCGACAAAACCACTTTCCACATGACCTTCAACGAGGGGACACCGGAAGCCGAAGAAAAGGACATAGAACTCTGCGACAAGGACAAAGTCTGGGTAGACAACCGACATAAGCACATGAAGGACACCATAGACAAATTGATGGGCGATTTCCAGAAGTTCCTCGACCAGAACCCACATTTCACAAATGCCAACGGCGAGGCCACGAGCATAAACGCGATCAAGGACATGATGGCGGGTTTGCCACAGTTTACCGAAATGAAGGAAGCCTACTCTCTCCACATCACCATGGCCCAGGAATGCATGAACATCTTCGAGCATCACAAGCTAGGGGACATGTCACAAATTGAGCAGGTTATGGCGACAGGGCTAGACGAAGATAACCGAAAGGCCAAGAACGTCTTACAATCCGTTGTTCGACTGCTCGACGATGAAGCGGTATCGCCATCGGACCGCTTACGCCTCATCATCATGTTCCTCCTCTACCGCGACGGTGTGATAAGTGAGGACATCAAACGACTGCTAGCCCACGCATCGCTACCACAACAAGACGGCGAGATCATTGAGAACTTTGTCCACCTCGGCGGCCGCACAACTCGCGGCGGGCTTAAGGAGACGAAACGCGACGACCCACCGCTCTTCCCAATCGACACTAAGATACCCATACCCGAAGACAGCTACATGTCGCGCTTCAACCCGCTCGTGAAATCGATGCTTGAAAGCCTGTGCCGCGGCGCCCTGGACCAAACGTCCTTTCCCTACGTCAAGCCGCCCCTCGACCCGAACGAAGACGCCATGATCGGGCAGGGGTCGCTGCGCGCCGCCAAACCGAGCTGGGCGGGCGCGGGGCGAAGAGTCGCGGACAACCGTCAGCGCATCATCGTGTTCATGGCGGGCGGCGCGACGTTTTCGGAGAGTAGGGCGTGCTACGAGGTCAGCGCGGCCATGAACCGCGACGTCTTCATGGCCACGAGCCACATGCTCACGGCGGATCTCTTCGTCAAGCAAGTGAGCGATCTGAGCGTGGATAAGAGGAAATTGGATATTCCCATGGAAAGACCCACGCAGACGGCGCCGGCGCATCTTTTTGAGAGGCCTGGGTTGCCGATGGGTCAGGCGCCGGGGGCGCAGCAGCAGGGTGGACCTGGTGGTGGACGAGGAGGGGGCTTACCTGGGGGTCCAGGGGCTCCAAGACGGCCGGTGCAGGGAGGATTGCCGGGTGGTCCTAGAGGGGGTGGTGGTGGTGGAATGGGTACCCCGACACCGCCGGCACCACCGGCTTCGGCTCCGCCGACCACGCAGATGGGGAATATGAATATCAACAGTCACGGGCACGGTTATAGTCAAAGCAATGGTGGAGGCGGGGACGGCGGGCATAGACCTTCGGTTAGTAGCGACATGGGCACGCCGGGCAAGCCGCATAAGTTGGAGAAGGAGAAGAAGAAGAGGAATTTCTTGGGTATGAAGAAGTCTTCGAAAGATCACTGAGGTGGAAGCTGGAGGCGAGAACAAGAGGAAAATCAGAAGATAGGGGGGTCGGGGGGTGCAGGAGAAATGGGAGAATTGAGATGGGTCTATGGGTAACGATTGCAAGGGCTGGGATCATTGAGATCAACAGACCTTGAGGTGTCAACTAAGATGGATGGATGAATGGATGGCTGAGCTGAGCTGAGTCGGGGGATGAAGAGTGAAGAGGATCGATCTCGAACTCTCAATCAACGCACCTCGTGGAGGGAATCCGGGGGTATATATAGCTACTTACGTACTTACCTCAGGTAGGTACACTCTGCATGACATGGTATGGCATGTATGGCGCTGAGGAGTTTAGGTTACGTCAGGTTAGCTAGCTATTTTCGAGAAGATCGAGAAAGTCCTTGAGAGTCTAGAGAGTTCGGCTGTTTAGATTATGAATGTTGAACAATTCGATATTGTGATGATGAGAATGAAAGTCTGGCAATCTGTGGAAGTATCTTCCGACATGGGATTGAGACGGTAGTCTGACTATGTAACTCCTGATCCTCGAGATCGCGATGTGCTCGAAGTCCGAAGCTTTAAGCAACTTGCCTACTATCACCCGCCGAGGAACGTCGAGATAGCGTTTCATCTGGGCTAACCTAAACTCTTCTTATTATTATACCTAAGCAAAATGAATAAATAGATGTTACCAACCGTAGAGAAGACTACAACTCAAGAGGAATTCACGAGGAAAATACACAAACCGACTACCTACCTACTGGCATGATCCACCAGCAATGAATAATACCCCGCATGCATGTCACAGATCACACACCACATATCACATGAATCACGCTATCCATCACCTATACGTACAGGAGGGTCCATTGTTTCGAGCGCAAGGAACGGGAGGGTATTCTATTGACAGCGGGAAGGAGCACAAGAATCTATCTAGTACTTAACTAACTAAGTAACTTATCTATCTAACCTCCATACCATATCTAGCATATGCAGGCAGGCAGGTAGGTAGGTATGTTGTCTTGGGTATTCTTTTTCGCCGATAGCTTAGCTTGCGTCCCCTATCCCCTACACATTGCCCCTATCGTGATCCTCTCTTCTCGCTCACTGCATTTTATGATTGTTTTTCTTCTTCATCTCTTCCACTGAATCGTCTTGTCTTGTCTTGCATCGCTTCATCTTGTCTCTTCTTTGTTTGTCTCGTCTTGTCCTGTTTGCCCTATCCGTCCTGGCCTCAGTGGGTGTGGCACAGAAAGCAGACCATGGATATCTTCGCATCAGCTTCCTTTCCCGTCTCTACATACAAGCAACGCACTGCTTGAGGGGGCTCCTCAACACCTTGATCCCGCGCTAGGGATCAAGATCAATACAGGCCCATCCCTAGCATACGCGAGTGCACACATACACAAACACACACAAATACACGCATGACGTGTAAGTGGGTAAATAATTGTAATGCTCTAGTTCCTTCGGAACGGCCCGTTGCCAGGAGGTGGCATAGCCCGTCCATCGAAGCCGAAGGAATCAGGTCCGTTGAACCCTCTTCCCAGACCCGGAGCAGGGTGGGGCATGAAACCAGGCATATTCAGCGGGCCGCCGAAGAATCCAGGTGGAGGGGCCATGTTGCGCGGAGGCCCAGGAGGCGGAGGGGCATGGGGAGGACCCGGCGGGCCGCTCATCCCGTCCCCGGGAAGCGGGAACCCGCCCATTGGGTGGAAATGGCCGAAGCTTCCAACAGGGATGCCTGGTCCGCCTGGTCCGTTGATGCGCTGCTGCTGCGCACCCGCAAGACCCGGTGGGGGGATCATGGGGCCCCGCGCGGCATTACCCGGTTGGGGCATCTGCTGCTGCGGCGGTTGCTGCTGCTGCTGTTGTGGTTGTCCGCCGGCTTGCAGCCAATTGTTCAGAAGAGGCATCTGTTCCAGACCCGGGGGACCCTGCCCTGGGCGCTGTAGGATGTGGGTTGGCTGAGGACGAACCTCGCGTTCCTGACGGTGGAGGGGTTGTTCGTTGAAGAAGCTGGGTATTTCGTTGGGGCGGACGTTGCCCTGGTGCTGCGATGGCATATGCTCGTGTTGAAAGTCTGTTTCGCGATCTGGGGTTGGGGGAATGACTGGCCGTGACGGCTGGGGCATTCTCATGACTAGAGGGTCGTTGTTTCGTGGGGTTTCGGACATGTTGCGACCACCTTGCATGAGAGAAACAAGAAATTCCGTGTTAGGGTTGCTGTTCCGACTAGGTGGTTGGTCTGCTCGGTTTCCGCCGAAGCTTTGGCTCGGGTGACGTTGGCCAATAAGTTCATGCAACACCTGCTGCTCGGGGCGCATGGCAGCGAACGGTGACCCCTGCTGGGGCGGTAGAGGATGCATGTCTTGACCATGGGGTGGACCACGAGCCATCGGCTCTTCTCGAGGATCTTGTCCATATCCTCGGAAAGAGCCTGGCGACGCCATCACATTCTTTGGTCCGAAATCTTGGCTGGGGGGAGGTTCAGCAAAGCCACCAGAAGGTGGTGTAGATGCTTCACGGGTTTGCTTCTGAAGTTTCGCCAACAGAGCCTGGAATGCGACCTTTTCTGTGGCATCTGCTTGCATGTTTGGGTTGCCTTTGGATAGGCCACCTGCCAGAGCCAGAAGCGGGTTCATTTCAGCGGCAGGGGGAGGAGGAGGAGCCGAGCTGGGGGGTTCTGGCTGATGGCGGGCTTGCTCTTGCACGTTGAAGAAGCTTTGAAATCTCGATCCAGTTTTGGGCTTCGGGGTTGGAGCAGCATTCTCGTTAGGAATGTCGCCGTTTCCTTCTAACCCAGTTTTCGCAAAGGCGGCGAAGAACTTGTCCTGGCCCAGCTCGATCGGAGGAGCAGCCTTTGCTACCCTCGCCTTCGAGCCATCTACGTCACCCTGGTCTCGCGAGCCGAGGACGTCCTGGGACAACGCGGGAGCATCATCACCTTCGGGGGCTGCCTTAGCCTTCATCGTGTCCATGAACTTCTTGAAGTCCTCCTGGGTGTGTGCTTGCGGCTCTTCCATAGGCTCGTCGAGCCACTCGGGTTCGCGTTCTTGTCGAGGCTCTCGATCCCAACGACGGTCATATTGGCGTTCACGCGGCCTGTCGTGTTGGGTATCGGGATGATCATCAGCGGCGGCGGCCCTGTCTCTCCAGCTCTTCGACCTATCGAATCGCTCCCGAGTTTGGGGGACGTCGAGGTTGTTCCTTTCCCAAGGATTGTCCGATCGGGCTCTGTTCAAGCCAGTCCTCCTCAGCTTGTCGCCCTCGTCTCCTTCTTTGTCCTTTGCGAAGTCGCCGAAGCCACGACGAGGACGTTCGGGATTGTTATCACGGTCGTCACCCTCACGCGGTCGGCGGTCACCCATGCGCCCATGAAAGCGCTCGGCACCCTCAGCGCCAAAGCTCTTGCGGGGCTTCACAGTACTCCAGCCATCACTCTCCTCGCCATCACCTCGACGCGGGCGCAGATTATTTCTCCCTTCGCGTTCTCGATCACGAAAGTGCTCGGTGCCATCATTGTCGCCATGGCGGGTACGAAAGGGAAAGGCGCGAGTTTCACTGTCTTTGGCGGCGGTCTTGTCGTTGTCGAACGTTTTCGTGGTCCTCGACAAGGTAGCCGAGTTGAACATGGTTCGCGGCGGGCCGAGGACTATATCGTCTGCATCTGTCATGGAATTAGCATACAGGTTTAGGGGAGTGGCGGATTGACGAAGCGTACTGGCGCTGTTGCGCGAGACATGGCGCTCGATGCCGACTCGTCGTCCCGGTTGCTCGGTAAAGGAGCCAACTGGGTTTCTTTCGGTGCCCGTCCGGCCTGCTGTAGTAGTGCGACCACTGTCGGGCGGGGGGCTGTGGAAAGTGTTGGTCAGCAACGGCGAGGCTCCATGTTTCAATTGAGTTGAGTGTACTTACCCCATCCACTCCTCGGCAGGTGGAAGGTTCGCTGGTTTGACACATAGTGGCGAGTCTCGGAGGTGGATCAAGAACTCGGCCGAATACCGTAATGCCATAGCATTGGAAGCTATTATGTCTGACATGAATGTTTTATGATGGGGGTTGCGAGGTAGTACCGATCATAGGGCTCAGGGTCGACGATGCTGTCACCACAGATTGTTATTGCTACGAGGAGCGGGATTTGGTTAATGGTTATGTTGGTCCAAGACGGGATGATTTGGTTGTTTTTGGTGTTCCTCGTTGTCGGAGCAGGGTAGTTGGGATCGAACAGTTGGGTCAAGTTTGGCTTGCAGTGGCAGCCAAAAGTCGCAGTCACAGTCACAGTTGCCGGAGGAATAAGCTCGAGTTACAGGGGTATGTGTGCAGGTAGGGGTGCGTTGTAGCGTATTATGGCTTGTCGCGTGTGTTGCCTTCGGTGTGCGTGTGGTGCGTGCGTGCTGCGTGCGGGGTGTGGTTGCGGTTGCGGGTGTATGTAGAGAGACAAGGTAGGATCGAGACGGCGATCGGAGAAGGTGGTGGTAGTAGACTAGCGTTCGATGGTCGAGCGACGAGAGGCGAGGTGAGGGAGAGGTGAGGAGATCTGATGAGGAGATGTGTCGCGCGAAATGTAAGGGCGGATGCCCAAGGCCGATCGGCACTGGGCGTTTCTCGAGGCGACGCAGGCCCGATCACGGGCTGGGGAGATCGCGAAGTCGCGGCAGTTCGAGGGAGTCGTGGGTGGCGGCGGTGGTAGTAATAGTGGTAGTGGTAGTGGTAGCAGCCGATGTGGGCGCAGTTGTCAAGCGCAGAGTGCGAGATGGTTGTCTCAATGTGCGCGCCTCAGTGGGAGTATATTTAGTTGCGCAGATGTGCAAATACGTAAATTGATTTTCGGTGCGAGCACAAAGGGTTCGGGGTTCCCCGGTGCAATGGTTGGTGGGATGGCGAGTCGAGATGGCCTGGTCAATAGGAATTGTTGTGGAAGTTGAAATGGTAGGAGGAGGAGGAGGCAAGGATGGGAGGGATGGATAGCGAGGCAGGATACAGATGGGATATGGGATAAGGTATTGGAAGGTGAGTTGAGTTGAATGCAGGTGAGCAACCTTAGCAGGCAGGAAGGAGGTCAGAGGAGGAATATCTTGCTGGCCCGTCTCAGGTCACCGGTGCTACGTGATTTGTTGCTATTGCTCGCTAACACCAAGTGACATCAGTTAATGTGTAAGATACTCGATTGAGTAAGTACCTACCCCGGCTAACCCACCCGAGAATCCGAGTATATAACATTGAATGTCAATGCCCTACACAACTACTTAATTTACCTTGAGTATCTTGATTCACTAAATTAGGTGGACGGGAATCGAGTGTGTTCTGGAAGTGCCAGTGTCAATGGAATTTTCATGCAATCTGTGCAGCTGTAGTGGCACCTGAACCGCACAAGAACAATAAGGCCTTGTCAGGCTCAACTCGCTCTTGAAGCCTTCCACCTTCCATGGCCTACGACATGTTGCCTTGGGTGGGTCGCACCATCGCCCACGCTTAGGTATATTAATGCGTAATATAGGCACCCGGGCGGGTCACGCCTGCAGCACTGTTGAAGCCTGGAGTTCTTTCAATTTGTCCTCTCTGTCATTCAGGTAGAGGCGTCTTTGCGAAGTTGAATTAAGTGCGACTTTCATGTAAAGTCAAACCCTATTTCGACAATTCGACAATTCTGATTGGGCACAATTTCCATAACTCGGAAATACGCCAGGCGAAGAAGATATTCCCTTCTCATCCATGCTGTCCGCCCTATCAGATTTTATATCTAAGAATTAAATTACATAAGACACATGCCCCTTTCTTTTCGCCCTGAATGACACTATAAACATAACTCTGCAAGAAAAGGCGCATCGCCTATACCAGCTTTTGTATACTGCCTTTGCTCCATTTCGCAATGCGCTTCTGGTCGCAAGTGTCCCAAAGCCTCCTGATCATGGCCTGGTAGAGCCTCTCCTCCGTCTCATCTCCCGACGCCGCCTTCTGTGCCGCGAGCCAGCCGATGGCTCCGAATCTGGTAATGATAGTGTCGCTGCCCCCTTCAATGCACGTGGTGCGGTAAAGTACCCGTAATACTCCCGTGCGGAGGTTGGGGCCCATGTACGGGTTGACAGGCAGGCAGAGCAGTTGCTCGTACACCTTGCGCTGATGAAAGAGCGCCACATCCTGCGGCGTCCGCAGACTGTCGACCAGGAAGCCGAGCAGCCAGCTGATCTCCGTGTAGTAATGCCCGTCGATCGCCGGGCCATCCTGGAGAATGGTCTTCATTAGCGGGACCTTGTCCGCCTGCCACGCCGGGCCACTCGTGAGGAACAGGTTGACCTTCTCGTAAAGACAATGGAGGGGGCTTTTGAGAACATCGAGCGCCCGGCACGCGAATATGACCAGAATGCTGGGGAGTGGCCCGTCGGCAATCAAATCTTTCGCCGACTCAGCAAGCTCCATGAGCAGTAACCATATCTGCTCATTCTCCTCGTACGTCGACTCCTTGATTTTTACGGCCATCTTCATGACATTGGAAAGTGCTTCTTTGCGTATGCTTGCATGTTCGGATGATAGAAGCAAGATGAGAGATGCTGCGTGGCCCTCTTCAACCAGCTCCTCGGGTGGTTTGCTAGACCACTTGAGCAACGAGTTCTCTTTGCTTGTAAGAATAGGTACTCCAAGCCTGTCTTCTAACTCTTCAGGGCTGATACGCGTAACAGACCCTTCCTTCTGCTCATCAGTCAATTGTGGTACAGTCTCGGACTCCTTATCCAGCATGTCCACGTCCTCACCTGAAACACCTGATTTCTTAGATAGACTCATCTTTGCGCCAAGTTTCTCGTCTTCTATAGCAGCAGCCAAAGACTTGCTAATAGACTTCAGGAAGGTCCGGCTAACGCCTGCATCGAGGGACCGACGGAGGTACTCGCGGAGAAAATTGGCCAGCTGCTTTAGAACGCCTTTCTCCGGCGAGCTTGTCACAAGGAAAGGTAATTGTTCAGCCATACACACAATCAAGGGACAGCCCCTCGGTGCGTCTTGTGCGTTAACATCTGTCTTTGTCATGTGTTCTTCGGTCATCTCCAGGTATTTGATTGGTGCCTTGGAGCATCGCTCGGCACAATTGTCTATGAATGACCATATAGCTAGATCGACGCTCCCTGAGTTCTTGAGGGCTGTTATCAATGGATTCAGTCCTGAGGATTCCGATCGGCTCTCCACCAGCTGATATTCGTCGGCAACGTAGGACAGCACCTGGCTCAACGTTTCTCCTGACATTGCCGTGGTTTTCTCGGTATAGAGTCGAAGGAGGGTGGTAAAGGGTGAGGTCGGCATATCGGAGGCCCGGGCAAACCATCGCATACCAGGGGAGTATTTAGCCACGGCGCACAAATTTTCAAGCTCGAGCAACGACATGGCGATATCCTCACCTGCCTGGTCGGACACCTCTACCCTTTGGATCACTGTGAGGAGGATAGGGGATACGTCAAACTTCGCTCTGAGGGCAACTTGTGGTATCACCTCATAATAGAGAAGTATCAGTCGGCTCGCTGCCTCACGCTGCAGTAAATCGCCATCTGCTAGTGTGCGGTAGCAGGTGATGATATCTTTGAGGTCCGGTATTCTCTGAGAGAAATCGTCGACTAGGCGCCGAGCGGCTTCTTGCCATATTGAGTTTGTTGACGAATAAGCTTCCCTGTGCATCTCCAAAGCTTTACCTAGCTTTTCTAGCGCTAAGACAAGCAAGCGTATAGCGTAGAATGATACCAATTTGGATTTGTTCGTCAGGCATCTAGTCAAAGCCTTAAGAGTCATAGGAGGTGGGACAATGTTGTCGAGGACTACTGAGGTAGGCGGGGGGACCGTCGCGTAGCCATTAGCCCAACCGAAGAAGCGAGGAATAGGCAGCTGTATAACGCTATACAATAGTGCAGCGTAGCCTATCCAGGTGGCTGATAGTTTAGGTTCGAATGGGAATGTCTTCTTGTGTATGAAGTAAGAGGCGATAAGCTCGGGGGAAGTTGAAAAGATGGCTAGGAGTAATTCGCTTTGTTTTGTGCTCGACCACGGCCGAAGCGAATCGATGAACTCTGCCAACAACTTGTTTCGCACAGGAACCTCGTTCGTAAAGCGATTCATCCAAGGTATACTGTCAAGTCCAAGGTCCAGATAGTTGGCATTATCTGCATCAGCCATGAAAGAGTCAGGGTCTATGCCTTCAGGGTAGCAGCCTTGCTCTGGCCGGCAGATGCCCACTGTAGAATCTGTGCAAGTCGCTAACAGAATCTCATGGGCAGCGTCCTCCACAGAAATCCGTTTACTTTCAGCCTCGTCATCCGTGTTGACAAGCTCCTTGTTATAACCGTATAGCGACGCAATTCGAGTAAGTGAGTTGGTGTTGAGTATCTTTATTTTCACCTCCTTGGCCAGTTTCTTGTCCTGCACAACGGACGTTTTCAGAACATCAAGTATCTCATAGATCAAGAAAGGCGGATCATCTCTGAGATTTCGCATCAGCGCTGCGACGAGATCTTTCTGTAATAGGAGGTCCTTTTTGGCTTCGGTGTGGAGCAGTCTCAAACTAGAGAGGAACAGTCGTGTCGCATTTGTCCTCACGGAAGGCCGCTTGGGGTCTTCCCCTCCTTCACCTATATACCGCAGGCCCATATTCCTCGCCAGAGACTTGAAGGTGTTGGCTCGCGCTCTGAATATGGGAGCCGCAAGGGCTCCGCCATCCAGACAAATGGCTTCTCTGAGAAGTCGCAGCGTTGGCGATATGATAAAATCTCTGCCCTTTTCCGCGGAGAGGTTCTTTGCTATTAGTTCCTGCTGTCGCTTTTGGAGCAAGGTTCGGCAGATGCCCAACCCTTGAGGTACCCAGTCGACATTGTTGGAAATGATCTTGAGCAATAGCGCCAGGACCACGGCGACGGCGGACATGACATTCTCATTGCTCATCTGAGAGGCCAAACTCCATGTCTCCATAATGTCGGGAAGATATACAGGCACTTCATCCTCGACTTCTCTGGGCTTCGAGGACTCAAGGAAGTCAAGGACGATTTCCATATGCTCCGCCTTCTTTTCATCGTTGTTCAAAATGCTATCGAGGACATTCTTGAACGATTGAATACCTACAAGAGGCGTTAGAAACAGGGGTCCAAGTATTAGATTATTGCTCGCAGCCTACCATGTCTTGCCTTGTGGAGGTCTTGCTCGAAAGTGAGCAGGTGCCGAAGCTGTCGTCCGGTGTAGACCTCCTCCGACGTAGGGGTCTCGTGAACGTGGTTGGTCTTTTGCTTCTTGCCAGCATTGATGCCGTCACCTCCGTAAGATTTTCGTTTCGCCATGTTGTTGTGATGTGAAAAGCGACTTGATTTGCTGTAGCATGGTCTGGATACAGGATGCAGCTGAGTCTCAGGCTCTCGCTGAGGTACCTATCTCACTTCGTTCGTATGGTTGAGTTGTACCTCATTGAATGCTCGAGGAATTTAATGGGGAACCGCGAGCTATAACATGATTTTGAAAATGAAAATGAAAACCGATTGGATGTTATTCACATTAGAGTGACTTTGTTGTAGTTTTCCCTCTCCCAGATTATGGACCAGCAGCAGCTGGTACATGAGATACCCGGCTACTGCTATCTCATAACGCGCTTCAGAAAAAGTCCAGAATTGCCAGGTCCGACCGCCTTCTTCTGTGACCAGCCTAGGACTAGCGCATGAGATAAGGCGACCCATAGCTGTGCTCAAGTGGGGTGCATCCCCCACACTGCGGCCTGGCTAGACTCAGGCTAACGTGAAATTAGGCGCCCATCTAACCTTCCTAGGCAATGCTTCCCCTGCCATTACCAAATATTGTACAAGCTGCGAACTCCAGTCTAACTTCTCCACCCACGGCTTCTCACTTTCGCCTTTGGCCTCAATACAACAGCTACAGCAGAACCACGCACCACCATCTCGTCGGGTACATTAAGATTCCGATAATCTTCGCACATCTATACCACCGGATATCACGCAAGATGTCTTTCGTACTCCCACATCTGCCTACCGGGTGGCACGTGGATCAAGCAATTCGTACGTGCCCCTCCATCAGCGGATTCCCATCTGTGGCCTTACTAACCTCTAATTTCATAGTGTCCGAGGAAGAGCGCGTTGTCGGTATGTAATGATAGCTGCCAGTGGCATCTTATGAGAACATAGGCTAATATTTTCTGATTTAGTTTTACGATTTGGCAAGGTGCGTAGATGATCTCTGTTCATCGTATCTTTAGCATGGCATCTGGGCGTTGAATACGCTGAGACGCCCGCCCACTGCTTCGCGCCGAATGCTAACTCCATGTTTCCTTTAGGATAGTGACCCAGACTGCATGCGCCAGGATGAGGTTCTCTACCGTATTGCAGACAAGGTCAAGAATTTCGCAGTGGTAAGTCCCTGCCCTGGCACACCCGGCATGCCCAGCGTTGGATGATAGCTAATGCGACGCTAGATCTACCTCTGCGACAACGAACAGGTCCCCGACTTCAACGTTATGTAAGTTTATACATATCAAATATCAACGACAGTAGTCTCATTTATTTATTTATTTTCCCTTTGATTTGCTGACGTTACGTGTCCTAGGTATGAGTTGTACGACCCGATGACCATTATGTTCTTCTTCCGCAACAAGCTGATCATGGTGGATCTGGGATCCGGTAACAACAACAAGCTGAACTTCGTCCTCGAAGACAAGCAAGAGCTCATCGACATCATCGAGACCGTCTACCGTGGCGCCAAGAAGGGGCGTGGTCTCGTCGTCAGCCCCAAGGACTATTCCACCCGTTACCGGTACTAGTCGCCGCTTTTTCCAGATGGGAAAATGGCAAAACAGGATGCGCAGGCCGAGATCTCCCTTCCGCTCGCGTTCTCCATTGACCTGCCACATGGACCGGATCCGACTTGCTGCACCATACAACTCCGTTTCTCGAGATCGAGATCGTAACGGCTACGATTCCCTCTGGATGCTTACGAATGAACGACCTGCAAATCATGCAGTTAGACAGCGCAGCAAGAACTCAAGAAGACGAGGATTGCAGCAAGCGGCTATTTAGGGATTGCTCATGCAGGAATGATACTTAGGGTTGGTCTCACAATCAATGATAGCCTGTTGAACCTGAAGATGCTAATGCTCCCTTGTCAAAGATCCCCGTGATGCCTCCTCTGTGCCCAGGTGAGCGTCTTTCTCCGGCCCTCGTAGCTTGGCCTCCCTTGGGAGATCTCTCAGCTCATCACTTCTCCATACTATGTGGCTCGTAAAGATGATGATGCGAGGAGAGGAGGAACGTGATCGTATTTGTTCTATTCTGTTATGAGCGAAGTGCCAATCTCTTGATAACACAGATATATGGCCGATGCCATTACAAGCAGCCTTTGCGTTTGACCTAGATTGACCGTAGAGGGGGGTTTGGGCCAATGATCGTAATCGTAGAAGGCACAACCCATAAACCACTAAATTTGTACTGGACCTGACTGAGGACAGGTAGGGTGAGGACCCCTTCGGAATCTAAAAAAAGATGAGAAATAATTGCCCCCTACTGGAGTCGAACCAGTTGCCTCCTCATTACAAGTGAGGCGCTCTACCGATGAGCTAAGAGGGCCTTCGTCATCGCCATCTGCGGTCTCAGTTAAAGATTCCATATATAAATAGACGCTATTAAGAATATAATATTATTTGTAATCCTGCACTTCTCTATATGTTGGAATATTCTTTTCAATTTTTTTCACAACAGTTCAAGGATTGCAGATAAACACAGGCATGGCAAGTTTTAATATTAAAGAGGCAAAATTACAAGTTCCAATACAAGTGACTGTATGGCCGAGAACAGGGTGTTCCATAGGATGCACATTAGACGCAAATACATTATATATCACTTATTTCAACTTGATCATGAGACACTTAACAAACAGGTAGGTAGTAAGTAGCTTGGCTATAAGATCCCAACATTATTGTATTGAATATCGAATTGTCCTTGACGTGTTCTAGTTAAATCGTATCTTACCGTACATAGCAGTGGATATCATATGTTTAAAGAAAAAGAAAATGGTATACTCTTGGATGTACATGTGTTTGCTTCATCACGCGTGGAAGGATCTGCAATATGCCGCGTGGAGTTCATCTCTATGTCGGTCTCTCATTAAGTGAATCGCAGATGCAGATGCAAATATCGTCATCGTCTCTCATACAGTCAAGCAATCGATCTCAGGGCCCGAGCGCAGCTGAGCCAACTGAACAAGCCATTCTTCATACGTCTCCGGACGATGGATTCGACTTGTGCTGCTGCAGGAAGTTGCTCGGCACCTTCGGCACCGGGGACACCTGCTGTGCGGCGCGGAAGAGCTCACGCTGCCGATCTGTCTCGCGCGAGCGACCACCTGTCAGACGGCGCATGTGCGTCTTCGTCGACTGCTTAATGGGCTTGATCATATTCTCCAGGAAGAACGAGTTCTCCACAGGTGGGTTTGCAGGAGGAGATCTAAGGCGCTCTTCCTCGCCGTCCGAGAAGATGTCCTCCGTGAGCTCTTCGTCAGAGGTGAAGTCGGCGAGCTGCGGCTGGTAGGATGTCGGCATGGCTGGTTGGGTGATTGAGCGCGCGTGCAGTGACGGCCTCACAGGGGATATTTGGGCAGGAGGGGTATTGAAGATCCCCGGTGTCATGGTGTTGGTTGGGTTATCTCTGGCCGCAGGGAGTCGGTCAACGAAGCCGTTTTGGAACGAAGTAGCGTTGGAGGCCTGGCGGAGAATAGGCAGCACATCATCGTACATCTTGGCCCCGGACTCGTAGGTGTCGGGCGTGAATTCGGTCACTGTTCTGGACGAGCGGCTTTCGCTGGGTGATGTTTCCGACATGTCATCGAAGAATTCATCCAAGCTGTCTAGCTTAGTAGCCAAGTCAGGCATATGCCCCTCGCCACGTACATCATCCGACATCATCGTTTCCGTCCTCTCCGGCATTTCGAAATATCCGTAACGGTAGTCGTCAGCATGGAATTCAAGACCCGGTGTGGGAGTTGGCTCCATTGCTATTCCATCCGCTGCCTCTCCCTGGCACAAGTAGAAAGCCGCATGTATGTTGCTCCGAGTTGCCTCTGTCTTCTTCGCAGGAGCAGGGATGGCCCAGCCAGAGTCCTCGGGGATCCCAAACAAACTTTGCATTCGTTCATATTCTTTCCTGATAGCTCTGGACGACGAGCGAGTCATGCTCATGCGCAGGTGATGTTTATCCATCGATGACCCGGATATCGCAACGAATTTGTCCAAAACCTCCAGCGCGTCCATACAGTACTCTGTCTGCAGCAAACGTAGGAGAGGAGAAATCAAGTCAGGTCCATGAACCGCAATTTCTGGTTTCCGCATGTCGATATCCGGTGTCACCACACGCAAAATGCGCATTGCCATAGTCTTCACGGACGGGATACTGTTCGTGAGAAAACCGATGAGCATCGTGAGCATCTTTAGGTCGAGACTCGGGGGGAACGATTCACGAATAGCAGAGGATAGCTGCACAATTATGTCTTCGCTTGAGGGTAGGACTGGATGGAGGACCATTTCCAGTGCATCGCATATCTGTGCGAGTTGCTGTGCCTTCGCAACTTCAAACAGTATCTCCGCTGTTTGTCTTGTTTCATCGTCAACCGAACCCTGTTCTATAGCTTGTACGAACCGAGGGAAATTGGCGAGGACGGAGAAGAATAGTCGGTTGTCGTCACCAATCAGTGAGTCGCTTGGTAACTGTACAAGCTTGTCCATGAGGTTCAGGGTAGGTTGAAGGCATATTGATGACCTCAAGCCCTTATACAACAATGGCTGAAGACCTTCGAATACACCTTCCCACCTCGGGGGTTGGCCTTCTTGTATGGTTCTCCGGATGCTCGGAAGCTTAAAGTCTAGCTTTTCAACATACTCGTCAAGCATCTCCACAGCTTCAAGAAATTCTAGCTCATTAATAGAATCCAAACAGGCACAAGTGGTCCAGAATAGCTGTGGGTAGGACAGAAGCTTCTCAGGCTCGAGTTTCACAATCAGCGTCTTCAACGTTGTGAGAATTTCCATAGAGAAGGTCTTGATCTCCGCATCGTCGTCTGCAATTGTGTTTGATAAGCGTGCGAGCATATCCCCGAGCATGGACTGGTCAACGGAAGTGAGGATGCAACGAAATATCTGGAACGAACGACAGGCGAGGTGTCGGACGGGGCAGGAGGTTGCCCACGTGAGTGATAGTCGGCTCCATTGTTTCTTAATACCAGGAAATGTGACCTCAAAAGTCTTCACAACATCAGTTGTAAGGTGTTCCATGCTTTGTGGAACCTTGTTATCGCGCTCATCGGCTTTCCCGTTGCTATCCTCGTATCCCCATACCACCAATCGATCATGCTGACGTATTGCATCTATCAGGCCCTGTATAGATTTTTTACTATCAGGTGATATAGCATCATCCATCTTAGAGATTACTAGTTCGTGGATCAAGTGCACAAGCATCTCACGCGCTTGCTCTTGCACAAGGGGCGTATAGTGATCCCACAGAACAGTCACTACTTGTAGTAGAATTGGAAGACTTTCTGCTGCAAGCTGCGCCGGTGCGACTATCAGGTCAACTAAGAGGATGAGGGCGAGTTGGCCTAGCGAGAGACCAGCTTGTTTCGTACCAATGGGTAGAACCTCAGACAGGTTGGCACAGTAGGGCAACTGATCAATATCTGGAGGGGGTGGGATAACCTCTTTCTCATCAGGCACCATAGCCTTCGGACTGATTTGCATTAATAGGAACTCCACAACTTTGCTGCTGGGTGTGATTGCGGTGGTGGAGAGGAACACCACAATCTGTTTTGCATACTCGACGAAGTTCTGTTCTCGGCGCTCGAGACACAGCGAGATGATGAAATCGAGTACAAGTCGGACGTTTCCAGGGTAAGGACCGGTGGCAAGCGCTTTCCACATGGCTTGAACTTCGTTATGTAATACAGCACTCGACTGGATCGTGATTTCAAGCATATTGGCGAGAAGGACGTAAGATTGCGTGATAGGTCCACCGTTCGGGTCAACCTTGAGCTCAATGGCTTGAATCCACGGAAGGAGGACCGCCACGATGTTACGCTGGTTACCTTGCTGTAAATCTTTGTAGAACGATTTGAAGTACAAAGCAAATTCCGAAAAGATGTGGACTGCGAATTCCGGGTGTTGCATTGCGAGGCGCTTCGAAATTTCGAATTGGGCTTGTTTGTACACAGCTTTGGTCTTGTCGGATATGCTAATATCAAAATCTTGGATCTTAGCACTGCGACCAGCTTGCTGTCTCTCCTCCAGCGCCCTCAGTACATGGGCGGATTTGGAACGAATCTCGCTGATATCGTTGCCAAGTGTGAACAAGCACAAACTCAGTAGCTTAGGAAATGGCATTGGGTAGTCGGATTTCTCAGATACAACCTCAGCTATCACTGAAAAAAAGCTTTCCTGGACTTTTGGAACTTCGGACAGGTAGCATCGAGAAATACAGTGCTCTAATAAATGCGGATATCCCTGGTTGTAAACAACCAGGTTCTTGAGAGCCCGCCTTCCGATGGCACACATCCGATCACTTCCAGAGTTGAATATGGCGTCTATCCACGCGAGCATGCGTCTCAGGTCGAACTGCAAGACGGCGCCGCTTTCAGTCACAACGCTGACTGGCCCAGCGCATAGGGCCGCCATAGCACTAAGTGCTGAAGTTCTCAGATTTCTCTTCTCGATTTCGATTGCAGCTGTGATGACCTTCCGTTCTCCTAAGGCCTGCTGTTGATTCATCAGTGACTGCCGCATTGTGTTCTCCCTGTCACGAATCTGTTGCTGATTTGGAGAGAACCCACACCAGTCCTCCATCAGAGTGAAGGCCGATTTACGTGATTCAAATGTCATCCAACGAGAAGGATCGGGTGTACGGTTGATCCCCTCGAAAAGCTCTGCCACCAATCCGCAATAGTGTCGTCGAAGCCTTTGAAATTCCCAGTCGTTCTGGACCCCACCATCCATCAAGAAAAGTTTCAGGTCTCGGGAATATGTGCAAAGATTGTTGAGTATCCACTCATTTTGATACACCTCCGGCTCCTTCAGAAAGTGGGATGTAAGTTCATAGATGTGTGTAAGCTCGGTCCATAGGAGGTCCATCTTCAAATTGCGTTTAGGGGTACTGTTGGTTCTTTGGTGCAGTCGTGCTCTGGCTTCCTCGTTGCAACGATTCACGTGGCCTTGCAACTCCTGTAACAGGGTTTGATAAATCTGAAGATTGATCGAACCCATTGAGAGCACTACAGCCTCTCTCACGGCAGCGGAAGAGACTGACAACAGTGGGATCAAATATTTGAACAGTGTCCTTGCCGTGACATTACGATCAGATACTTTAGATATTTTTCTCTGATGCTGGGTGCTCTGGGGGAGACCGTTAGGTGTGATGCCTGCATCAGTCAAGGTCGTACAGGCGAAGATGAGATAGAGTTTCCACTGCTCAATAAGAACCCCCGGTTGCGTAGTTGGCGTCCGACTGGGTTGGCGAAAGTGAGCTTGATCTGAAACTTGCGGTGAAATTTTGCTTGGCTCTGACAGATTATAAATCGTTTTATACATCTGCAATATGCGGCTGCAGATCAAGTCTCGCCCGATGATCAGTGTAAATGGGCATCGATCATAAGCAATGCGTATAAGATTGGGGAAAATCTTAAACCAGAGCGTCGTGTCATACGAAACATCGCTCGTGCAGAGTTCGATCAAGGCTCCTTTATTATTGGCATTTTGCATACCACGTTGAAGTCTGCTTCTTTCAGCAACGGAGAGGAGCTCGTCCTTGAAATTCATGACTTGGATGGAGTCATTTTCCAAGATGTCGATTAGGCGAACAGTGTCCTTCTTTTTGGCTTGATCTTTACTCAAAGCCGAGTCGAATTCTGTGATTAATCGCAACACTGTAACAGCGAAGTGCCTCACCCTTCTAGACTGCGAGCATAGGAAGAAAAGCCCATGGGCTTCCACATGATCAACTTCAGCCCAGATACTAGATAAGTCCAGTTTCAAACCACGTTTTTCATCGGAGCTGGCTTCTGCAGGTTCCGAAGTGGCATCCCTAGTCTTTTGCCTGATCTCATCCCTCCAGATTTGTAGCAACTCAACATAAAGCCGCAGCGTATTTTCAATGTGAGCAGGACCCAGCATACCACCATCTGACATCGTCGCATAACGATCATCAAAGTTGAATATGAAACGAGCAAATCCCATTGTGACCTGGTGAGCATGGGATTGCTGCGCGATAGATTTCAGTGACTGGGCTGAAGAGCGGGCAATGTTGTCCTGCACGTGGGCTGTGCCCGTACACAGAAGGTTGATCAGTGGGTTGAAAGGTATATCGGGCGTGAAACATCGGGGCAAGGCCTGTACAGCAACATGAAGCAAGCCATAGAAAGCTTGCTTTTGCTCAATTGGGTTGTGATGGTCGTCGCGCCGGGCAAAGTTGAAAGATTCGGCGATAGGGGTCTTTGGGCCAGAACCACTAAATTTTTCATCGAGCGCAGCTTGACCTCCAAATGTGTTATCGCATATGATTGTGATTTTACCCAATATGTGAGAAAACTTCTTGTAATATTCTCGGACACCTTCGCTGAGCTTCTTGAACTGAACTGGGCGAGACAATATCTCATCGTGAGTAGAGTTTAATGAGGCTGCGATGCGTGGACGAGACACTAGTAATGGTGAGTCAGGAGTCAAACGATCGAAACCTTGAAAGTTCTCGAACTCTGGCAGCGGAAAGGCTGGCCGGCCTGCTTCTCCTTGTTCAAGATCTGACATGATTGTCAAGAACGCTCTGATCCCAATCACCATTCTATCAGGCTCAAGCTGCTCAACCTTGAGGTCCCTATTAGCATTGATCAATTCGGCATTGATTAACGGGAAGATGATGGTTTTGCAGCAGTACTCTGTATATCTAAACCCAATCATCCTGATGATTTGGATCAAGGGACCATCGTTGGCAGTATCAGCGTGTGAAAAGGTTCGCTTAGCATGTGGCAAGATGAGTCCCACGACTTCATCTAATTTGCGTGCGACGGTACTGCTTGTGTCGTTGATCCTGAAGAGGTATACCCACAGCAGTCGAGATATCGCTAGTAGATAGAGCGGCCTCAGGGCCTTGTCTTTGTCTTTCAAGCGAGCACCTAAGGAACGAACTAGTTGTAGCCATTGGTTGCTAGCCGCTTCTGGCGGGGATACGCAAACCATAATTGCAGTCAATGGGAACGCTACCAACCAGTATCGTGGTTTGGCATTCATGGAGCTCAGTCGTGGACTGATGTGACCCAAGACCTCTTGCCATTTTGGAAGGATGAAGTGGGCGTTGGTGCCCTTCGCCGCAATCGGGAGGAAAAGCGTGTCAAATATGCGACAGAAAGCGGATTTGACCCTCTGACCATGAGCTTGGGAAAAGAGACGACCAAGCAAGGCTAAGAAGTTGCATGCTTGGTCCCAGTGGTCATCCGTATCCAGCTTTATACGTAAGTGCGTCAAACCACCTAGGACCAATTCCACTTGGCCTTCGGGGTCTTTGTTCAACTGCGTCGGGCTTCGCGAGGCCAAGTCTTGAAGAGAATTACGCAGGTCAAGTATGAACCGCTCAGTAACGCTGACGAAGTTGATGTTGCTCATAGCACCCAGAAGCCGAGTAAAAAGATTCCAGTTAGCCATCTTGAGTAGCGAACTGTGAAGCTGGTCAACATCGGCGATTTTAAGTTGCCCAAAGATGATGCTTTCAAGCTTTTCCTCCATTTCAGGTGTAATGAGACTCAGATTACTGGTAGATATGACCTCCAGGAGAACCCGGCATAGAATGAATATCGAGACTATAGAGCGTCTTTCAGCGTGGGCCACGAACTCTTGCTTTGCTGCCAACGACCCTGCGCCTGGTGTCCCAGTATCTAGCGCGCCACTGGCCGTCGCGCCTTGGGGTGGTTCAGTATTGCGCCTCATCAGGCTCGGGACAGGTTGAGCAATTCGAAGTTGCTGGAGCTGGCTGCGAGCGTCGCTAGCCGCTTCACTCTTGTATTTTCTCCACAACATAATAGAGTCGATCAAGGCCTTAGGCTTCGGTCTCGCTATGCGTCCAAGTGCGATGATGTATTGATCAAACGCATAGTCGGCGCCCGGGCCGCAAATCTCACCAACATCGGGTTCGGGTTCAAAAGGCACAGTTATGCACTCATTGAGTTTTTCCTCGGCGTGAGCGATGAACTACACTTTAATTAGTTTCTAAGGCTATAAACACAACACTACGTGGACTGGCGTGTGAACATACAGAAGTGAATAATACATGCAGGGCGTACTCCCCCACGGTTTTCTGATCATCTTTAGAGTGTTTCGACGAATGCGAATGATGATGGGCATGGTCACGGCGCGTTTTACTATGTTTACGTTCGAGCTTTCTCTGTGTCAAGTTGTGCGTGGACGGACTCTGAGTCGTGTCCGAGGAAGATAAAGATCCCTCGACGGGATGTGACGAAGACATCGACGTAGGCGGACGAGAACCGTTTGATGCCTCGGCCTCTTGCCGCACAATATTGGAATCCATACGCTCTGGGACAAGACCGGCACCGGCAGCAGCTATGATCTGGGGGCTGAGGGGGCTCGAAGAGGAGCTAAGACTGCCATTCCGTGAATGCTGAATCCCATGGACAATGGAAGTCTGTCGGTGATGCCCATATGCGGCAACTTTGGGGTCCACAGCTCGCTCAATAGCACCATTTCCCGTACGCGAGGCTGTGATGCGGGCAGCCTGAGAGGCCGACACAGCAGCTCGAGGCGATTCGGGTATACCAGCAAGCGCGCTGGATTGAAGCTTGTCGAGGGAGGATTCACGAGAGTGGGCGATTGCGCGACCTACGGCAGCATCGTTGGGTAGGGGCTTCAAGGTATCTTGCCAGGCATCATTGTCGTCGTCGTCGTCGTCTTCATACACGTTTAGACGCGAGGCTGAGCGAGAATGGTCTGGCAGCGTCTTTTGGGACGGAGCTACATATTGCAACAGAGAAGTTAGCAAAGGGGGCGGCGGCATGGATGGGACTGCAGGAGCTCGGAAGCGTAGCGTGCGTATCCTCCCTTCCTCGGTCTCCTGCCGCGGCTCTCCAACGCCCCCCGGGGAGCAGGCAGTACAAAGGTGGAGGGGCACAGCAGCGGATCCGGCAGGACGGTGAACGTCAAAAGAAGGTGGCGGGACGTGGAGTCAGCATGCGGCAGCCAGTAGGGAATTGGTTCGCCAGACCGTGGGCAGTGAGCGAGTAGTGAGCGAGTGTTTGAGTGAAGGGGAGATGATATGTTCCCACTGCTGGTATTGGACTGGTGCGGCAGCGATTGCACTTCCTAGCCAGACCTAAAACAACCAGGGCGCAGGCGGGCTACAAGTCCAACCCAATGGAGACGAGGTGAGACGGGGCACGACATGACCAGGGACGACGGCCGAGACGGCCGAGACGGGGATGGTGTACGGTAGTTGTTCTCATCGGAAGATATGGAGATATGGAGATAGATATGGAGATGCGGAATCACGCGAAAGCGACTCACCCATGGTTGTCAGATGACGCCCATGATACGTCCACGAGCGACGAGACTACGGCAGGTTGTCGATGCGCAAGGTACTCCGTATCAGCTACGCGTTGGCGAGCGCGCTCGGGTTCGTGATGGTGTCCGACGGTCCTGCCCAAGCCGTGGTGGAGAGCAGTCGATTTCACGTCTTTGGTCCTCTGGTCAAGGATGAATTGATGGAATGATGAAAAATCTTGGTATCACGTAACCCTGGCGCTGATACTGTATGTAGGTAGGGTCCATCCTCCAGATAGCGTCCCGATCGATAGCGTGCCGTGCTGGTCAATTCATTCAAAGCGGCATAGTCAGGTCAGAGTGTCCCACGCGCCATCCTGACCCCTGCTTCGTCTGATCGGCTTTCTTTGCGTTGGGGGCTGGATGGCGACCTGATTTGTGGGAGACGGTAGCATCAAGTGATTGTCGGTTTCGATTGGGTTGGCATAAAGAGAGATACCCTCCCTACATCCCGATCGATTCTATCGAGGGAGCATTTAAGGTCGATGCGTACTGCCACCTTACATGCACAACAGGTACGTCCAGTAGCAGACCTGCCTAGGTCGCGAGGTCAATTTGTTGCAAATTGCTACGAGGCTAATACTTCTCTGCCTACATGGGACCCTTTCCTTTTCACGCACTTGTGTTTTCTGGCGGTCAGAGCCGCTAGCGAGCCAGGTGCCACTTGGCAGACGGGCATGACGCAAGGTTCATTGCCTCGTTGAGGTCTTTTCGAATTAGAAGAAGCTTTCAACATTACACTTCTCTAAGCAGACATTGAAGGTGAGGTATCTACCGTTGTTAAAGCCTTCCACCCCAAGTCAAGTGCAAACCCGCGATGTGATACGTCTTCAAACTCGGCTCTCGGTCGAGTCTATGCAATGAGCATTAGTCAGGAACCAGTTTCATGCCCCTAAGACAACCGACAGGACCCCTATCGAAATAATTTCACACTTACAGCGGACTGCGCAAGTGCTTCGAATCACGTAGCGGTGGAGGAGGTGCGAACTAATTGAGCTTACATACATCATAGGTACGAGATGGCTTTAATAAGCATCCACATGGCGTTTGACGTCTATTCACAGGCTTCAGCAAATGTATCATGACATAAGTTTGAGAAAATTCCATCATGCATGCTGCCTCAAGACTCTAGGCCAACGTTGTCTCATTGCGTCACACCAGTCAGCTCAATGGGGGTCGCGTGAGTAGGCACCTCGAAAAGCGTGCTTGCATAAACTACCAACTGGTCGTAGTAAGGGCCGTCTTACTATGGCCTCGGTCTTGAAAATAGTCTAAAAGCTGGTTGTTCCCTGACTCGCCCGAGTCCCTGAACGACGATACCCTCGATGCCTACGTGACAAGAATAGCAGCATGGGCACAATAGACTTTCGCCTAATCAAAGTGGTAATACCGAGGGGACGGCCCCGGAATTCGTCTTAGCGTGTCCTGGTCCTGGTTTGACCATGCAGCCAACCCGTCCTAACTCAAAATAGCCCTTTCCGGATGTTGCCCGGGATGGGTGGCTGGCTGGCTCGGCTGGCAAGTCTGCGCGCCTATGCGCTCCACCCGGCACTATCAAGTACCTTTCTTTCTGGAACTTTACAAGACGGGCAATATGTCATCCAAGGGAAACTCAAAACTCAAAAATGGTGGTGCAAATACGGCTATGCACATAAACGGGAGCTGGCGGCATCGCTTCGGCCACATCCAAGGTTCAAATTTTGTGAAATGAGGGTCATCCCGTCGAAGAGGTTGTTCATGATCAAAACGCAGCGTCCAGCATCCAAGTGGCCAACCGATCCGAACGCCGGCGGCAAACACGAATACGAAATTGGTCCGGCGGGGCGGCGGTGTCGAACAACAACACTGGGCAGTTGGTTATCAGATGCATGCCGAACTGTACAAACCAGACCGACATATTGTAACTTCAAGGTTATTTTCGCTTGTTATGCTGGCGCAGGCAGACCTTTGCTCTCATTATGCGCGGTCGCAAACAAATGACCCTTAGGTAACCGTTCATCAATCAATCGTCAACTATAAACTTAGTTCAGGGCACTGCCATTAGCTTTCAAAACTTAGCAACCATACAGCTTTAATCGCAAGTATTGCTTGATATTGTAGTCGGCATATCTTACCTTAAAATTACACCTGATAGTCGATATTACAAAAAAGAAGTGCGGCGACAGAGACCCTGCATGCGACCGTTTCTAGAATGGGATCGAATATGAATGCTGCTGCGTAGGAACTGCCATAGAAGAAGCTGGTGCGCCTGTTATTGGTCCAGATTTTTCCGAATTCATTTGCTCGTCTAGCAGTGTTCCGGGGAGTACAGCAAGCCCAGGTAGAAGTGCCGGGATGGCCGGCACGACTCTCCTCGATGCAGTCTGCGACACTTAGTGCAACACTTAGTCACCTTTTACTTCAGCGGGCCCAGACCAAATTCAAAATCTAGCGATGTTGAAGGTTAAAGTATGATTTCACGTCACAATCACATACACATACACACATATAATACTGTAGTCAATTAGGGTAGTTCCGAATGCGGACTATGGCCGAGAGGCACTTAGATAAGTAAGCACCTTGCCTACGTGTAGGAAAGTACCTATTAGACCTTCACTAGACGTGCGAGGGCAGCGCAGTGGGTCGTCTGGGTACCTATTAGTTCTAGCCGCATGATGAGTAAGATATGCGTTGTCGAGCAGCGCGAGTGAGTGGCTGAGAGATGAAGGATCTCTGTGATTTGCGAAAAGGGGGGCGGTCAACGAGTTATCGCACCACCTTACTAAGTATAGGATAAGGCCATTGTAGGTACTTTGACTGTGTAAGGACAGATTGCAACTAAGTACAGTAGAGAACAAGAGAGAAAAATTGCGAATTACGCTGTATATCCCAGTACCAGTGGGAGATATACACCTTTGATCGGTCCATGTCGCAGCCGGACACGCCAACAAAGATGAATTGTGCGGCTGCTGCGCAAAGCCCCCCGGCAATTGGAAATACCATTCTTTCTGCCTAGACATGAAACTGCCGCCCCAATGGCGACGATATGTTGTGTTGTTGCGAATTGAATTGCAAAGCGGGTAGCGAAGGCCTGGATAAGCGAGTTGAACAAGTTACCTACCGTAACCTATGCCGCGCCTGTGCTTCTCCTAGCAGTCCCCGGGCCATGATACGCTGATTGCAGCCCTGGAGGTGAGTGAGTGAATGCTTTGAGTGGTGGTGGGGCGGCTCGGCGCTTGGCGAGGGGTGCAAGCAGGCCCACTATAATTCCCCAAGGTTGCAGCACTACTGAAGTACCTGCTGGTACCAGTTTTCTGCGATTCGGGTGGCACTGTACCTTGAATGGAGAATGGATAATAGATAGAAAACGAACGCATGCCACCAATACCACCGTCAGCTAAAAATCCCCCATCCCTTCCACACCACTCCCTTCTTTTTCTCCTTCCGTCTCGGCCTTGCTGCACCCACCGACCCGTGACTTGAGACGTCGACCTCTCCGGGCTCCGCGGAACCAGCGCTTTTTCTGCTGCGTCCTGTCTTTTGCTTGTGTATTTGTCGCTACGTCGCTTTTCTTCTTCTCACCTGGAGCGCGCCCCTCTCTGGCCCAGTCTTGTTGGCACTCCGACAGTCTGACTAGAGCCTCTGCGGTAAGGCAGCCCAGCCTCGCGAACACCTGGGAATCCACCGGAATACGTTGGGGGGTTTCTTAGATAGCGGACTGGTCGTCTGCTCTGGTGACTTCATTTCTGTAAGTCCAGACTTCAACTGCCGCACAGCCAGCCGTGGAGCCTTACACCAGTGAGCGAACACACGGCCGCTTGCTTGTAACCCGCGCGGCAGTCTGGTCGCAAATTGACATCGTTGCTGATTCTAGCCCCTCCGATCAGTTCTCCAAGCCCCACGTTTGTCTCGTCCAGTTCCACAGCAACATTCGCTGTAAAACACTGCCATCATGGCGCAGCTCGATACATTGGACATCGTTGTCCTTGCCGTCATCCTGCTGGGTACGGCTGCTTATTTCACGAAAGGCTCACTTTGGGGCGTAACCAAAGACCCATATGCCTCGTCGCTCGCCGGCGCCAATGGCGGCGCCAAGGCCGGGAAGACGAGGAACATTGTAGAGAAGATGGAAGAGTCCGGGAAGAACTGTGTCATCTTTTACGGTTCGCAGACTGGTACCGCCGAGGATTACGCCTCTCGTTTGGCCAAGGAAGGCAAGAGTCGATTTGGTCTCGAAACCATGGTTGTTGATTTAGAAGAATACGATTACGACAACCTGGACCAGTTCCCCGAAGACAAGGTCGCCATGTTTGTTCTCGCCACCTACGGTGAAGGCGAGCCCACGGATAATGCTGTCGACTTCTACGAGTTCATCACTGCCGAGGAGCCCAGCTTTTCTAACTCGGCCGATCCTCCTCTTGGTAACCTCACCTACGTCGCTTTCGGTCTCGGTAACAACACGTACGAACACTACAACTCAATGGTTCGCAATGTCGATAAGGCCCTAGAGAAGGCCGGCGCCCACAGAGTGGGTGAGGCCGGTGAGGGTGACGACGGTGCCGGCACCATGGAAGAAGACTTCCTGGCCTGGAAGGATCCCATGTGGGCTGCATTGGCTGAGAAGATGGGCTTGGAAGAGCGTGAGGCTGTCTACGAGCCTATCTTTGGCATTGTCGAACGCGAAAACCTGACCAAGGATTCAACCGAAGTCTACCTTGGAGAGCCCAATAAGATGCACCTCGAAGGCACCGCCAAAGGCCCCTTCAATGCTCACAACCCCTACATTGCACCCATTGCCGAGTCCAAGGAATTGTTCAACGTCAAGGACCGAAACTGTCTCCACCTGGAAGTCGACATCAGTGGATCTAACCTCTCTTACCAGACAGGCGATCACATTGCCGTCTGGCCCACTAACCCTGGTCAACAGGTTGATGAAATGTTGGACATCTTGGGCTTGAAGGACAAGAAAGACAACGTCATTAGTGTTAAAGCCCTCGAACCCACTGCTAAAGTCCCGTTCCCTACGCCCACAACCTACGATGCCATCATCCGGTACCATCTTGAAATCGGAGCTCCTGTATCCCGTCAATTCCTCGGTACCTTGGCTGCCTTTGCTCCCGATGAGGAGTCTAAGGCCGAAATGGTCAAACTCGGTGGCGACAAGGACTCTTTCCATGACAAGGTCAGCAAGAACCACTACAACATCGCTCGGACTCTTGGTGTAGTCAGTGGGGGCAAGAAATGGGACAATATCCCATTCTCGGCCTTCATTGAAGGTCTTACCAAGCTGCAGCCACGTTACTACTCCATCTCCTCTTCTTCCTTGGTTCAACCCAAGAAGATCTCGGTTACTGCTGTCGTTGAAACCCAAAATATTCCTGGTCGTACCGATGCCTTCAAAGGTGTTGCCACCAACTATTTGTTTGCCCTGAAGCAGAAGCAGAATGGCGATCCCAATCCTGAAGCCTACGGACTCACCTACGAGATCATGGGCCCACGTAACAAGTACGATGGTATTCACGTGCCGGTCCATGTGCGACACTCAAACTTCAAACTGCCTTCAGATCCTTCGAAGCCCATCATTCTGGTCGGTCCTGGTACTGGTGTCGCGCCTATGCGTGCGTTTGTCCAAGAGCGAGCTAAGCAGGCAGAGTCGGGTGAGAAGGTTGGGAAAACGATTCTTTTCTTCGGCTGCCGGAAACGCAGTGAGGACTTCCTCTACGAATCTGAGTGGGAGGTATGTATCGAGTCCAACAAAATCTATGCATGTGCAACGCTAACACTATTTGCTTCAGGAATACAAGAAGGTTCTAGGCGACAACTTTGAACTTGTGACAGCGTTCTCCCGAGAAGGAAAGAAGAAGGTTTACGTCCAGCACCGCCTCAAGGAGAAGGCCAAGGAAATCAACGATCTCCTTCAACAGAAAGCGTACATTTATGTCTGTGGTGATGCGGCCAACATGGCCCGAGAGGTCAACACTGTGCTTGGTCAGATCATTGCTGAACAACGGGGTGTCCCCGAGTCAAAGGGCGAAGAGATTGTCAAGAACATGAGAGCCGCCAACCAATACCAAGTATGTCCTCAATTCGTACTCAAACTTCATCAGCAGATCAATCGCTAACAAACATTACAGGAGGATGTCTGGTCATAAAGTAAACCACTTCAGGGGGCATACCTTGCAGCGATATAAGCATTTCATTTTAATCCGCATGAAAGGTGTTTGATATTTGGCGTAGAGCTTTTGAAAGAGATATAGAGGCCTGGAACTTTGACGTTGCCTCGAGTGTCCTAAGAATCCATGGGTGGGTTTCGGCAAAGGATTATAGAGGGTTGGCGCTGGTTCCTCAGGCATATTTACATACTATAGCTTGACTATCTAACGTAATGATTCCACTCATAGACACTGTTGAAATGAAAAAAATCCCGAATATCCATGGGTGTGTTACAAAGTGTGAAAAATAGATATATTATGGGCCGCTGAATCAAGTGAGTGACGCTGGTGTTCGAAATAGTCTGACTGGCAGCCTCTCATCCACAAGATCGTCGGAGCCTTGTGCCGCCACCACCACAGACAGGATTGCTCCCAAAGTCCTCGATTTGTGTCCTTTGTCATATCGGGTAACCAATGAAAGTATAATTGCTCATGTGGATGTCGGATGTTGGTACTAGCTAGTTGTTTACTGTGTGGACTATCATCCCCCTACGGTGTTTCCTTTCAAAGCAAATTGAGAGCAAGATGAGTAGTCGAGATGAGACCACCAAGCAGGAGAAATACAGCCTTGATCATGTGACACCAATGTCGATTCCGACCGAGGGCAGGTAAGTACAGACCCTCTGACACCGAGTACAGTTCACATGTATCCACAACTGGCCAGCCAATACGTGTTGCTTTTTTCGGGCCGGTAGAATGTCACAGTATAGTGTTTGATCTCGCCATTGAGTGGCTGACACGAATTGGGCAGATGGAATTTCCCGTGTGTGGATGGCTGAACAAAAAAGGAGCAGCCGATGGATGGGGGATTTATAGAACAGCCGCGAATAGGTATGCCAGCTCGGTTTGAGACATGTCGGCGATCTGAGACACACGCGGCAAATTCATAAATATGATCTAGCACATCTCGAGACTGCTGAGACTTCCCGAGTGTCTAATGCTCCAAGGACGGGAACAATGAGTGGGCAATATGCGCTGTCGAGTACTGGAAAGAAAGGGAGGCCCATGGCTCAAATCTTTTCTTCTAAAAGTTCTAGAACAATCGCTGTAAAAGCATATCCCTTGAGCGGCTTGGACCGAATTAACGTCAATACCTTCTCCTCAGACAATATCAGTCAACCTTGTAGTACAGGACAATAACCTCCGCCAATTGTCTCACCGCTCTTGAAAGTGCAACAAGTGGCAACCTGGAGCCATGCAACTCGGCAATCCCAAATGCCACATCTATCATAAATCAGTGATTCACGTGTTGCGCTCAAGTCAGGGGCACATGGAGGCTGGCTCGCTGCCCCAATAATCGGCAGCCTCCCGGACTTCAACCGAAGCAAAACCTATCCCACATTTCCTCTCATCTAGAATGGACTACAGTATCTGACTTGCTCATCACCGCAAGCGATTCATCACCTTCGGTCTTCTCACATCATCAATAGGACAACGATCAAGGGCGCGCTTGAAACTCAGTTTGATCCGAGCATCCTTCATGTGGCTGAGAACCCAAACAGTCTGATTCCAGATTGTCGAGTACGAATAATAACAATCGACGACGATAGGAGAGCGCTTCGTATACTTGCATCTTGTCAATGTTTTGAGTGAACATCAACATTAACGATTCTATTGACATTATTAAAGACATTACGGTACAGGAAACGAAAATTAAGTCGCAGCAGCTTATACTGTCTGACGTATTTCAGCACAGGTATTTTCTCCTCGTGATAATATGACATTAATCACTGATAACATGGCATAGATACAACGAAGTAGGTCCAAGTTCGATATTTATGGTTGCTGCAAAAGGTCTTGTATCTCTACAACAGATACTTTGCACATAACATACGCTATGCGACGGAGTCGGTCAAGTTGGCTCATATAACACTGAGGCCAGCTAGATTGCTCAACACCGACCTTTTCGGTGCTGCAGGAAGCCTGTGATACAAAAGCGAGAACTGAGAAACCAAGTGCAGAGTCAGACCACGACTGTTTTGATCTGCTACTAGAAGTTGGGCTCAGGTTTGGGACAGAGTATAGCCGAAGGCCAACGTCTTGCAAATAACAGTCGACGGGCATCAAGCTCTACATGGCGATTCGAGGTGGCAACTGCACCGATTCGTTATCGCCGGGGACTATCGATGTGCGTGGACAGTAGTCACAAGGAAGTACCGGCAACAGGGTTGCTGCCAGTCATTGCTCTTGCTGCAAATCAAACAACCTCGGAACGATCAGCACACGACCTTGGGGGCTAGCCAGTGACTGAGGAGTGGTGTCCGAAGCAGATAACAGAGTTACAAAAATTAGATAACGGCGAGGGCACGCATTGCTACTGCCTACTCCAGTATTATCCATTGTCACTACTAAACGCAAGGGCATTCAATTCAAGCGAGGTCGATTGTGGCCTGCGACAGGTACTGTAGGCTGTGCCTTCCTGGGATTCCTCTCTCCCACTTCCCTGCCTGCCCTCACACACAACACACACCAGACTTGGGCATTAACTATTCCACCATAGTACCTACCGCATTCACCAGATGCCAGGAACCATTTCCAGTCTACAGCAACGAAGTTTGCCTAATTACAACAACCTTGGTCTGTTTTGACAGTACGTACCGAAGTACCTACTGCTCCTCCACCTCTGCGCTTGGGTACATAAGAGCTATCAAGACCAACTTTGATCCCACGAGCTCTGCTGAATCACCCTCACGCTCTTTTCTTCTTACCTTATGTCACCACCATAATCCACATACTCTGTAGGTAGATTATCAGGCAATTCCTGACATATCGGCATCCCTTATACAACACCATCACTACGAATAGGACCTTTTCCGATATTGTATATTATATACATCCATCATCTACATCCCTCCATCCCTCCATCCCAGACATTCGACTACGCTACTACCCGCGACTTCCTCTAGGCTTTGCTAGGGCCTGCCTGCGCTTACTTGTTGCTGTTGCTGGGTACCCGTGCTACCTTCCATCTTCTCATCAGGTAGGAGCAACTGGCTCTACTCGCGTCCCAGGTCCATAGAGCCTGCACTTCGGGGCCTGCCGCCTTCCCGTCGACGTCAGTCCGGCCCTCGAGGACCCTGGCTCGCCCTAGGCTTGTGATCACCGAGCTGCCGACTGGCTCTCTTCCTCTCCGCCTCCATCTCTCATCCACTTCTCTCCTCCACTCCCCCCCTTCGATTCTTCCAACTTGGTTCTCCAGCATAGCATCGACTCATCCAGCACCCGCATCTCCACAGTCACTTTCGACTCCCATCTTTGCTCGCTAGCTGTACTATTTTACTTGTTACCACTCGCTTTCTCTCGATCCATCTTGGTAGCCACCGCATTGGCATTGCCACATCAACAAGTTCAAGAAGTCCAAGGTGAGCCTCCATTGCCTTTCCTTAGCTGTCAACATACACGACCACATCCTCTTCTACATATGCGCTCCCAGCTTTCGCCATCACAATTTTTCTCCCATCATGTTTGAACACCTGCTTTTCAAGGTAGCACCCATGCCTCTCCCTGAGCTGCTTGTCTTGTCGCTCTCCCAAGCGTTGCCATGGCATGTATGGTCCCGCTCGAGCCTAGGTTTTCTCACGTCGTTGATGGGAGGTTGCCCATTCAACGCTCGTGCGCAATCTTCGCCTATGAACACCTTTGGTTTACTTGACAACCTCTGCATGTATCTGCTATTCTCTTGTTATCACAGTAACCTTTCACATTTACACTGCCGCTATCTCGACCAACCTGCATTGCACTCTCACATCCCACTCTTTTTTCCATTTGTCTGCATCAGAAGATACCCCGATGGTGTTGTCACGACCTTCTCATACTTCAGTATCAACGATAACTGATGATCAACTTGCTCAATCTGCAACAACACTTTTGGTCGACTCCTGGCCTACCATCACACGACCCAATCACCGATTCTTTATTTCTCTTCACATATTCGAGATCCACCTACCGGGGTGTCATTTACTTTGACATTTGTTCTAACACCTCTCTTCTCAGGTCTCACTCCGTTCGGGGCCAATCAGACTCGACCTGCTTCTACTTTTGTACAAGGTATTCACAACTTTCCTTGTCACGACACTCGGTCGATTCGATTTGAATACGCATCTTCACCTGTTTCTTCCACATTTCCCGCCAGGTTCTTGATCCACGTTCTTGTCATTTCCCTCGAGTATTACTTTGCTCGTGGAAAAGGTTCAATTCATATCGTTCAAAACTGTTTGCTGTACTATCCCACAAGATCTCCTTTGGGATACCTGTTCGTCCTCTCAGTGTGTTGCTGCGACCATCAAGTTGTCTGTTCCTTTTGTCACCAGTTGTATCCGACGAGCCATATCTACATTCTTAGCCTCAACGATAACTCACTTTGGTGGTTGTTGCTATTTCCTCCAGCTAATCTGCCGATTGCCCCTTGTTGTGCACTTTCTCTTCCGTCAAGCTCTCTTCAATGCCACAAACATGCCCCTGGCTTTTCTGTTCATCGTTATTCACTATTTGTATCACGTATATTATTACCATGGCAGTAACTGACTCCCAGATGAAACTCCAGATGGCTATGGCATATCATCCTACTAGCACCATGTCGACCGAGAATACCTTTGGAGCTAAGCGAGGCAACGGCCTTGGGTCTCAGGCGTCAGTGGCGAATACCAATGGGGGAGCTATTCCTCAGCATTATCTTGCTGCCCAAGTTGCCAACACCCACGAAGCGACTGCTAACATGAACGGTCTTGCGGGCCACGGCAATGGCGACGCAGGCATGAATGCTATCGTCAACCAACTTGGCGGTCTCGGAATCAATGGAGCCGCAGTTGCCGCCAATGGCAGCCTTCCTCCAGTCATGAGCTCCTATGTCACCACGGCTGATGGCCAGCTTCTGTATCCTACCGGTTATGCTCCGGCTGGCATTCCTGCGTACGGATATGGACAAACTTCCGATGCTGCCAATGCTGGCTTCATGACTCCCTACCTCGCACAGGGCGGTTTCCCTGCTTATCTTCCGTACTCCTACCCTCCCTATACCCCCGGTCGAGCTGGTCTTGTGTCCGACCGCTCTGAAGCTGCCACCAAGGAAGTTCCCGGTCTCGAGAATCGCCGCTCATCTTACTCGACCAACGAGTCCACTCCGGCTACCCCTTTCTTTGGCAGTAGCATGGCTTCTCGTGACCCTGCTTCTCGGGTTGCCGTTTTCGACCGCTCGTCCTACACAACACCTTCACCCCAGCAGTACCTTGCAGGAGCACCTAAGCTCGCTCAGAATCCTAAGGGCCTCTACTCGATCTCTGCTGCGGCTGATCAGAAGCTCCTCGATGCTTTGCTTCAACGTGACCCCCAGATTCCTCCTGCTGTTCCGGCAGTCTTCACTCCGCGTAAGAGCATGAAGACTCTCGAGCAGAGCCTCGTTAACAACATTCCTGGTAACCGCAATGTTTACATTCGCGGACTTCACCCCACCACGGACGACGACCTTCTGCTCCATTACACCGAGAGATTCGGCAAAGTCGAGACCTCGAAGGCGATCATTGATACCACCACCGGAGCTTGCAAAGGGTAGGCTAGTTGTTCTCCCTCCGAAACCATTGTGGCTGCTAACTTGTCCCTCAGTTTCGGCTTTGCCAAGTTCTTCGATGTTCGTGACTCAGAGGCATGCATTCGGGGCTTCTTCTGTCTGGGATACGAAGTGGGCTTTGCGCGGGTAACCACCCCTAGCACCCGCCCCGTTTACAACTACAACAGTGTTCATGATGCATGTGACCACAGCATGCCACGGCTCTCCAATAAGTTTTGCTGTCACAAACACGCTATGCTGGCTATGCCTAATGCTCCCACTTTTGACCTCTTTGGTACTAACCTGTGCCCGCGTCAGGAGTCGTTCAACTCCCGTCTGAAGGCCGAAGGAGATGATGAATCTACCAACCTCTACATCTCCAACCTTCCTCGACACTTCTCCGAAGCTGTAAGTATTCTTCAAGTAGTGGATGTCTCATATGTCTAACCTCTATAGGAACTTGGCACCGTATTCCTCGGTTACACGATCCTCTCGAGCAAAATCCTTCGGGATGGTATGGGCAACAGTCGCGGCGTAGGATTCGCTCGGTCAGTATGCTGGAAAGTTCACTTCTCTCAGATCACGGTCATTCTAACCACATTGCAGTTTCGAGTCGCGTGATGTCTGCGACAATGTCATTGAAGAGTTCCAGGGCGTCAAGCTTGGACCTGATGGCTTGCCTATGCAGATTCGTTACGCTGACACTCCAGCCCAGAAGGAGCTCAAGCGTATCACGTCCGAGCGACGCCAATTCCGTACCAACGAGTACAATGTCGGCGCATACGGAACGACGATGGTTGGCATGGGTCCGACCATGTACAGCCAACCCGGAGGTTATCGCCGAGCCCTCAATGCTGCGTCGTACGTCTTTGTCCCATGCCATTCCCTTCTGCAATATAGACTGACCAAGCAATGACTATAGCACTCCTAGCTACGCCACCCGTTCTTTCCCGTTTAGCAACATTCCTCGTGGACAGGGACGTGGCTTAGCTGGTGGTGGTCAAAGCGAGTACGCTCTGCGACCCCACAATCCATATTTTCTGGTATAATCAACATCCGTCGAACTGACCATCTCTCTGAACAGGCCCGGCAATGTCGTCTCCGGCAGTGCGGCGGCAGCTTCGGAGGATGGATCGGGCGACGAGGGTGTTACAGTCCATGTAGACTCCCCCTTGGTCGCGAACGGCAGCTCTCGATCTTCGCCTGTGAAGCAGCAGGTGAAGGAGTAATTGGAGCCGGTTCGGTCTTGTGTATGCGCGTGGCATCATCTCTTGTCTGGTTTCGCATCGGCATGATCTATCATCACGTTGGCGCATCTTTCCCTGCCATGTCTTGTTATGGCAAGGATGTTCATGATTGGTGGCATTGTTACATTGTTCTGGCTTTTTTTGCAACATTGCAACGATGCAACTAGCTTGACTGTCGAAGTCACGGAGATGGCTCGAAAGTACGTGTGTGTGGTATTACTGTTCTAAGGGGATAATGAGGTCTGAGCTTTTGTGTGTCTATGTTCACCGGACACAATATCCATCTTGTACTGCCAGAGGAGGGGACTTGTAGTTTAGTCTATAGGCAGTATCAATATGATGCACTGATGTATTCTATGATAATGATGCGCCCGCCATGTGGGACTAAAACTTGTGTGTATCGTGAGCAACGCCATCTTCACTGGAGCTTTCACCACCAACATCATTTGTGTCAACGAGTATCGTGAATATGATTCTTTGCTTGCTAGAAGGTGTTATGTACCGTTTTTAATAGCAAGTTTATGGAACTCCAGGGCTGAAGAGCCATCTTTCTTTACTTCGGCTAATTCGCCTTCCGACTGTCTATCTATATCCGTCCCTCGATGGGTCTCATCAGTCTCTTCGTCGTCTTCCTGGCCACTCGATCCATCCTCCTCGTCCTCCTCATCGTCAGGGTCGCTATAGTCATCGTCGTCGTCTGAAGCACGTTCCTGTTCCCCATCGGGACCCCTGGCGTCCTGCTGCTCCCGGATGGCGGCCTCGAGGTCTTTCAGGGCCTTCTTGGAGAAGCCGGAAGCCTCGACGGCGGCGTCGAGGCGGCGGGCACCGCCCCTGCCGACCGTCTTCTTGGCGTCGCGGAAGAAGGGACCCGGCTGGGTGCTGGTGAACTGGAAGCGGCGCTCGAAGAAGCGCTTGACGCAGGCGACGTCGCGGTCGAAGTAGAATTCGGCGTTGCTGTGGTCCATGGAGACCATCTGCGGGAAGTCGATGAGGACCGGGGTGATTTTTACGTTGTTAGGGGTGGGTTCGGTTTCGGGTTCGGGGTCGGTTGGGGTTGTGGTTGTGTCTGGGTTTTTTGGTTTTTGTGTGGAGGGGTTGGTGGTGGATGATGATGATGATGATTGTTCGACTTCTTTGCCTTTGGTTGAGGGTTGTTCTTGGGTTTTCGTGTCTGTGTCTGCGTCTACTGGTTCGATGGGCTCTTCCTTGATGAGGATGTTGAACTCGTTGAAGTCGCCGTGGATCAGGCCGTGCTGGGCCAGGCGCAGGATCAGGGCGATGAGCTCGGCGTAGAGCGCGGCCGGGTCGGGCACGCTCGCGATCTGGCGTAGGGGAAAGGCGTCGATCAGGGACATGACAATGGTGTGGCGGCTCTGCGCTATCGGCTCAGGCACCAGAAAGCCTTCCTCCTTCAGCGCGCGCATAAAGGCGTACTCTTTCTCGGCCGCCAGGCGCGACAGGTACATCCACGAGCCGCTGCCGCCGTGCTTCTTGCGCAGGTAGTCGCGGTTCGCCTTGACGGTGCGGAAGGAGATGCGGCCGAGCCGGTGGATCTTGAGGATGCGCTGCGCCCCGTTATCGTCGGCCACCACGAGGATGTCGCTCTCCTTGCCCACGCCGATCTGGTTGCCGACGCTGTACACGGCCTTCTGCGAGGCGTACGTGTGCAGGGCTAGGTAGTCGAGCCCGCCGTACGTCAGGCGGTAGCCGTCGTAGCGCGCGCCGCGCAGCCGCGCGATCAGGCCGACTTTGGCGAGCGCCGAGATGGAGTGCCGCACGCGCCCCGCGCCGCCGCGCAGCTTGGATATGCTTTCGATCAGCGGCGTCGGCACCACTTCGTGGTTCTTGCTGCCGATCTCGACCTGGGTGGGGTGGGGTGGTTGGGTTAGTTAGGGGAACAGACGGTTGGACAAGGCGGACGGGACGGGGCGGGTGATTGGGTTCTTGAGAAGGGGCCGGGCAAGAAGGGGAAGGAGGACGAGGACGAGGACGAAGACGAAGACGAAGACGAAGACGTAGACGTACGGCTGTCAGCACGCGCCAGTCCTCGGCCGTGAGGTGGCGCATGGCCTTGCTGTCGAGTTTCATGGCGGGCTACTGTTTTACTTCACTCGTATGTCTCGATTGTGTGTGTTCTGTCTGGGAATATGGGTTGCGCTCCGGGTCGTTTGTAGCTAAGTAGGGAGAGAGGGAGAAATGATTCTGTCCTTGGTGGGTATCGGGGTTCGAATTTGGATGTATTAGATGAGACTCATGCTGCAGATGTTACACGATCCGCTGGAGGGCCTGTCCTGTATCTGCAATTTGTGTTGGGAGGAAAGTTGGCTTAGTGATGGAAATGTTCCATCAAGGTGCTGTCGCAAGATGTGTAAGTTCAGCTAAGTACCTACCCCGCCAAAATTAATTGGAAAGGTCCCACTTATCGATAAGTCTCACCCTTGACTTGGAGGGGTTGTTTTGTTGCACTGCCTACGAGTACACGTAATATCAAGAATTTACCTGTTAATTCTTCAATTCTTACCTTAGTTGTCATACAAAACCTATTCAAAAGCACTTATTTGGTAGGTGATAGGATGGTTATGACGAGATCAAACCAAGTGTAAATAAAGCTAATAGAAACATCTCATTTATTTCTCACACTGCGTGCCGGGGCACTAATTCTATCTGTGGGGATGTCACTTCAAGACCTACTTTCCATCTTCCCAGTCCGGGTTCTTTCGGAGGATAACGAGCCCTTCTAAAGTGCTGCTTAAACTGATATACTCCTCATCTTCCAACTCCGCCCGCTCACCGTACGCCAAGAGCACAGGTGTGCTTTGTGTCTGCCACCCCGTGATGGTTTTGGGCCGACCCGCCTGCCCGACTACATCAACCGCTTGACCAACACGCACGTTGACTGTCACGGGCTTCAGGTCTTCGTCGAGGGTGACGAGGAACCGCGGATGCATGGCCGTGACAATGAAGTAGAGGAGGTAGTGCGCATTGGACGTGATAAACTGCTTGGCATCAATCATGGCCACGAGGACGGCCAAGAGACCGCCGGTCGAGACGCGTGAGAGGATCTGGCGGTCCGTGTGGAAAGGGTTGAGCGTCATTGTGCCCTTGCCCATGTGCAGAAGTCCTTGCGCTATGCGCACCATGAACAGTGATTCTTGGTCCCGGTGGTAATAACTGGCAAGTTGCCGTAAGAGTTGGGCCAATCTGGCATTGTTGGTTCCAGCCCCCAGCAGCCCCATGGCAAAGATAGCATTGATGGCAACATCATTGTCGTTATCGTGACTGTATCGCGACAATGCATCGTACACCTTCATCTGTGGGTTGCTGGGACTGACTAGGCCCATTGCTAACGGCACGGCGCGACGAATGTTGGCTTCGCCATAATGCATAAGATGGCCAAAGTGACGTAGCACCATCTCTTGGCCGACATCCTCGCCCATGGCCACCAATGCGATTCCAAGAACGGCATAGACCTGTTCCAACTCATCATGCTTCTTATCATCCGAGTTCTTATCATCCGAGTCTTCAAAATGTTCGTTGCATATGTGTAGCAATTCTTGGATTTTCAGAACGGCACCCGTACCCGCCCAGGCACAAATCTCGGTGAGCACATGCGTAGGACCGGCCATCGGATGCTCCGCCGCCTTGAGCGTTTCAAGAACCACATCAACCTCTTCTTGGCATCCGAAGAACAAGAGACCAAGGCCAAGACTGAGGAAACGGGTCCATTTGTCATTCAACCTTGCCTTGTTATCCTCATCCATAAAGAAGGTGATCAAGGCCTCGCTGATGTCGGGATTAGCTGAGCCAACGAAAATAAGACCCAATGACAGGGCAGCCATTGCCGAGAGTTGCATATCCTCGCGGGTATCCGTTACGATAGGCAGAAGGTGCTCTAGGGTCTGCTCATTGTGAGAACCAGCATAGGAGAGACCTAGCCCCATGACACACGCGGTTCGGACAAGAGGGCTCTTATGACATAGCCTGTCAGGATCACCGAGTAGTGCGAGCGCAGGTTCGCTCTCGAGCGAGGTGCCCGAGTTCATGATGCCGATGGCCAGCATGCCACCAGCCAAGACTTGAGGTTCCGATGAATAGGTGTACCTGTCGATCTTGTCAAGGCCGTTTTCGACATCCCACATGAGCAAGGTTCCGAGGGAGGCCACAGTCGACATCATACCCTCGTCTTTGGTTTTCCAAACCCAGGTTTCCTTCTCATTTTCATTCAACATCATTTTGTCGTTACCAAAGCCCACATTGACAAATGCATTGACAAATGCAGCCGCCAGGTTGTGACGTGCAGAGTCCAGGTTGGTCATACCAGCTACGCGACTACTCTCTAGATGGCTCTTGTAAATGTCCTCGGTGGTCTTGGCCTCCAATATGTTGAGATCCTTGCCCAGGGTCTTGTAGTATTCGGAAAGCTTGATGTTGTGGAGCGCTTCCTCGATCTCGAGGGCCTCTGGGGTCTGATCCTCTTCGTTGGGAGCTTCAGATAATCTTACCCTCATGACGATCTTTTGGCGAGCTATCATGAAGGCTAGTTGCTTCTTGAGGGCCGGGTCTTCTATATCGTGAAAGTCCTTTACAATCATGAGGAAATCACCCAGTCGTATCGCGATAACCATGGCTTGAGCGAACTGGCCGTACGACTTGTAGATGGAATGGGCGATTTGAAGGAAATCGGTGTTTTCGGGAAAGGTCAAAAGATTGACCATGCTGACAAGATACAAGCAGACTCGAGAATAGGTGTTATCATCAACGAACTCTGGTAACCGGTCTATGATCTCCAGCTCGCTCATCAGGTCGACCGCATCGGCTTCGGCATTGCTCTTAAGGAATAGAGGGACGAGCACAAGTGCAAGATCGACAAGGTCCTGGTAGGTCTCCTCGGCAGCGATCCGTTTTGCGTAGACCTCTCCAATCTCCAAGGCCAGGTGGCGTGTGTATTCGTGACCCCACGAGGCGATGTCTTCCGAAGGGGACAACAGTCGGTATTTCAAGGTGTCTTGGCGCTCCTCGTCCGAGAAGGTCATGCCGATGACGGAAAGGACGTCAGCCAGAGAGGCTTTGTCGTCGCCCTCGGGCCAGTCCTCGTACCGCTTCGTGAGGGTCTCGTAGTGTGGCCTTAAGAACTTCAAGGGCTTTGGAACTGCCGTCATTGACGAGGTTGATGTCTTGATGGATGTCTTCATGGCTTCTAGAGCCGGCTTGTATAGCGAAGCATCTGATTCCTGCAGGGGCATTGCATGGTCAGTCGGCAGCTAACGAAAGGCTACGGGCGGATGGAGCGAGGCGGGATCTCACTGTCAGTCGCTCCACGAGCATGTCAAGCTCGCTCTTGAGCTGCTGGTCCTCTTCGCTCAGTTCTTCGGTAGCTGCAATAACAACGGTTCAGCGCATGGATCTCGGAGACATGGCAGGCATGCAAGATGCAGCTTACAATCGTCCTTGGCATCGTCCTTCTTGCCACTGGTTTTGGAGGGGCCATCTCCGTCTTTCTTGGCCTCATCGGCCTTGTTATCGACGGCCTTTCCCTTGCCCTTGTCGGACACGCTCGGAGCGTCGTTCTTGGGTGCCATGGTCGTAGTCACAGCAGCGGACTGAGAGGTCGGGACGTCAGGTCGACACGGCGATGCAAGACACAAGACGCAAGGCGCACGACGACGGACGGACAAGAGAATGGATGGTATCAATGACGTCGAGGAGATAACGAGGGGCTTATTCGGTATTGTTGTTGTTCCAATGGGGTAAATAGTCGCTGTGGCGGGGTGGAGTGATGTTTGTGATGAAGAGACGAGGCCGGCGCACAGATTGGTGTAGGTGGTGACAGATTGGTGTACGGAGTAGTGACAGATTGGTTGGTGTAGTGGGTGAGCTTCCCAGTTCTATCAAGGCGGCACCGGGCGGGTAGGTAGCAGCAGCCTTGGAAGCTTCCCGTAACTTACCTGGATAGCTTGGTGAGGCGGAGAGTTTTGGGTCATTGGCCATTACGCGACACTCTGCCGCCTAAGAACCTTGCCTCGGTACATGTCTAGGTGCTTACCTACCGGTAGCTGACCTATGCTACTGATGTAACCATCTTCAAACTCCCAACTAAATAAAATATGGACTGCTTTTGATCAAGTCAAGATTCTTATAAACGACTTGGCGTACACCTGCTATGATATTCTACTATATCTATTATTGGAAGCTTGTTTAAATAGGTAGAGTTCCATGTTGGATAGGATCTTGAAGATTTCGCACCGCAGGCCGGTCACAGACTAACAGGGCACACGATGACCCCTCCAAGCTACTGCCAGCCCTGAGGTCACTAGATACATGCCTATGTGGCAGGCTCGGCAGGCACCTACTGTACCTGTAGGTTGAGTTCCTCCTCGAGGTCATATTTCATCACACCATTTGGTTATCAACATGAATGCATCTCAGTTCCTGTGACAACAGCTTACAGCCTTAAGTCCGGGGCTCCCAGAAGAACTTCATTGCATATGTTCCAATCTATTTTGACTAGATCGATTTGATTTACACCTCCTTCGTATTAGGGTTTCCCTTCTACATCCAACTTGTAGATTTGACTAAAGATACAAGCATAACGAAGGTATTGCCGCCTCAGCATACCAATCTCGACTGATGTCCACTATGCTTGCTGCGCAAGTCTGTACGGCTTGAGTATCTACTACTAGGTAGGTATACTTTGCTTTCTTTTCTACTCTAAACTAGATACGTAGGGGCCTAGACACATGTATACGGGAGAACAACCCTACAGTTCCAAAAGTCGACACATGCGACCCCCTACCCGTACAACTGAGATCAAGCCTCAAATGCCCTCTTATCGTATAAGTTGGAGAACACGCAAACCCCCCTTGATTGATAATCGTACTGTGAGTGGGTTATCTGAAGGTTTGAAGATCGTGGTTAAAGCTTCAATTTCTACAAGAAATGAACCTTTACGGTTGGCAATACTGTCGGCCTTGAACTAGTACTTTCCGTACAAGTCAAGACTTCCCATTTTGCTACCCGCTTTGCTCGGTCTAGGCGAACTTTAGGAGGTCTAGATACTTTGATTCCAAAATCATACGATTCACACAGAATCCTTGATACATTGTAAAGACATATTGACACATGTCATAGACGATAAAGCTATTAGCATTGTATCTATGCAAACTCTTTTAAACCAGGCTTGGCTACACTAACGACTGTAGGGACCAAGGTAGGTTAGTTTAGGTCAGGATGTATATCTGTGGCTCGTCCATCTACTTCCTCGAAGGCCTCGCGTTCTTCAGCCTCTTCTGCTCCTTGATCTTCCTGTCCTTGCGGATATCGTCCGCGTTCTTCAGCTCCTTCCTGTTCCCATCGCCGTCGCGGAAGCGGCCGACACGATTATCCTTGGCCTCGGCGACACGCTTCTTGCGCACGTGGTAGTCGTCGCGGTACTTGTCGGCCGCCTTGGGCGCCTTCTCCTGGTTATGCTTGTACCGCGGCCCGCCGCCGAGCACCGTCGGCTTGGCATAATTGTTCTTGCCCTTGCTCGACCCATCGCCAGCAGAAGTAGCCAAACTTCCAGGTCCCCTCCTCTCGGCCTCGCCCACGCGCGGTAACCGGCCGACGCGCTGCTCCTTCCTCCATCTATCGAAGCGGCCGCTCTGGAAGGTGGCGGCGATCTTGACACCACTCTCGCCGCGCACCATCTTGGCGCCTTGTGCCCCCTTCTTAGCCTGGCTACGGCTGCCATCCTCATCGTTTTGGCGTGCGATGTACTTGCCCGCCTTCTTGTCCCAGCGTAAGCCGGCGCGCGTGGGGACGCCGAAAGACTTGCCGCCGTCGTCGTTGGTGAGGTCGAAGGTCGCCGACCGCGCGGCCTCGAAGAAGTTCGCTGACGTATTGGACTGCCCACCGGAGTGCACGCCGTACGCCCGGTCTTCGACGGCGTTGACGGTGCGCGGCTCGTATGCCATGAATTCAGCGTCGCGGAAGTCGTTGCCGGTTTTTTTGCCGGAGCGGGATTTTTTATTTTTGCCATTATGGTCGTCGATATGGGCGGATATGGTGACTTCCATGTCGGAGTCAGAGTCAACTTCCATCTCGTTGACATCGTTGTCATTATCATCTTGCTCATCTTCCCATACCTCTTCGACATTTTCGGCGACTTCGACATCAATGTCATCGCCTTCTACTTCCGCGCCCTCTTCATCAGAGATATCCTTAGATTCTTCCTCATCATCTTCTCCGACGTACTTCCCTCTCCGCGGCCCGAAGCGCTCCCTGATTGACTTCACCATCTCAGCCTCCTTGCTCTTCCCTCCCTTCGAGGACCGCTTGATCTCGAAGACCGTCTCCTGCGGCTTGAAACCGCTGATCTTGGCCAGCATATCAGCCCTGTTATCCTCTACCGCGCTGACATCTTGTCCATATAAAGGATGAACCTGGAAAAAGCCCTTCGAAGCAACGATATCTCGCGCTCTCCGTGCGCTCTGACTGGAGGCGCTATTTCGGGTCTTCAAGTACAGCTTCTCTGCCTTTTCAGAGACGCGCTGGAGGGCAAGGAGGTCCGAGTCGTCTGAGAGAAGCTTGTTGATCCATTCGGTGTAGTTCTCAACTTGACTGCGGAGAGGGGCGCCAACGACCATGTCGGATGTGTAGTTGGGCGCTTCCTTATCCTCTTTCCCTAGAACTAGTTTCTGGGAAAGAAAAAGCTGGAGATCGAGGAGATAAGGTACGTCGGTGTCTTTGACGAGACTATAGGCCCAGCCGCGCATACCTGCTCGGGCAACACGACCTACTCTGTGGACTGGTGGTTTGTAGTGTTAGCGATTTGGCTTACTAGGATGCACATGGAAGACTTTATGCAATGCTACTTACCGTATAGTTTGGGAGTGGCGGGAAAGCTGAAATTAATTGTATTTGAAAGACTGCAACCAGCATTAGTGAGTTGTTCAGTCCAAACGACAAGCGAAAGCAGATCTTGTCAGACTTACAGAGGTATATCAATACCTCTAGCAGCAACATCAGTAACCACTAGAATATTAGACCTTCCTCTGCGGAAGTTCTCTACTTGCTCTTTTCGTGCCGTCTGGTCGAGGGAACCGTAAACATATGAGACGGCAAAACCGGCCTCATTGAGCATCGTCTGGAGAAACTCAACGTCGTGCTTTGTTGAGGTAAAAACAATTGTGGCGTGAGGCGAGGGCTTCTGTTTCTCGAAACCTTCACCGGGCCGTTTCCTTTTTTTCGAGTGACCCTCTGGAGCATCTGTTACACCTTCTGGCATACCTGTGGGTATCTTGATAACGTCGTGCAGAATGTGCAGAAGCGTTCCGAGCTTCTCGGCCCCTTTGACACTGAAGACGGCCGCCTCGAGATCGGGACTGACCTTCGTATCGGCATCCAGTCGTATTAACACGGGATCCTGACATCCGGCTCTGACAAATTCGGTGACAGAGGAAGGTAGGGTGGCCGAGAAAAGTAGCGTCTGGCGGGTTGGCGGTAGAGAGTGAAGAATCTCCTCTAGTTGTGCCGCGAAACCCATTTCGAAAAGACGATCCGCTTCATCAAAAACGACATATTGCATCTTGGACAATCCCGTAACGTTTAGATTCATTTCGACCAACAAATGCAAGAACCGACCGGGTGTGGCGATTATGATATCGGGATTCGCGCTCATGTTGGCGAACTGTTCGTTCAACGAGTCACCTCCGACACACAGCATCGTCTTGAGATCCGTGCCGCGGGTGAAGTCTTTAGTGACGCTGAGTGTCTGAATCGCCAGCTCACGACTGGGACTCATGATAAGGGCACGCGCGCCCATGTTGGGCGAGTGCGCCTTGAGGGCCTGGACCATAGGAATCAAGAAAGCGGCGGTTTTCCCTGAACCTGTCCGAGCCATACCCAGCAGGTCTTTCTTCTGCATGATCAATGGTATCGTCTTGCGCTGGATGGGTGTAGGGACCTTGAATCCCTTCTTCGTGATTGCTCTAAGGAGATTTCCATTCAGACCCATGGACTGAAATCCTCCGCCCTTCTTCAACGATGTGCCCTTAAGGTTGGCATTTTTCCGGAAAGCGGCGGCTTGCTTCAAGGCAATGAAAGCCTCATCGCCATCATCATCGTTGTCGGCCCCCTCTCCGTCTAGCAAGTCTCCTACGTCAAAGCTGAACCCGTCCTGCGCCTCGGCCTGCTTCGACTTTTGAGAGCGAGAGCGCTCACGCCCTGCGGTGAGCAAGGATCCCATGATATCGACCTCATTTTCAGAAAACGCGGGCGAGACGGCGCGAGGCATGGTGACAATGTGAGCCGTGTGTTCAGCTGATAACGTCGATATGAACCGTTACCCGTAGCTAAGCATCGAAGGTTGAAGTACCAGGAGTATATATATCAACGTGGGGGCTCGTCGCTGAGATGACTTGACTTCAACTGGCTGTCCAACTTTTTTGGTTATCGGCAGTCGCTAGATTTTCGATAAGATGCCGGACCCACTTGAAGCCAGGCTAAGGCTAGATCACCCTGCCGGCCCCAATCAACCCCACCACAAACCCCGTAATTTCAGCCGCTAGTGTTTCTACAGCTGTACCTACAGTGGGCGCGTGACCGGAACTCCAAATGCCCGTTGCGTAGGTTCAGGCCTGCCTCGCCTTCTAAGGTTGAGATGTATCGCAACTGACCCTCTCCAGGCTCGCCATTGCCTCCCCAGATCTTGTACATAGACAAGCCAACCCTATTCCACTCATCACCTCTTTTGTATCATCCAATTCTTCCCAATTGCAATAACACATTCTCTACACATACATTCGGATATACAACACACTCGGAGGATTCACTCACCATGTCCTCGAAGGAAAAAGAGGCCGAAGTCCTGGCAGCGGACGACAAAGATGCGCTTGACCTACTAGAGTCAGAGGCGAAAGAGTTTGACAAGGTCAGTTGGCCCAACTACTCGCATTCCCGAAACATATTTATTGCAACAGCTCGACTAACAAGCGAATAGGATGCCGAGATAGACCGTATCCTCAAGGCGTTCCGCCTCGATGCGTAAATTCCCCCCCAATCCGACACTGTCGCAAGTCATCATTCACTCACAATCTTCACAAAACAGCTACGCCGTTCTCGACCTCCAACCCGGCGTCCCCGAGTCCGACATCAAGATCACGTACCGGAAGAAGTCGCTGATGATCCACCCGGACAAGACGAAGAACCCCCAGGCGCCCGACGCCTTCGACCGGCTGAAGAAGGCGCAGACGGAGCTGATGGACGAGAAGCACCGCGAGCAGCTGGACGAGGCCATCGCGGACGCGCGCATGCTGCTGATCCGCGAGAACAAGTGGACGGTGGACAGCCCGGAGCTCAAGACGCAGGCCTTCGCGCGGCAGTGGCGCGACAAGACGCGCGAGGTGCTCATCGACAACGAGATGCGGCGCAAGCGCCAGGTCAAGGCCCAGATGCAGGAGGAGGGCCGCGAGCAGCGCCGCGCCGACGACGAGCTCGAGGTCCGCAAGCGCAAGCGCCAGCACGAGCAGGACTGGGAGGCCACGCGCGACCAGCGCATCGACAGCTGGCGCAGCTTTCAGAAGGGCGGCAAGGCCGGCGACGAGGGCGGCAAGAAGAAGAAGAAGAAGCTGAAGCCGATTGGGTGAAACCATCGTATATGTGCTATGATCATGACGATGAAACCGAACGAAGTGCATGAATGAAATACACGAATGGAAGCTAAGGATTTCTGCAGAGGTATAGGGCTGGCATACATACAATCTGCCACGTCATGCCATGGCAGCAGCAATGTTGCTTGCTGCCAGTTGCGACTCGGCAACAAGGGGCATCTACACACTGTGTAATGGGCAGACATTTCTTAACGGACCGAGAAGTGAGTTTTTATTGATAGACCAAAGATCTCTTTTCTTGAACCTAACTCCCTTAGTGTCCTTGACGCGTTCTCGCGCAGCTGTCGCACCTTTCCCGCGCAACCATCCAGCACTCTCCCGTGAAGATTATCTACTTCCCGCCGATTGCCCAGTTTAAGGTATGTTCATGTTCACCACTGCTGTCATGGTGCATGAAGGTGATCGCTTATACTTGACTGCTTGGGTGTCTTCCCTGTTTGTGTAAGGGGGACGAGATATAGGCCTTTTCGGTCATGAGACTAGAAGTGGTCCACGTTGCCAGACTCGGAGTCTCCCATGGTTTGTATTAGATTTGCATTACTTTGGCTCCGTGATATAAACTATGTCTAATTCTTGTCTCACGGTTTATGTTTCTGCTTATACTTGATGAATCTCCCAAGATTGAGATTGGCCTCTTCAGCCCGTCCGCGCAACTCGGTGAACTTCCGCTTGTCCACTGTCTTGATCATTGCCTTGACCTTGGGCAACGTCGCCTCCATGTGCTGTAAGAAGTTGTCTTTCCAGAAGACTTTCTTGTCGTTTGCGTTGTTCTCGTCGCCGTAGATATCGAACAGCTGGTTGAGCGCCTCGACAGATTCTGCAGCCGGAGTCTCGGGCAACGCGGCAACCACGGTGACGAGGAACACCCCTATTTCGCGATTTATGGCAATGGGTGCCGGGTCGAGGGCCAGCTGGCCCAGAACTCCTACGCACTTCACCCCTAGGCTCTGGAAAGGATCTTCGGGATTTGCATCCAGGCTTTTGGAGGCGTGATATAGTGAGATGAACTTCTTGTGCTCATCTCCGCTCAAGAAGGTCTCGCCGTGTAGAGTTCGCGCAACAGCCCACGCGAGGCTCGTCACGATAGTGGCCAAGCCGACATCAGATGTGTTGCTCGCCAGCACTGGCGCCACCGCATCGCGCCATATGAGCTTAGCCACGGGGGTCCAGGCTTGTGATACAGGGGCATTCGCACCTTGGCTGAAGTCGAGGTAGCTCACTGTCCATGCGATGTTGCTGAGGGCTGTCAGTGCATGGGTGCGGATCATTATCGATAACTCGTCGTCTCCTTGTGTCGTTTGAAAGAGCTTCACTGTTTGCGGGATCGCCTTCTGTACCAGTTCCTTCAATGTAGGTAGGTCGTCGATACCCGAGGATTCGTCTGCGTCGTCGTCGGCCCCTGTTACCATGTCCATATCTGCCTCCATTGCGTCTTCGTCCATCTCGTCGTCCTCGCCTTCCGGTTGCTCGTCGCCAGAGAGTTCGTCCTCATCGGCGTCCATTGCGTCGTCTTTCATTTCGGGTGCTTCGGGAGCTTCTTTTCTTGATCTACTGCCCTTGCCAGTCTTGAATGAGCTTCGAAGTGTTGTTCCGATGGAAGCCAGGACTTCGAGCGCGACTTGCAGAACATCGGCCGGATTCACTGAGTTATCTCCATTCGTCGTGTTATCGCTGAGTTTGGTGGTCTCCAAAGTCTGAGCCAGAGTGGGAACCAGGACAGCATCACAAGCACCATCTCGACCAGGGTTTTGGTCATTCCAGTCCATGGCCTCGAACACATTATGCAGCACGCCGCAAGCGAGAGCGGCTCTGAATCCATGGCCGTTTCTCAAGTTCACCAATTGCTTATAGCACTGGTTGGTGCTGTCGCCTAGTATGGCCTCGGCGAATTGACGATTGTCCTCAGACATGGTGATCATGCAAGACAGTGCGCTTTTCAGCGCCGGTGCTGAGGTAGAGTCGGTCGATATCAGGGTGAAGAGCAGCCGCAGTATATCCTGGTTGGTGCTGGCCGCATCCAGTGCCTCGTCCTGGGCCGCAACTAGAGCTGCTACGATATCGGTGAGGGCCTCGGCAATGCAGAAGACGAACTTCTGCTCGGCTTTCGGCCGCGTGCTAAATGCGGGGGCTGAGGAGGTGAGAGCATCGTTGACCTGTTCTATATCAGTAACGGCGCATATGTCCAAGACAGACATTGACAAGTCGCCTCACCTTTGTAGCGGCATGTTGCACAGCAGTAAGGACATCGATCCTGTACAAGTGGATGCAGAAGTCGGCCTCTTCCTCGTCGGTCAGTACGCGCAGAATCTCCCAACCGGCAGCCCGACTCTCGAGGCTGGCGTCGGTGAGGGTCTGGGTGAGCAGGATGTGGACGACCTGCTCGCGCAAGAGGAGTTTTCTGCACTTGGTGTCCTGGACGATGTTGGCGATGGCGCCGGCGGCGGCGGAGCGGCTCTTGGGGTCTGCGCTCTGCAGGTTGCGGAGCACGGGCAGGATGCTCTTTTCTCTGAGCGCAGCGAGCTCTGGGTCGGAGGGAGGTTTCACGGGCTTCGCGATCGGGTCGGAGCGTGGGCCGCCTTTGGCTCTGTTCCGTCTTGATTTTGCCATGTTCTGCGCTGTGGCGATTTCCCGGGAATGATGTGTTGCTATGCAGCTGGTTATCCCAAAATTAGGTAGGTATGAGACAGCAATGTTGAGATGATATAAGTGAACAAAATATTCGAGCTTAGAAAAATTAATTTCCAGGGTTCATCGTCTGCCCCGCCATCAAAGGAAGCTGGAGCTTGCATCTACCCCACCAGTGCTCCCACCAGTGCTCTAGCAGTCATGGTGGGGGTCGATTGCCTTGGCACGCCTCTGTGCACCTCTCGCCCGGGGGCTGGGCAGTGGTAGCGCAACCATAGGTACATGCAATTAAAGCCCATTTGAGGATGACTTAAGTCACTTACACCTTGTCGGGAACACGCTTTCAAGAAGAACTACAGCAGCCGGGAGAAGAAGCAGGACATCTACTGTAGGGATCGGGAATTCGGAATGGGGACCAGTTCGTTGATCATCAACTTCAATACTATCTCGGTGACTTGGCAGTTTATCCAGCTACCTAAGGTACCTGTGAGATGGTGGTGCGCTCTCTAAAACTTCTATAACTCCCGAGGTCGGTACTCAAGGCGCTCGGAGCTTTAGCTGTGCGGAACCTCGCGGCATTGTCAACAGCACCTCCCTGGCCATGGCAGGCCTTTACAGAGCAAACATAACGTCCGACTCAGTTATTGATGCAATGGAGCTACGCCGAAGCCTCAGGCATCACCTCGCTTGGAGGATCAAGGATCATATCCAAACAAACCCCGGTGCTCAGAAATCTCTGAACTGTTCCGTAGTCACCCAGTTCTCGACTATAACATGTGACTCTTTTCAGCCTAGAAAACTGCCCTTGCAGGATGGCGCCTGCAAGGCGGAGAAGGGCTTTGGCAAGGCTTGCATGTCTTGGGATACCCATAGTGTCATATAAGCGTAACGAGACAATGGATGGAGGAAGAAGTCGACACAAGACACCGTCATCTTGCGACTCATCCATATCATTGTTGTATATGAACAGTAAGTTGAGTGACACATCTTGAAGGACAGGGAAAATGCCTAAGGAAGGCATTGGCGCGTGGAATAACTGCCCCCCCATGATTCGACCGATCCGAACATCCAACCGCACCGTTGTAAGCGTCTCTTGATGCCTGCTGAGATATTCGATTATCGTGGATGGCTCAACCCAGCAACCATCGTATGACACTAGATCCGTCAGAGTTAGTGGCAAGTGCTTTTAAGCGCGACTTCCAACTCCAACCTCCACAGTGTAACCCGTAAACGACTATAAAACACTCGGAAAACTTACCAACATCGTAAACAAATGTTTCAAGCCCTGTACAACAAGATAGCAGCAACTGGAGATCCGACTCCACCATCGTACCCCAAGTGACACTAATGTTCCGTAGGCTCGGGAAAAACAAGCTGGACAGTCCTAGTTCGTCTTTTTGAAAAGTCTCATAATCATTAATGTTGAGAGTCCTCAATGTAGATTGAGACAACTCGAGAATACCACGCAGGCGGCCTCCCGATGTTGGACATCCTCCTTCAATATCAATAGTTTGAAGAGAGAGATTCTGAACGCCAGCAGCTTTGAGAGCCGAGACGGGAATCGGGTAATGCAGTGCTATACTCGTGAGACAAAGAGTAGATAGATTCGGTAGACTCGACAGTAGCATGGCCGCTACCTCGACGGCATTAGGGTGGTGTAGCCCATATTTGGTGTCGTGAAAGAGCTCAAGAAACTTAGGAAGATCAATGCCACAGACCCGCGATGACTCTTCCAGTACGGCCTCCACTAGTTCAGTGTTATCGAAGAAATCGGGATCCATAAGCCATTGGCTAAGATACAATCTCCGGACCAAGTGGGCGAGATCGCGACGTCGTGTGACTGTTTGCAAGAAGCCCGTAAGCCGCCCTGCCCAGCTGTATTGCCTCGATAGCCAGGAATCCCCATATCCGGGGACAAATTCATGGTAGAGAATAGCTTGGGCGACGTCACAGAGTCTCCTCGAGACCAGGCAAACGGAATACAGCGCATGGACATCTAAAGAGTACCAAGATTGGCCGTCCATTAGCTGCCCCCGGCTGGGGAAGTAGGCTATTGGCACTTCATCGGGCTCGCGACAGTGGAGGCAAAAATTGCTCAAGATAAGCGAGAGAATCTCGGTTGGAAGATCGGTCAGAATAGGTGGGCGATCAGATTTGCTCAACTCCATTATCTCCACCGTTCCTCTTGAACAGACAGAGATGCTGAGGTTGAAGTGAGTCTGCACGTACCTAGCCCTAGCATTGACAGGCGGGGTTTAATCGTAGGTACCAACCTATCAGCCGGGTGTGAGGGGCACGCGTGCCGAGCCGAAGACGGCCCCAGTGGATCAATAGCTGTTAACCAGGTAGTCAAACACAATCAATCATTACATTGTCACGGTTCCATATATAAGTGGCTGCAGACAGTCAACCCCTCCGATTTGACAACGTTCTATCTTTTGATAGTGTAGTGGTTTAGAGCAGCAGACCTGAACTGTTACTCGCATGGTAAGCAACCTACGTCTAGGGGGGTGGCCAAATACAAACCTGTTGTCGGTAATGGTCGTGGAATTATGAATTACCTGTAGATTGTCATCTTTGTGTTGAGCGTCGGTTACCCATCCCATTTGCCTGAGAGAGTGTTCGTTCAGCCAACCACCTCAAACGGTGCCACTAAGATTGATAATTATAAGTTAGACTTCAACATGTAAAAAACACATGGCGAGCACTAGTTACTCGAGATCAAAGGCCACAAGTTAAGGAAACAGCTGGGACGTGATGCCAACATGGTATTCTGGACAGGGGATTATTTGCCGGTGATATGTAAAAGTGTACCGGTCGAGGGTGCTTCAAGGAATTCAAGGTTGCGATGGCTAATGCTTTGATGAAGTACGAGGAATCTTGATCAGTTTGAGTCTTTAAGTTGAACTCATTCGAGTTTTATATTCGACCAGCACGTTCTATCGGACTTAGTAGCATCGAACATCGTGGATCGTATATCTCTGAGTTCACTCAACATTCATACATTTTCGTGGCGTATGGCGCGGCGGCGAGGCCATCCCACGAACTGTTGGCCGTTCTGCTATCTTGACAAGCCTGATACCCGGGCCTTCAACACCAACAACATTCAATGGACTGACCCAGATCCTTTCCCATCCATATTCAAATCTTTCGAATTGTCTTGCGAGGAAAGAGGTGTTAGATCCGACATGGCGCCTCGTCAACCTTGCTCAAACTCATCGCCACGACCAACGCGGGCGGTACGAAAAAACTTACAATATGGTATTCTACCAACTTACATACCGTTATACATTCATATCTGAGACGACGAATTGAGAGAAAAGAAATCCTGGACATTTATACAACAACCAGAATAGCCTGAGAACACTCAAAAGCCCCTGAGATCTCTGTTTGTTGTAGGACATGTGACGTCGTCACTGTAATTGTCTTGGGAATTCCTTATACCAAGAAGTCAACTGCTTCAATCACTTTCACCTAAGATCTACCTGCGCTTGTTTGACGCGCACATCGCGCGTAGGCCTGTGAGGACCTATCCACGGTTAGCGCTGTCATATGGCTCTGGAAAAAAACCTCCAAGATCCGCGACTGTTTCGTGCACCTTGGATAAACGTTGTGAGGCTTTTGGAACTCTCAAACTAACCACCCTTGAACCAACACATCAACGTCTGATGGGTAAACCTGTGAATTCTAAGGCTAGGGCCACGTGTATATTTATTCTAGACACTACAATATCCACGTATGCTTATGTGGAGTATGCTTATCTGTTGGCTGCAGGCTGAGCTTTTCTGCGTCGAGATGTGCTAATGTTGTGACGAAAACTCACTTGGCAAGTTGGCTACCTAGATGGAAGGCAGCAGGCTGAGCCGATGATGATTCATAAAGTCAGCGCGGGCGCCCTTCTCTCGCTCCTCAAAACCTTCACCCGATTGTCCTATAGCCCGAAGGTTCTCTTGTTACGGGACCTAAGAATTCTCCCAAAAAAATCATGGCTTCTTTCAACATGCCCTATACTCTACGCAGCACGGAAACATTGCTTGATATCGCCTCTGACGTGATCCGTCTCCTCCGCTTAACCGGCGAAACCGTCGGTGTTGCTGAGTCTCTTACAGCCGGTGGTGTAATGGCGGCACTGACATCTGTTCCTGGCGCCAGCGCCGTATTCCGCGGCGGTGTCGTCTCCTATGCCACGCAGCTGAAACAGCTGCTTCTCAATGTCGATAAAGAGCTCATTGCCCGGGAGGGTGTCATACACGCGGATGTCGCCATGCAGATGGCTGAGGGTGCCCGGAAAGCTACAACTTTTGACGACACACCCACGACGTGGGGCATTGGGACGACAGGTGTGGCTGGTCCGGACTCTCAGGATGGGAAGCCCGTAGGCACCGTCTTCATCGGCATCGCATCTCCCCACGGGACCCAGGCGTGGGGACCTTTTAGCTTCCCTGGTTCAAGAGAACGTGTGCGAGAAGCCACAGTCGCTGAGGCTCTGTCGAGGTTGAGAGATGCACTAGCTGCAGGGACTCGGGAGTGATGGTGGAAACCCAGGGGTGGTTTCCGCCGAGGTTAAATGATAGGTACCCATGAACATGGCTTGGCGTTGTGGCATATTCCAAAATTGCATATAGAAAAGCACAAGTAACACGGTATCGGCCCTTTCAGTATGAAGGGAGGATACAGATCATGTTACTGTGAGCCGGCGTGGAGAAGAATGATGGTAGAAACTAGGGACATATATGGATATGGATATACCTTGTAACAGATAGTTCCCTTCCAGGAAATGCCCCTAGCTTCTGGGCAATTACCCGAATGTACTACCGTACAGGTAAATTAATGCTCGCGTGCCTAGGACCTGAACTATTGTTCAAGTGATAATGTTGTTCTTTCCTAACCTTTCAACTACCTTCAATAGTAAATAAATAGTTGAAAGTTTTAAACCCTTTTAAACCCGTTTAATTAACAGTTGATACATTCTCAACTAAGAAATAGTTGATCGTTGTTTCCTTGGTTCAATGTTGGCTCGGTTGGGCCAATTGCAAGGTACCTAGTACCTCGACCGCCCCTGCAACCGTAGTAAAACCCGGAAGGGGGACGGAACTGTACGCTAAATAGGGCCGGTGTTTGGTACAACCAACCTCGACAAACAACCTATCATCTGCACTTTCTGTCCAACTCGGATCTTGCCGATCTATCGCCAAAGTTTAATAACTTATGACAGCATTCGGCATTTGGCGCACGACGATCTATAGCTGTCAATTGGCCTCCTCCGATCTTTCTTCCATTGCCACGAAATCAACAGCAACAACAGAAACAACAACTGGCTTGTTGTGCCGGTCATCGCTTACCTGAACTACTGCTCTTGGCGATACCTAAAGTAGAGCACTGAGGACCTGCCTAAAGCTGTTGTTCGAAGGGCAGGTCAAGGTCAGCCAGCACATACTTGGGGTACTTCTGCTTCATCCGGTCCTCGATTCCGCCCAATCGATCGACGGCCCGTCCCATCCTCATCCCAACATCGCGCCGGTGCTGTGCTGTGCTCGGATCGCCCAAGAGACATGTGAAATGCCGTGCGCGGCCTTCTCAAATTCGATGACAACCTTGTAGAGAACTCGGTTTCTCTGCCCCCGTCCTGTGGCGTCCGCTATCGTCGCTGCGCCGTCACGAACGAAAGGGCGCCTTGATGCGTGGATGGAGGAAGATGCGGAACCTCTTCCTGAGCGACGAGGAGCTCGGCAAGAAGGACGATGACCACCCCGTTAAGAGCCCGCGCCGGCCCTCTTCCTGGCAGCCCACCCGCGCCCCTCCGCGACGGTCGCTGAGGCGCATCGCCCTGGCCTTCGCCCTCGCCGTCCTCGTCTACCTCTTCGTCCACAACATCCCCGTCCTCGGCCCCAACGATCGCATGCGCCGCCCTTCATACAACCCCTCTCGCCGCCAGCCGCCCTCGCGCCCCAATTCTCAGTCGCCCGGGGATGCCAGACATCCTCCCGACCCTGCGACTCAGTTCCAGACACAGGATGTGGCAGTAGATGCTGCCAAAAGAGATTACGGCGGGCCCATACGCTACCAGAACCTGGCGGTGTCGCTGCAGGCCATCTCGAACACGAGAGGGAGCGAGGCGTTCAATAGGAATATACTCTTCGCAGCGGCAAGCCTCAAGAGCGCCGCCACGCTGCTGCCCATGGCTTGCCAGATGGCACTCGAACTGAAGAGCAACGTGCACTTTGCGCTGCTGGGGCGAAGCAGCATCGATATCGACCATTTGTGGGATATCAACGGCATCCACAAGACGTGTGCCGTCATTTCCCATGGTAGGGAAGCTCGGGTTATAAATCATACAGGAACTTTGGTAGCTGATCAGCAATAGATGCCCGTCCGGACTATGTTGGTATTTCGACGATTGCGAGGTTGGAGAAGTCGGTCTTTCGCGGATTTCGTAGGTAAAATCTATAATCTCGCTTGACTCAAACTTGATAAGCTTACACCTTGCAGACCACATCCACAACTATATGCACCCACAAGCAATCATAGTGGATGGTTCGAGCGACGAGGATGTCTATTTTCTACAAGGCTTGAAACAGCATGAGAGGAAATTTGGCACGACGTTGATAGAGTTGCCTCGGTGGGGATCGAAGTCGCTGGGTTGGATCACAAAACTGGACAGCGCATCATTGCGAAGTAAGCTGCTGAATTGTTGCGTCGCAGAGCAAAGTACTGACAAGCTACAGTGTGGAACAAAGTCAAATTCGATATCCTGATACAGGCTACACCAAAGTCTGCAGGCAGTCTGATACGGCTTTTAAGGTCTCTGAGTGCAGCTGACTATACCGCGAGTGCGATTCCGCACATCACCATTGAACTCCCTCGTCAGATCGACACGGCCACCAACAGCTTTCTGAACTCATTCGCATGGCCGCCTTCGCATGTTCCAAACCCAACTAAACAGCGCTTTCTGTCTCTCAAACACCGGATATCTCGACGACAACTGACGGAAGAGGAATCTACGACACGATTCCTTGAATCGTTCTGGCCGGCGCAACCTCGAGAATCACATGTCCTCGTTCTCTCGCCCCATGCAGAGGTTGCGCCGCAGTACTTCAACTGTAAGTTCACATCAACCGCTAACGCAGCTTAGCTCGTCCAACTCATCGTGCAATCACAGATCTCAAGTACCTGCTTCTCGCCTATCGCTATTCAGGAACTGCCGAGTTCCAAGGCTGGGGCCAGCAGCTCTTCGGAATCAGTCTTGAGCAACCCCTTATGACCCTGGACGGCGTAGCCCCATTCGCTCCTCCACGGTTCCAGCATCCCGAGGACGTGAATAAGCAGAGCGGCGGGGAATCGAACCCGTTTATATGGCAGGCACCAAGCAGCAACGCCGTGCTATTCCTAGGCGACAAGTGGATAGAGCTCCACGACTTCGTCTCGCGGACCTTGGAGGCCGGCGAGCTACTCGAGGCAATGCCAGCCCTCGTGTCAGAAAAAGCCATCCACAAGCAGCATCCGGCCTGGCTGGAGCACGCCCTTAGACTAGCGCGCGTTAGGGGTTACGGATTCTTGTATCCCGGGACGGAAGTCGGCGCGCGGATAGCCACGGTTCACGGGGAGCTATACAGCGTACCTGAAGAGTACGCAGGCGATAAAGCAAACGGGAAGATCAGACAGAAGGTCCGCGCGGCGGACGACACGAAACCGACGGGGCTGGCGCTGCTCGACACGCTCCCGAACAACGGCGTCCTGTGGCCCATCTCGGCACTCCCGGTGGCGGACTGGGAGGGCCGGGAGGTGGATGAGCAGTATCTGCGCCATGCGAATGAGTTCGAGGCACTGTTCAAGAGCAGTGTTGGTGGATGTGAGGGCGAGGGCGAGGGTGGGAGTGTTAAGGGACAGAAGCCTTATGAGGGGGGCAAGGCGCAGGATTTGTTTTGTAACCTGCCTTGAGTTCCCCCGGCTGATGGAGGTGTGGGTGGACATGAGATCGCTGGGCAAAGATAGGCCCATACAAACATGCGTGTATTGGAATTGGACGTGGGCTGTGATGGTCTAGGAGACGCAGGTGGCTTGCTTTCTTGGCTGGGTTGAGACATGTCGGGTCTCATTGGGGTGTGTATCGATGGACGGGTGAGTGAGTAAGTGGGAGTTCTCAAATCGCGTGCGAGTTTATGATACCATGTACATCAATAGCGTCTATTCATGTACCTTATGCCCTTTTAGTAGCCGTCGCCGTCGCCGTCGCATTTGTTAGGTGCCCTGGGGTAAGTCATTCTGCTGGGCAAAGATAGGGTTATGCGAAATCAAGTAAGCAAGCGAGATATCTTGCCAATGATATGATATTAGATTATACCCAATTCGCCCCAGATGGTGTAAATGAGGCTCTTTCATTGCGCGCTATTTTTGTTCGTCCAGTTGATGTAAGTTAGGTTAGGTTAGGGCTGGAGGGTGAGAAGACTGCGCATTTCGAAATAAGACATTATTATTTTAATTACCATTATTCGGTTGTTGTTTAAACTTATTTGGTGTCTTGGATCATGTCGATGACGAGCAGCGCCACGCAGGTCGCGAAGATGGAGAAGGCGATGAAGGACATGGTGAACTAGAACAGACGACAACATTATCAGATCGACCCTTCCTCCTTTTTTCTTTTCATAAATGCAAAACCCGAAAAAGCAAGGGGAAGGAAATTACCTGCGTCCATAACCCACTCTGCACAATCGCCACCTTGCGACTGTACTTGTTCACGGTGGTGATATAATTCCCCAGGCCGACGACAAGGCATGCGACGGACAGCACCCAGAAGATGAGACCCAGGGGCTTGGCTATGTGCTGCTCGAACGCCGTCGGGGGCCGGCGCAGGTGGAAGGATATCGCGATGGCGACGGCTACGATGGCCATGTAGACGGCCAGGCGGAGCGTGGCGAGGAAGGCTGGTGGTGGTGGTGTTAGTTTGATGTTTCTGTATTGTGTATCTATATTATGTAGTGGGTGGTGACGATGATCATGAATGCAGATGCCTGACTAGCCAGCAGTGTATGTGTCGAGAGCGACTCAGTGAGCGTTGAACAACGACCTGGTAATGCACTCAAGGTCTTGGACCCGGTAGGTAGGTAAATACTCACTTCGCTCATTCGCGCAGTGGTCCCGCGCATCGCTGGACTCGTTGTCGAACAGCAACGGGCCCAGCAGCGGCCATGTCGTGAAGGTGCTGTGGCCATGACCCGTGAGGTCATCGTCGATGTCGTCGACCTCGATCGGCGCACGGGAGAAGGCGCCGACGCAGCACGCCGGGTCGGCTTCCGGGTCCCTCTGAGGGGACTGCATTGTCGGCGATGGGGTTTATGAATGGAGAATCCCTCTGAGGTCCTCTATATACAATCCCACTTATTGTTTACTTGATTTCTACTACTGAGGTGTCTTTCAATTTGATAAGCTAGCTTATCAGTTTCCGTTGAGTAAGAGGGTAAAGATGTGGTCCGACAGATTTGATATTGATAGATGTTATGTTGAGGAGTGGCAGGGAAGTGAGTGGATGGCTGGATTCTTATTGGCGCTCGGCAGTGGTCAGGCTCAGGGTCCGGGGCAACCTCAGGTCCCTCGAACCAATAATTATCCACAATGACTTACTTACCTTGCCTTAGTGTGGAAGATCTCCGTCAACATCACATGCATATTGATCTCCATTCAATGACAAACCATTACCGGCGCCGTAGCTATCTAAGAGATCTGAGTTTCGAGGTCTTTTTATATATATATATAGCCTTTTCATGAGGGCAGACGCTCATTTACCTATCTGTAGTCCTTCCTTATGAAAGGACACAATGCCAGACTTTAGTCAAGTCATACGCCACCAGCTCAGCTGGTAAGCATGAAGCTAAAGTCGAGGGCTGATATGCGCGCGTATCCAAGCGGACTCTTTGACATGACTAGGCGGAATGCAACATGACTTAGTCGATCTACAAGGGCCAAGACGGCATAGTGGTCGACATAGCGTACGGAAGGATATCAATTCTTGATGCGCCAGGCCCGCATCCGGTGGCGGCCCCGCCACATTTTGTCAAAGACTAAGAATTACCTACATTTATCGCATTGCGGACAAGCACGCGATGTGACGAGGTAACATGGAGAAGTCATTCTTGGCCTTCCAAAATTGAGATGCGGTACCGAATGAGTCACTGTCTTGCTGACTGCATGAGATTTTCCAATGGTACCGGTGGACCGGTTGATCTTCCGACTTACACCAAGACCAACAAGGTTAGATGGCTGAAAAGAAAAAAATGTTGAGGGAAATCATGGCCAAGTACTTACGCATCATACATAATATCAGCTCGGCTATTAACCATCGTGTTCTGTGCCCTGTGTCGACGATCAAGAAGGTGAATTTCTGTCTCACGCGAGATGTCTAGCCCGAAATCCGTGCCCGAGAGAGGGACCGCCGGCCCTCATATAGCTTCCTCATTCCCCGGCTCAAATCAGTCGGCCCGGGATATTGTCGACCGCGATCTAGCCGAGTGTTCGGAGAACGAAGTGGTCGACGGCGTCGATTCTGACGACGATGAATCTCAAGACGGGACTGGACTCGGGCCAGTGCTCTACAAACAGCCCAGCGGCGTTGCCTTCAACAGCAGACATCCGACAGTGGTGGACAACGTACCAGTGATCGAGCCCGGTCTAACACGGGACGAGCGACAGAAGTCCCGGGATGCGGAACGCAGTCTTCTGAGAGACAATCATCTGCTTCCGCCGAAGCGCGGTACGCCGGGAATACTCGCCCGTTTACGACGAACTATTTTCAGAACTAAAGAGAGACGGACGCCGCACGATGAAGAGGTCCCTACGGTTTCGTTTGGACAGTCTGAGACTTCGCCTCTCCTTCCCCCACTGGAGCCGGCCACGCCAAGTGCAGAGCAGCTCGACGCGCAGTGGGAGGCTGCCGTAGCGCAAGGCATCATCGAGACCACATGGCAGAGAGAGGCCAAGACGATTGCGAGAAACTCGCCTCCTCTGATATTGACGTTTATGCTGCAATACAGCATCAATATCACAAGTGTATTCACAGTGGGTAGGATCGGGAAGCTGGAGCTCGGGGCTGTTACCTGTAAGTTTCCCAAGTCGATACTGAAACCGCTCTGCTGTGCTCTAACATGTAGTCAGTGAGCACAATGACCGCGAACATCTTCTGCTACGCCTTCTTCCAGGGTCTCGCGACAAGTCTCGACACTCTCTGTGCCCAAGCGTACGGGTCTGGCCATCGGCATCTTGTAGGTCTGCAACTACAGCGCATGACGTATTTCCTATTACTTCTCGGGATCCCCATCTCCGTGTTCTTTGTATTTGCAGGGGATATCCTCCGCTACCTCGTGCCCGAGCCGGAAGCCGCCGACCTGGCCGGGCTCTACCTCCGGATCGCCATCGGCGGTATTCCGGGCTACGCCGCGTTCGAAGGCGGCAAGCGATTCCTACAGTCGCAAGGCTTGTTTTCCGCTACGACGTATGTATTGCTCATATCGGCGCCTATCAATGTGCTGGTGAACTGGCTGCTTGTGTGGCATTTCGGTCTGGGCTTCAAGGGCGCCCCGATCGCCGTGGTATTCACGCAGACTCTGATGCCGATCCTGCTCGCTCTGTATGTTGTATTTATAGACGGACATCAGTGCTGGGGCGGGTTTTCCAAACGCGCACTCACCAACTGGGGCCCGATGATCCGGCTAGCGATCCCCGGCATGATCATGGTTGTAGCCGAGTTGCTCGCCTTCGAAATTCTCACGCTTCTGTCCGCCCGTTTCGGCACCGCGTATCTCGCAGCGCAGTCCGTCCTGGTGACGGTTGCGGCGACGATGTACATGATCCCGTTCCCTTTTTCTATCGCGTCCTCCACACGCATTGCCAACTTGATCGGAGCGAAGCTTGTGGGTGCCGCGAAGACGTCCGCCAAAGTGGTAAGTTACGCATTGCACTGCATACTCGCCGTTTCTAGACTGCTTGCTGACCATGCGCAATACAAGGCGGTCGGCATTGGCTTTATTCTCGGAGTGTTCAATCTGACACTGCTCTGGAGCTTGCGATTCCAGATCCCACAGCTGTTCACCAATGACCAAGAGGTCATCGAGATTGTCGCCAGTGTCCTACCGTTGTGCGCGGTGATGCAGGTGTTTGACGTGTTGGCCGCCATCGCTCGTAAGTTCTCGGATTTCCCCCGTCTGTTCTCCAGACAGCTGTGATGTGATGCATCCACTAACACGTGAAACCCAAAGACGGTATCCTGCGAGGCATTGGCAAGCAATCGTTTGGCGGCTATGCGAACCTCATAGTTTATTATCTGATCGCCGAGCCCATCTCGATCGTGGCCGCATTCGTGTTCGGCTGGAAACTGTTTGGTCTGTGGCTCGGGACGACGATCGGTCTCGCCTTGTAAGTTGGCTTCGAATGCGACTCCATGCAGCTGAGTAGTGCTGACCAATGTGTTTGCGCAGGATCGGGGCAGTTGAGTACTGGTATTGCTCCACCCGAGACTGGGAGCAGTCTGTCCGCGAAGCCGAGCACCGTAACGCGTCTGGTTGAGCGTCGCATCGAGGTCTTATTCGGGTTTCATTACGTTGTGTTGCTGCCGGGATGAGTTTTGGGTTTAGAATATATAGGTGCCATGGGAGCGAGGGTGTCGGCGCAACGCAACCTTAGTGTTTGCGCGAAGGATTGCTGCTGTATTTAGCACTTTTTAGATTTCGACGACATGATACATGATATGCCGGGCTGGCGCGGACCCCAAGATTACTAATGTTTTACGTATCGCATTAAGTGAGCCAAGTACTATGTAGTATGTAGGCATATGATGGAGGGTATATGGGTTCCAAATACTCAGGTCTTTTCACATTCTGACATTGTATGGTTCTACATGGATGTCAGTCATAGTACTTACCCGGGATATCTGACTGGCATCGCCGTGATGCGACGGTACGTTCCGGGTTATAGCTCGATAGCCTCCCCTCTCTTTCCCCGGGCAATGCAGATGGGCGTGTCGGGTGCGAGCGATCTCATGCTGTGCAGTGGCCAAGTTGGAGGTCATGTATGATGGCGCAGCCATCACGCATCTCGGGACTCGGTAATCTGGCGTGGATTTTTGGAGGTGTTATAGAGTTGTACTGCTATTGTTATGGTGTGCAGGACAAGGACAGGCAGGATCCGAGGATCCCGCCCTAGGTATTGCTTATTTCCAAGGTTGCTGGCGAGGCTGGCTCGCTCTATTGGGTCGTGATGCCTGGCTCGCCTGGGAATGGATTGGACGACTTACACTTACACCACTTACACCCGGCCGGTGTTCGGGCATCTTAGTTGGGAAACTCCCGACCACCTTTAGGTAATCCCCGCCTTACTACCCACCACGGTTTAGTTCATGTGTAACCCGTTACTGTAAGTGCTCTAGAATTGTAATCATGGTCCTCAACTGAGATTGCGCCTCCATAGCTGGCTACTCGACTGATTTTTAGTTCATTTCATGGTCAGCCTAACGAAGAGTGCAGGTATGCAGGGCAACCGTACTGTCGGGGCTGTTGAGATAAGCACAGACATTCATTGATCGCAGTTGAAGTTGTAGATACCTACCTAAGGTAGGTGCTTAAAATAACCTCAGCAGAATGCCGTAAATGGGGAACCAGTCCCCCCAGTGAGTCTAGCGTAGATGCTGGTACACCAAGTTTAGCACTCCAGGTCCCTGCCAGGCCCGCCAGACAAGGTGACTTTTACTCGGGTAAGGGACCTTGGACACTGCAAGGTATCATATTGCAGCCCGAAATAGCGTGCACTAGAGGGGCGCTGGGGGGGCGATGAGGGGCACTGCTGGGGGACACTAGACCCTTGCCAATCCCAATTTGTTGCATTTATAAATTATTATTATTATACCTCTCCTCTATCGCTGCTCCTCGTGATAAACGCCGTCGTCGCCCCTCAAGTCTGCTATTCCTCTTGTCATCCGCCCCTACATACCCGATCAACGCGAGTGGTGCAGCTACCACACCGTCGAAATGTCTACCACAACCACCGTCACCCAGAGCGCCCCGTCGGCCGAGACTCTCCTACAGCTATTCCCGGACATTGACACCAGCTCTGCCGAGCTCGAGGGTCACGATGCTGAGCAGATCCGCCTGATGGACGAGGTGTGCATCGTGCTGGACAACGACGACAACCCGATCGGCACTGCGAGCAAAAAGCTCTGTGAGTGACCAGCTGAGCCCACACAGCTATGCGGTGCATGCGGTGCGACAGTGCTGGTTTTCTAACCTGTTTTTTATCAGGCCACCTGATGTCCAACATCGACAAGGGCCTCCTTCACCGGGCCTTCTCGTGCTTCCTGTTCGACGACCAGAACCGACTCCTCCTCCAGCAGCGAGCCGAGGAGAAGATCACCTTCCCCGACATGTGGACCAACACCTGCTGCTCCCACCCCCTCGGTATCCCCGGCGAGACCGGCTCGAATCTGCCCGACTCGGTTGATGGTGTCAAGCGCGCCGCCCAGCGCAAGCTCGACCACGAGCTGGGCATCAAGAAGGAGCAGGTTCCCTTCGAAGACTTCCACTTCTTAACGCGCATCCACTACAAGGCCCCCAGCGACGGCAAATGGGGCGAGCACGAGAGTGAGCATCCGCTGTGGTTCTCCCGCCTCGAGTAATGGCAACTGACAGACAAACTAGTTGACTACATCTTATTCATCAAGGCCAATGTTGATCTCAACATCAACCCGAATGAAGTGAAAGACTTCAAATACGTCACCCAAGAGGAGCTCAAGGCGCAGTTCAAAGACCCCACACAGAAGTTCACACCCTGGTTCAAGCTCATTTGCGAGTCGATGCTCTTTGAATGGTGGAGCAACCTCGACTCCGGACTTGAGAAATATCTCAACGAGCAGGAAATTAGACGCATGTAGATACCCTTTACCAGCCGGCAGTGGAGAGAACAACGGGCAAACGCCAGGATGAAGAGAAGGAGAAGAAAGATGAAATCCCGAGAAATCACGGAAGTCTTTGAGGCTGGGCAGCGAAAGCATTGATTCAACACGCAGATGATTGTTAGCGGCTAGACCTGAATTTCTGGATATTGGTCGACCAACGATGCTAGATATCCCCCCACCCTCACCGGTTCCACGGAGCAGAGCTATATTATTTGCTTCACCGATTCAGAACCCCAAGGGCTATGGGATCACGTTATACCCAAATACACAAACATTTACATAAACCAACGAGAGCCATTCTAGCTGGCACACTGCACGCATGCCCCAGTCAGACGAGGCTTTTGCAGGTCTTAGCGATTATCGCTTCTGCATGTCTCACGGTGATACGCGGGGTGAACCCGGCGCGCGCTCCTTGACACCGGGGCCCGATCCATACGCACGGAGATAGGTGTGATGACATGTTGTGTGATGAAACAAATCGTCCTTATCTGCTACGTTGACTTACTTCGTACAGCCGAAAGCGGCCAAATATCAGCGACTCAATCAGCATGTACAACGATGACCTATGTTTACGCAATGAACCCTTATAGGAGATAGAGGGGGGGCCCATGTCACCGGGTTTCGAACCCAGAGACTAAGACATGTTTGAGACAACCAATACCCAGTCAAAGGTCACCACATCTCTCGAACTTATCAAGGGAAATTGGGACAAGCTCGATAGGCCGGTTGATCAGCTGGCTAGAGCACAGCAAACCCCACTCAGACCATTCCGCAGGTGGGAAGACTATCTGACATAGTAATGATAGATAGTTGCATTGCATATGCCAGGCGTCCTCATGTTGCTTTCCCTACCCGTCTACGCACAACCCACACCAAGAACCTTGTCAGTCTGACCAGACCCTCCAATCCGCGCCTGCCGACATGCATACTTCGTGGCCGTGACGGGGGTTGCACTCATCACTCCCCGCCTCCGCGTCCACCCAAGATCCGATAAGTCGGGTCTGCCGCACTGTGACTGTGACACCAGAGGGCCGTAACAAGCCGGCTAAGCGACCATTATGACATATGTCGTGGGCACTGAGAACAGTGTTGCCCCAGTGGAAGCCTGTTCTGCTCGCCCTGTGTTGGTTGCGATGGCTACTCGGTTCTCGTTTGCGGCTCACAGTCTGACCGCTTGTAAGTGAGGTTCCCTGCACGGCATCCCACGCCCAGAGTTGGCTTGACGCCCAAACACTGTGCTACTTGATGTATACAAGTCCTCTGCTCTATCTATCTTGCCACTTTAAGAACCCGAAAGTCCCGCAATGCCCAGATTCCTCTTCTTCTCTCCCACGTCCTCTTCTCTAAGCTGGAAAGTATCGTGAAGACAACAAAGTTGAGCACCCAAACTCTTCAGAGATTAAGTTTACCAGGATAAAGCACAACCCAAGCTAATTGCTCTTGCTTATAGCATTAAGCTTTTCCCGCTTTGCTGGGATCAGGCCACCTACAAAGAGACTGCACTGTCGTCCCTATTGTTGGAGTTACCTATCTCTTGAAAGCCATCGTTACTGTGTTGTCATCCGACTCAACCCATCAACATCCCAGAGTAGCCCAATTTGTCGCATCGGTGCAATTACTACTGTCCGGTCTTGATCTATCTTTCGTCTTCACAACAGCATTGGTGACGACGTCAATCACCCCAAACTCAATACGCTCCAAGTTGCCAGAGTCGTTGGTCGACAATATCACCATTGATGTCTGTTGATATTCGCACAAGCCTCAACTGCCTATCGCATCCGAAAAGATTTATGCCTATCACCAGAAGTCAACTCTCAAGAGTTCATACCGGTGATAGTATACAGAATATTAATACCTAAAGTAAGTACTTACACGAACTATAAGCACATTTTAGTCCTTTTCATGTTCGTTGCCGATAGGTCACCACTAACACCGCTTATAGCCAGCCAAGTTATCAACAAGACCAAGAAACTATCCAAGTCCATCATGGCGCACGTAAGCAGTAGTAGTAGCACTACCGTTATTGAGACGAGAAAACGATCTCTCGTGCCCGAGCAGTGGGAGGACCAAGTCCGTGCCATTGACATCTCGGAGTGCAAGGGAGCAGCGCTGTCGCTGGCGCAGGCCTTTGCCACTGACGAGCTCACACAGTACCTGCTCGATGCCGAGGATGTCAAGGACGGCGACGAGTCCAAGTGGAGGCTCCACGTCGACATCTTCGCGTACATCGTGGCCTCCCACTGCTACAAGGGACTCGTGACGACCATCGGCCCAGACTACGAGGCTGTCGCGCTCTGGTTAGTGGAATAAATGGTAGCGAACGATGTTCGGTCTCGTTCCTATTTCCCGTTCTTTACTCGCACTGAACAATACGTACATCAGCAAAGGTCTGCTAACACTTAAGAAAAAGGATGCCGCCAGGCAAGGACTCAGATGACTGGCTGACCCTCCTGCGCAGTGGTATGTGGAGACTCTACTATCGACTGTCGGCTGAGGGCCGTCGACGCTACTTCAACGAGCTGCTGCCCGTGCTCCATGACACGAAACACGAGGTCATGGGCGAGCGGGACAACGACTCGTACTATCTGGTTTACCTAGGTACTAAGCCCAGCGGGCAGCGCCGCGGTTACGCGAGGAAGCTCATCGACCACATGGCTGCTCAGGTATGTCTTGTCTCCTATCATGATACGCCGCATCTTTACACACTATCACCACGCATTTCCTATAAAACTCACCTCCTTTATCTTCTCCCCTTCCAGTCTGACAATGTAATTCCCGCACAATCTTACCTAATCCTGCAACCATAATCGCGCAATCTGGATGTTTCTACAAGTCCCTCTTCTGACAAGTTCCACCACTCCAGGCCGACGCTGAAGGCCGCGCCATGTACCTGGAGTCCAGCTCCCTGCGAAACAACGGGTACTACAAGAAGTTCGGCTTTGAGATCAAGCGCGACGTCTACCTGGGCGCCGACCTCGCGGCCGCTCTTCCTGGCACCATCACCACCACCGGGGCCAGCGACAGCAGTAATGACAAAGACGTGTCCAGCAGCGGCGCCGCGGCCCACGCGCCCGTGCGTCTGACGATCATGGTACGCGAGCCCCGCCCAGTGTCTCTCGCTCACTCGATTCCTATCAAGCTACACAGCGGCTTCTCTACTCACCGAGCGCTGTAAGGGGACTCAGCCTAGCTTGAGGACATGATAGGGAGCAAGAGCGAGGAAGGGGGGGGGGGGGGGAGGATGATTGACAACGCTGCTCTGCTGCTACTTCTCATGGCAGTGGTCGATGACGGTGTGATATTGATGACATGACAGTGGTCTCTCTTTGTGCAGCTGGTCCATCCTGCTGCCACGATGCTTGCTTGCCTACTTGTTGCGACGTTCTTCTTCCGTGGTGATATCACATGGAGGCTACGGGTGTGGCAGGCCGTCGCGCCCAACCTGCATGCCCCTGATATGATTTGAGTGACGATGATTGATGATGATCTTGACGATGACGACGACGATTGAAGATGTTTGACTGGGCTCGCGTTTCATTCATTACCTCTTCTCTTTCCGATCCGCTCTCTTCCCTGCCATCGCATTCCTTCAATTCTTTTTCATTCCTTTATTGAAGTTCAAGACTTTCTTCATTTTATGAAGATTTTTCCGCTCTCTGTTTTTTTTTCCGTTTCCGTTTCGTTCTCGCAACATTTCCAACTGTTTAAGTCGCTCGCTCACTTGAATATCGCCAGGGTTTTTCTCATCACGTTTTTCAACACCGCATAGATAGAAAGCACTTACCAGGTATACTTACAAACGCAAAACAAGAAAAAATAACAAGATTAGGAAGAAAATGTTTCAACAACATATACACACACAGATCTAGCCAAACTCATTTAGGTAGCATTAGTCAGTTTAGACAAGATATTTCATCATTTGTCTTTGCCATTTACTCAATAGCTAGAAGGTATCTAGACTTCTTCAGCCTAGTTATTTTGATGGTTTCAAATACAAAGCTATGCCAGTCATTCATTCCTCGTTGGTGATCTGTCAACCAGTTTTGTTATCAATCACCCTACCCATCGAGATTCGTTCTTTTTGCCTGTAAACATGAATTCTCTGGATTTCATTCCGTGTTCGATGTCGAAGGTGTTGTACCAGCGCGTCACTGCCATAGGTAGGTGCCTAGATCGCATCACTCGCCCCTCAACAACCGGCATACCAGGCTCAGCACAATATGGTATGCCCAGCTCCTTGTCGTTCGCGTAGGACACATGACAGTAGTAGGCAGGTAGTTGACAGTTTGTAAATATGCATTCTCCCGTCCCTGTACCAACCCCTACCTGTCCAAAATGGCATACGTCTCGTCGTCCATGGTCGTGTAGATGGTCCCATGACTCAGCAGCTCCTCGGCGCCGGCCATGACATCCTGTATCGTCATGCCCGTCTCGCGCGCAATGACCTGCATGTGGATGCCCTCGGTCGGGTTGCCGCTGTTGTGGAGGTAGTCGTACATCTTCTTCGCCTTGGGGTTATATCCTCTGTAGCCGGCGCCGTCTCCTCCATCCACAAACATGCTATCACCGTCCGCACCACCGCCACCGCCACCACCTCCTCCACCTCCATTCCCGTCCGCACCAGGCACGCCGCCCCTGGTGAAGAACAAGTGTACATAGGTGGCCTCCAGCAGGTGGTAGTTGACCTCGTTGAAGTCCTTGACGGGCTTGATGACGTGGGCGCCGACGTGGCGCTTGTTGCTGAAGGACTTGAGGCGGCCCCAGACGCGCACGTAGTCCTCCTCGGCGAAGGCCTGGGCGCCGGCGCCGCTGGCCTCCGTGGCCGCGGCCTTGTCGGCGTCGAGCCACTGCTTCACCTCGATGGTGCCCGTGCCGTCGTCCAGCTTGTACGTGATGTTGGTGGTCTGCGGGTTGATGGCGCGCACCATGCCGACGATGGTCACCTGCTTCACGTCTAGCCCGTCGATGCGGAACGAGGCGTCGCCGGCGAAGGCGGGCTCGGCGTCGATGATCTGCTTTATGGTGACGGGGCGGAGGGATTCGTCGTTGATGGGCTGCGGGTGGAAGAGGTGGTTAGCTTGGTTGTTTGTTGTAAATCGTCGCTATGTTGGAATTCGTGTGCTTAAGGTATGTGGTTATGTGTATGAGAGTTGCATACCTTCACGCCGGACTGGCTGCCGCCTTGCGAACCCCACACGAAACCGCCGCCATCGTCACCCCCTCCCTGTGCGCCGTACGATGTTGTCGAGTATCCGCCGTAGGCTATTGATGGGGCTTGTTAGCAATGGTGCTTTGCGTATATGGCATTGAGGGTCACATACCACTCATTGTGGCTGGTTGGTGCTGTTCCGGAGGTAGTAGAGTGTTTGGAAACCTCGTGGTAAAAGAATAATGGCGACGATGGTGGGTGAAAGCGAGCGACGCGTGATGGAGAAGTGCAGACGCGATTTGGTTCGATAGGCGTTAATTGATTTCCTTTCTGGGTAACTCAAGGGCTGGAGTAGGCAACACTGCAACAGGCCTCGACAGGTACCTCAGGTAGCGAGTAGTGCCTGATTTGGTGCCTGCAGGCTGCCACCATTGTTCCAGTAACTTCCAATTAGGTAAATTGATTTATTTACTTTCTATGCTCATCCTTTCTCGTACCTATCCACCAGCTCTATCTAATTGTGCCTTATCTTATTGTTCTAGGTGTTCCTTTCTTTTTTTCTTCCTTCCTTTTCTCTTGGCGTGGTAAATACGTGCCTATTTCCTTACAAAGTACACAATCGTATTGTTGTTTTCACAATTGCTTCACCCCACTCCAAAGTAGGTCTCAGGCTACAAACACCGGGAGGTGGATCGCGTCAGAGCCCCCAACATTGAGGCAAGGCAATTGAAAGGCAATTGAAGGCAACTGTGCACTTGCAGTTTACTGCGAACACTGCAGCGGGCTCGGCGGGCATTGTAGCGGGGACAGCCACTGCCGTCGGGCGGGTGGACCCACTGTGGTCCAGCGGGTAGTTCCATTGTGCATGTCGCATGCCGCATGTCAAGGAAAATAGGTGGGCTGACGGGGTTTGCGATATTGTCATCTCAAGACATGCAGGACATTTTGTTGACTTACTCATCTGACTACCTAGCTCATCAGGCCGTATTCAGATGCATACGAAGTATAGGTATACAATTGAAAGTTGTTGGAGATTATCACGTGGGAATTGCGACCTTGACATGCTTGAAAGACCGGTCTAAGTGGTGAGTGGCCCTAGTAGGTGCACTTAGTATCTTGGCCTCCCGAGTCTAGCTCCCTTGCTTCTGCCCAAACCTCGGCACGTCACCAGTGGATGCCCACCTAAGGGAGCACTGTGGCGAGCATTGACAGCGCAGCTTAGCCGCGAGTCTGCCAGCGAGCTGGTGCCGATCGACCAAATGCCGGTTCCAATCCCCATCCCATCCCATCACCATCAACACCATCAATCAAGCTTCTGACACCGACACCGCTCGTCTTACTTCTTCGTCTTTCCATTCCACTATAAAGATTTGTAATTAGCATTCCTCAGACCACCATTTTACCATCAGTCTGCCACCCCGACCTCGCAGTAGCCCCATCCCAAGCCTTGTTTTCATATGACCCCTTTGCGACATTGATCTGCCTCCTCCACCGCATCGCAACAGAACCAGAACCGAGAGACAGTCACCATGGCCCCAGCCTCGCCGGCCATTGTCGCACCCGTCATTCCCTTGGCCAAGGGCACCGTCCTCTTCCCCGGCTCCGTCTTGCGCGTGCCCGTGCCCCCGAGTCGCTCAGACATTCCCGCTCTGATCTCCAACATCTACACCCGCGCCTCCAAGGGCTCTAAGCGCGTCGACCAGATCCCCGTCGTCTGTGTGCCACTCAACTCCCCCCTGCTCAACCGACGAGGCCAACTGCTGCTGGAGAAGGACCCCGAAAAGTACAATGACTTGTTAGAGGCCGACAGCAGGAATCTTAGGAAGGACCGGCTATTTGGCTATGGCGTCCAGGCCAAGATCACAGGCATACAGGGCCAGAATGGCGCCGAGTTCATCATACTGGTCCAGGGTTCGTCGCGCGTCACCATCGACAAGGTCACTCAGGAAGAACCCTTCTTCGAGGCCATGGTCAATGCCCACGGCGAGGCCACTAGTCAGGTCGTAGACAGTGAAGAATACCAGCAGCTTTTCGCAAGCCTCAAGCGTCTATCCCGTGAGCTTGTCTCCTTCTTGAGAGTGTCGGCCTTTCTCCTGTCGAGCGGCTCCGCTGGCCTGAACCCGCTTCTCTCGCGCCGACTAGAACAGTTCATCACGAGAAAACAACCGGCAGAGGGCGGCTCGCTTGCAGACTTCATGATGAATGTGGTCGAAGCTTCGTACGAAGACAAGCTGCAGGTTCTGGCCGCTATTGATGTCGAACAACGGATGCAGAAGGTTATCGAACTGATTGAGCGCCAAGTTAATGATATTAAGGGTAACATCAAGGTGACCGAGGTGACGAGCACCAGCATACCGATTCGCATAGACCAGGAGGACATGGAGAAGCTTAACAAGCGGAACATCAAGAAGATCCGAATCTCAGACCTTACTGGTCCGCCATCTGGTATGAACTTCAACGGCATGCCGGGAGGACCGCCCGACCAGGCAGACGCCGACGAGCTGCAGGAACTTGAGAAGAAACTTCAAGACGCCAAGTTGCCGCCCGATGCTGCAAAGGTAGCCGAACGAGAGGTCAAGCGCCTCAAGCAGATGATGCCGGCTCAGGCCGAGTATCAGGTTGTCAGGACCTATCTCGAGACGTTGGCCGAAATACCCTGGTCCATCATGACTGATGACCCCATCGGTACTGGTACGCTCGAGACCGCCCGGCAGCAGCTAGACAACGATCATTACGGGATAGAGAAAGTGAAGAAGCGGTTATTGTCGTATCTCACCATCGTCAGACTGATGCAGACAGCCAATGAAGCTGTCGACCGACAGGTCAAGGAGGCGGAGCAGGAGACTGCCGATTTGGAATCGAGTAAACCGGCCGCTGAGGAAAATGCCACTCCCACCCTGGATCCCGAGTTAGAGGAGAAGATCAAGGCGAGCGGCCTCAAGGTGCAGATGCTGCGAAGCAAACGCCGCACAGAGAGGGCGCCCATCTTACTGCTTGTCGGACCTCCAGGTGTAGGCAAGACGAGCATAGCTCGATCGATCGCCACGGCTCTCGGGCGGCAGTTCCATCGGATCTCACTGGGTGGTGTCAGAGATGAGGCAGAGATCAGGGGCCATCGTAGGACATACGTCGCTGCCATGCCTGGCTTGATTGTGCAAGGTCTCAGAAAGGTAGGGGTGTCGAATCCCGTTTTCCTGCTAGACGAGATTGACAAGCTGGGGATGGCCAATCACAACGGCGACCCGTCGGCTGCCATGCTCGAGGTCCTCGATCCCGAGCAGAATCACGCGTTCAGCGATCACTACGTCAACACCCCCATTGACCTTAGCAAAGTCCTATTCATCGCTACAGCGAACAGTCTAGATACAATCCCGGGCCCGCTCCTAGACCGTATGGAGATCCTTGAGTTTAGTGGCTACACCACTCTTGAGAAGCGTCATATCGCACTTCGCCACCTCGTTCCCAAACAAATACGCGTCAACGGGCTGCAGGAAGAGCAGGTCAAGTTTGGTGAGGACGTGGTCTCCAAGATTATCGAGTCGTACACTCGTGAATCAGGGGTTCGCAACCTGGAGCGCGAGATCGGTTCTGTCTGTCGCGCCAAAGCTGTGCAATACGTCGAAGCGAGCGACCGCGGCCAGCCTGAGACATACAAGGCGGAGCTGACGGTCGAAGATCTCGAGGCCATTCTAGGCATAGAGCGGTTTGAGGATGAGATTGCGGAGAAGACGAACCAGCCGGGTATCGTCACGGGCCTGGTGGCCTACAGCTCCGGGGGCAATGGCGGTATCCTATTCATCGAGGTCCTGGATATGCCCGGCGACGGCAGCGTCGAGCTCACGGGCAACCTGGGCAAGGTCCTCATGGAGAGCGTCAAAGTGGCGCGTAGCTGGGTGCGGAACCACGCTTACGAGCTAGGCTTAACCCGCGAACCTACCGACAACATCATGCAGAACCGCAGTCTGCACGTCCATTGTCCGTCAGGCGCTGTTCCCAAGGACGGTCCGTCGAGCGGTATGGCGCAGGCTATTGCGCTTATCTCGCTGCTTTCCGGTCGGCCTGTGCCGCCTACAATGGCGATGACTGTGAGTGCCCCATACAGAATGATATTAACATGTCTTTTGCTCTTTTCTTGCTGAATCGAAGTACACTAACACTCGAAAAAATAGGGCGAGTTCCAGCTGTCTGGACACGTAAAGCGTGTAGGCGGGATCAAAGAGAAGCTTATTGGCGCCTACCGCGCCGGCGTCAAGACAGTGCTGCTCCCGGCGCAGAATGAGAAGGACGCGCGGGATGTGCCTGCTGAGGTGAGGGATGGGCTGAAGATCCTCTACGTCAGGTACGTTGTCTCGAACTGTCTACCCGTCCCGCTACTCAATATATCCCTGTTATATTTTTGTGCTCTGTTTACTTTTGTGGTCTTGTTCATGTTCTTGTTCAGCTCATGAATCGCGTTTGTTCTTGTATGTGTTTGCAACCCTGAGCCAAGCTAACCCCTGCCTGCAGTCACATCTGGGAGGCGATTCGTCAGGTATGGCCTGAGGCCCAATGGCCCAGTGAGACTGAATTGCCGCCGATCCAGGCTCGCTTGTAATTACTTGGGGGAAATGGGCACTAGCATCACGATCATGATGAGGCTTAGATTCTCACTTCCATTACCTCCCCTATGGGATGATACTATATAATGAAAGCGTTATAGGGCGTGTTTATCTAGGCGTAGGTAAATTACACGGCGTTGTCTCTACTCCCCACTCCTCATCGTCAGCATTATCATCATCCATGATTAGTGGGTATTAGCTCTAGCATCGCAGACATCAACAGCAAGCAAGCAGCATTGTGTCACTTGCCTATATAGGTAGGTACCTAGGCAGCAAGGAAGCCAAAGTGAGACGGAAGGTTTGGCACTGCGCTTGCTTGGTCCCGGTTCCCTGTTCCGGCCTCTCTCTGCTTGTTAGCGTGGGGTTTTTGACTTGATCAATTACGGGACGCTGTGTGTGTGTGTGTAGCATAGGCTAGAGAGAATTACAGCACTGCTTTTTTCAATTCCCACTCTCCCTAGGTACCCTAGATACAACAAGTAAAACCTAGCGGATGGTTTAAATGTTCCTGTTGGCTGAGACCGTTGGATGCCACGATAAGACTAAGACTGGGTTTTTCCGGGGTTTGGTCCCCTGAGTCAGGTCTGGTCTGGACTGTTCTACTAGTAACCTACCTACTCGCCTACCTAACCTTATTTAATTTACTTACTTACTTACTTAAGTAGGTAGGTAGGTAGGTGGGTAGGTACCTATGCTTGAGTGAGGGTAAGGTGAAGGTGTATGAGGTGAGGTGAGGTGAGGTGAGATTAAGAGTAACGTGAAAAACAAACACGAGTGTACGTGCAAACGCCGAAGTACCTAGGTACCTAGCCTAGGATATACTAAGAAACTTCGAAATCGTTGAGTCGAACCAACGGCGGCCTCTGGTACACTCAGGCTGTTCGTTTTCAAGCAAGTCATGTTATGTGCTGTTGTATGCGGCCCTGCAGGATCACGTCAGACACTTAAAATGCGGTGATGTATTAGCTGATAGGCTGGGGAAGAGAGAAGGTCAGCTGACTTGGGAGGGAGGGCATGTTGGGGGCGATTGGGTGGCGCAGATGAGGCCGTGTGTGTGTTACGGTTCCGTGTGTGAGTTAAGTACAGTGCTCGTATGTTGTTCGTTCAGTTGGTTTTATGTATTTTATCTTATTTCTGTGATAGTTTTCGCAGCGGTCATTTGACGTTTCGAAAGAGGCAAACAGCGAGCAGGTAGGTACGAGAATATTTCGGACTGTTGTAAGAGGGTCGTTATATCCAAATCGTAAGGTGGTTCTGGTTGCCGCACTGTCTACAGGTAAGAGATACAATATGATAGGTACATATTGAATAGCTCAGTAGCTTAGGTCTAAACTCGCTATTTCATGGAGTTACAGGTTAAGCAACGTGATGGTTAAACATCGTATTGCTGTATAGTATAAGCAGCGAGTTGTAGTTGCATACAGGCTTTGGCCAACAGCTACTTACTTGGGTTAATCGGTAGGTAGGTAATAAGAGTTGCGGCGCGCAAAGTCAGGTCACTCTGAAACAAAGTCGGTCGGGCTTAAGCTGTGTAAGTCAGTCAGTCAGTCCTAGTGTACGTCTTGTGCATTTTTATTTTTACTTTCTCATTTCACCCGAATCACGTCAGGTGCGGTGCCAGGTCCCGAGACAAGCTCGTTTAATTAACCCTACACGGCTGACATGTCTGGGTAAATGCTCCGAGGCGACACGGTGACGATGGCGGATAGGTGCCTAGGTATGTTTGTTTGTGGTAGGTACAAGGCAGGCTTATAATTCAGGGTTTGAGATGTGCGTTACGGGCGTTCGGTGGGTGAGTTGATGAGGGTGTTCTGTGAGAGGGTGAATGAATGAAAGGAAGAGGCCGAGTGGAGGGTGGTGTACTAGTAGTCAACTGAACTCGATGCGCTGCTGGGATTCTTAATGGTGTAGTACTGTTTCGCTGTTATTCAAGGATATCTATATCGTGGTCTCATGGAATCGTGCTGATAACCCACTGCAGCTGCTGTTATTCTTCGCCACATAGTTAGTAGGTCCATCCATGTAAGCCAATGGAAGTTGTGCGTCTCATGAATAGGGGTCCCTCAACGCCACGTATCGGCGGGCCAGAGGTTGTGCACACCTTGGGTACCAGCATGCCTAAGTAGGCAGGCATGAGATCTGCTGTGCGTCCGCAAAATCGGTTGGATTCACGATGGGGAAGGAGGAGGAGGAGGAGGAAAACCTGTCCAGCCGTTACTATGGCCCGGATTTTGCCTCGCAACGGCCGTAAGTAGTCAAACGACCTTCCCCTTACTTCATTGTCGAATGTTTTCTTTTGCGAAAAAAAGCCTGCTGGACAGTTGTGCCCTGTGGTAAGTCGCTTTCTATCTCTCATCAAACGCCGTTGTGTTTTGGACAGCAATGACGGGCGTAACAATGACGCAAGACCGATGCTACCATAGATCGGTAATTTGACAGACGACCTAATGGTCTGCTGCAGCAGGGCCCATGGACGCTTTGTGGGAACCCAGCTGCAAGCCTCCCGTTGCCAGACAAGTGACACGGCGTGGAAGGGCGATGGGTGTGGTGTAATGTATGTATGACTTCGGTTGCGGAGTTCATGCATAGGTGGGCGGTTCACCTAGCTGCTAAAGCAGAGTTCGGTGACCCATCCCTGTTTTGAAGCTTTTCCCCATCATTAGCTGGTGTTTTATCAAACACGTAATGCTCCTCCATGGCCGGAGTTCCGGCCTTCATAGTCCCATGGAATATTATCTCGTAGAAATTCGTCTCATCTCTCTCAAAGACATCAAGCAAGCCGTGTCTTCCTCGTACGAAGCAAACAAAGCTGTGTAGAGATACGGCATAAGTCGCCACTCATACCACCTCATGTCACAAGATCGAGATCTCATATTCTGCTTACATTTCTCTCCTCGCAAGACGGCGCTGTCCGAGTTTTGCAGGTCCTCGGCCGCGTCCGGTAGACCTTTCGCTTGTCATATACATCCAGTCAGTCAATAGGATGCAGTCTAATACAAGCAACAAAGATTAAACAGGCTTTAGTTTTAGCAAACATTTCCTTGTGCTTCGCGCTGTTTCATGTAGCGACTGACGAGATTTAGCCGCTTCGATCATGTGTGCATGTAATACCTGGGCTTGATTGGTGGCATACCAAGAAGCACTTGACCGAATTTCGCGTTTCAATTGCCGAAGAATGGTGCGCGGCGATAAAATGAGAATGTTGAGTTTGGTAACAGTTTCACGATCTCACAAAACAGTGACCGTCAAGTCAGATATAATACCGGTTCATGTATACGAGGTGTGTGTTGCACATTCTGAATAGTGATCATCCACTATAGTTTGTAGTCTCCTTGTGTATTAGCCGAGTTTTTCAAACCTATGATAACTTTGAAATACGTGTTGGTGGTTTGGAATTCCCACGCTAACTTCTTTACACAAGACATCGGCTCAGTTACATTTCAAACAAGATTGGAATCTTGGAATCCATGTATGGAGCCGCTTGCATACCGGTGATCGCTGGGATCAAGTAGCCTGATCGCAATTGCATTTAGTCGCGCCGAATATACCGAGATCACAACTTCATTGAACTGTGGTCTAAGCTGTAATGGAGCATATTCATTTCTGCAAAATTTGGTGTTCCCTGGCTTGATTAGTGGCTACGCAAGCAACCTTTACCGAAAAGTCAAATCGACATATTATGCTAGATGCGTACGTTTCTCATGTCCTCGGTGGCCGACGAGGGCATGGAATCTGGCAAACATGAGAAAATTGAGTACCTATTCTCCGATCCAGGTCGGAGCCGGGGTTTGGAATACAAGACCGGATGGGTACTTAGGTAGGCAGGCAAGCAGCAGCTCGTCCGGGTGGACACAGGAACTGCAAATTAAAAATTACCTCCAGGCCGTATGTTGGTAGACGGGTGCTTGGTCGGTTTGTACGCGCACAGCATAAACCCGCCTGTGGTTTTTTTCTCCTAACCGCCGTACGTCCGTTTCCTTCGCCGTCTGGTCTTTCAAACGTGGTCTTGTGTCCAGGAATTCAAATCCCGATATCCTGGCGGAGATTAGTACTGGTAACGTTACGAGAGCACCGGCATCGTGAAGGGGGAAAACACCTGTACTCGTTGGGCAACAAGCACAAACAAAATGACAAGATATCATTAGCCCAGATACGAGGTGACGAGCAAGTCGCCTGGAACAACAATGAATGGGAACACATGTACACAGAAGCGAGACGAAGCGGGTGTGGAGAAGTAGGATGCCCGTTTCACAGGTAAAGTACAAGACGAGAAGTGTGTTGCCTCACCGCGGGCATTTAAAAGGTGAGGTGATTTTAGTGAGAGGTGCCAGCTTGGTGGTTCGTAGGACACGATTCTGAGGGAGGAAAGCGCTCCTCGGCAGCACTGATCAGTAATTTATATTTCATCAACGGCTAACGGGAGGTAATTACGCATTAGCGTTGGCACGTTGATACCCTTCGTAACAAAACGTAAGACAGGCCCCTTCTTGTGGTGTAGGATTCACACCCAGACGCACAGATCAAATACCGATATTGCGGAGGATTGGGTTTTTATCGAGGATTCAGGTGATATGAGGGACACAATTGTGAGTTGCAAATGCAGCGCTAAATCACGCAACACAGCAATATTAGTATGAAAATATTGGGAAAAGAAACAGTAGTATGATACAAGCTAGGATGAGCCCATTGCCTGTGTCGTGATATATTCATACTGAGATGACGGTAGCCTGTTCGTTCACCTAATCTACGGCGTGTACCTTTGCATGTGAAGATCAACGCTGTGCCTAATATTTTGTTTGTAACAATTACTCTCTCGTTTATTGGTCAAAGGTCACACTAATAGAAAAATTGAGATGATTGGTTCCAAGTGTGAAAAGCTCACACCTGGCACAACGTTCTTATCATTTAGCACTCGAGTAGCTAATAGCTACAACATAATTCCTTGTGTTATTGTTTAAGAGTCATCTACTTCGACCAACGAGAGAGATGGCAATTAGCGTTATTAGATGTAAGTATACGTAAAAACTATTCCTCATCGTAGTACATTACATGCCGCAGCTTCCACAGGTGAGTTGGATCAGGCATTCTAGTTTCTCAGAGCGGGATTTCTAATAATGTCTTGACTAGAAGCTACGCACCCGTGAATAATTGCTTGATAAAACGACTCCGTTTCTACAACAATTACAGGGCCATTGTTGACCGCGCAGGTCCGGCATTGTGCCATACCTGAGATTTCAAGGCCGGAAAATATGCCCAAATTCTTGACTTGCATGTGACTACGAAGTACAACCCAAGGGATGACCTAGAGGATACACTGTATGTTCTCAGAGAAGTGAAACTAAGATGACGAAATACTTGCTTGCCACCGAGCAAGCAAATTGGCCTAGACACGTTGACACGGCCATATACAGTCATAGAAAATCGAGTGCTACACGCAGGTGTAAATACTTGGGCACCCGACTTCCCGGCCACCAGCTTGCAATTAAAACAAAACATAGCCGGTATGTGGTATTGTTGAACACGAAGTCACATGCGAGAAACTGCCTTCCAAGATCGATCCTATGTCACGATTGGTCAAAGCACTGAAGTACTTGATGACCAAACGCCGAAAATCAGGCGCGCAACCGGCAACCAAAGGAGCTGCCAAGTTTGATTATGTACAAGCGGCTGGCTTTGTAGTCAAATTGACCGGCAACAGGTAGTTACACGCCACGTTCTGGTTCTCATTTTAAAAATCCGGCAACAGAGGGTGTAAGTATAGGCGTTAGGTCGAAACTACGTTAGCGCGCCCGAAAATATCGCCGCTTTGATCGCTGGCTCATCTCAATCGCAGTCGTTAATACCCGAAGTGAGTAACCGGCGATGACTCGTGGTGAGCCGAGGTAGATAAACGAACTGCCTGTGCGTTGTCCGTCCCATGGCGGCGTTGGAGACTTCTTTAACGCTGTTGCTGTGGCGTGGCTAGCTTTGTGTTAGGTCAGGACAGCTGAAGCACATAGCTGCCGAGCCAGCCGTGTTCACGATGCTAGGAATTTTGCATGGGTTCTATGGGGTGCCCAGTCAATAGTAGGGCGGCTGGTCCCGGATCGATCTCCAACGGATGAAATCTCGCATGGCCATGCGGGTGATTGGATTGCATCCGCGCCTGCACAGATGTAAGAGTGTAAAGGCCAATATAGTTCCGGTACAGAACGTGCATTAGATTGCGTCTACACGTATGCAACGCGGGATGATTTGGCGGTCTCGGCCCAGGTAAGCGGGGGCTACTATTATAGAGCAGGTTTTTTTTTCTTCCGACCACAAACAGGAGGGGTCGTTTTGGAAACAACGAGCCCCGGCATTTAGATCATGTCTCAAGGCTGAGCTGAGCTGAGTTGAAAGGATTGGTGGAAGAGGAGGACTCGTCGAGATGTGGTTGCCGATTGGAGACGTTGTCTTTTGTCTTTGTCATATACATCCAGATCTAGATCTCACGCTGGGTAGCGCCGATCGAATCTGTAGGCGAGGGACGGTCCAATCTTTCCGCTATCCGCGCGTACTTATGCCTATGCCTCTGAGAATACTTGTTAATATTCCGACGACCCTCCCGGTTGAAGGCGGCCAGCCGAAACTGCTTGATTGTGCCGTGAGATAAATCATATTGTATGCATCGCTGCATGGAAATATGTGAATGGAGATGAATCAGTGACGATGACGCGTTTTTGTCTCCATCTTGTCCGATTCGATCTTTCGAGGGTCACAGGGCATTCCATCGCCTTGGCGGCTCGGTCCGAGGCTGGTGAAGTTGTCTCCCTCAGCACGGTCGATACCGAGTAACTTGGTGTGCCACGGCATGCCATCAAAAACTCGGGCATTGGTTGCTCCAGAAGGTTACTTTCCATGTAGCCGTTATACGGTGTAACATCTAGGAACTCATCATCGTAAATGAGCTAGCTATGTGGCCTGTGCAATGAACCCTGTCGCCGTCAGTCACATCGTTCTCCTACGGTCGCAATGAGCGATGGCACGCTACCTAGGAATTGATAACCTACCAAACTTAGCCTTTGCTGGAACATGGTCAACGAACTGGGGGGAATGATACCGTAGATGATCATACTTACCTTGGAGCTACTATGCTTCAAGAAGGTGTCATCATACTACGTTGGGAGGAGAGTATCGAAATGAATGCTTCTTTGCAACAACATACACCGAGTAGTCTAATCATGTTTGCCAAGCATACACAATACGGCGTCCGGTCAAGGATGACGATTACCGCCACGGCAGATGCAAATTGTGTACAATAAGGTAGGATGAGATCACATGAGTTAGATTAAAATGAATGCAACAGTGAAATGTCGCTGAGAAACGACCGCAGGTTACTTTGACAATTTCAGTAGCTAGCTAGCTGGTCGAGAAAACCTGTTCAGTAGCTCATAACCAAGATAACATCAGATGGATGTTGCTGTCTCCTCCCCCACATCTATCATTGAGGCCTCTTGTGTCATCTCTCGACTCCTCAGATCGACCGGAGTCCTCATCGAGCAATCGAATCCGAAGTGAGCAAAGGCAGGTCAGAGCCACATGGCTAGCCGGACTTGACGCCGGAATTGGGTGCGGACCGTCTCAGATGCTGCATCGTCCCATTTGGCGCTCTCATGAAACTTAATGAACAAACTTAATGAACTACCCTCGGAGGAATTAAAAGATTACGAGCCATGGCAGATAACGGCTTTTCTGGCGATGGACTATGGGCCATCGTCGGGATACTCGGTGTTCATATTAAATCTTGTGTTTCACAAAAGCCTAGGTTGGACTGTTTCCTGGTTCTTAGGTGTAATACCGGCCTATATGTGACCGAAAGGTCCTGTCAAGACCCAAGTTTTGTCATCCTGCTGGGATGACGCAAACCTCTCAACGGGAATCTCCAAGCTACAGCGAACGCCATGCTCATAAAGCAGAACCCCAGAGAACCATGGGTCCATTATTACTTATACGGCGACGATGATTTACACCGCCCGACCATGCAAGAGTGACAGCTACGGCAGTCAATTATACTCAGTGCAACACAACGTAGCAATAAAGGTGTGCCAGGGACATTGTAATTGACATCATGTGTACACTATATCATAGCGTGCGTGCTATGCATCATCATTTCTAAAATATGGGTGTAGATGGTAGAATGCCACCGTCTTACCTCGATGGCGAGTGTACAGTTTTGCGTCGCGACTCGTGACTGTACGGAGCCAATTTGTAGGGCCCATCCAGACCGAGGCTGAAAATTCTCCGAGTAGCGATATGACCGGGTCCCTGGACCGGGATTCTCTCATTTCGTGTTCGGCGAGGTGGTCGCAACTTTTGGCCTGACCGATACTGCGAATACAAACAACAGGGGGTCCGTGGTGTATTCTAACGTAGTGTGTTGCACCAGGTGTACTACACCGACGTACCCGTTAGTACTCCAGTCGGGGTCTAGCTTGCCGTGGGGTTGACCGTGGCTCGCGTGGCTCTTGTTTTGGTTTTGGTAATTGTAACCGAATCTAGGCGAGTCTTTGGCGACTGTTCGACGCTGGTAGACTGCCAGAAATGTTATATGTAAAATATGTAGATGTAAGAAATAAAGCATAACATAACCACCAGCTATGAGCTCGTGCTGCAAATTCCAACCAATTTCCTACATCAATTAACCTATGCTCGTGACTTTTCTGTGGTTCGCAATCTCTGACGTAGTATCGTAGTTCGGCATTGCAATGACTTGCCTTTATTATATCTCGAGAAATCGCGTATTGAAAGGGGTGTCCGTTGGAAATCACTTGAGGGGAAGATGGGGCAAGAATTGGAGGATGTTGTTTGCACGCCAATAGACTAGGTTGTTTTGTAGATCCCGACTTGGTAATAACGAGCTCTGGCATATACCTACCTTTTCTGTTGCTAGCTCCTGTGTAATTGCATGGGGGCTTCTCAACAAATGCCGACACTCTGGTCAACTCCGGTGCGGCAGCGAGTCACGGAGTAAGGTTGATCATCGGAACCCGAATAATGATGACAACCGAACCGTGGGAGGTAATCAAGGGATGATGATGCCTATCGACCAGCACGAAGACTAGGTTGAACTGAACGATGACCCATTCACATATGCCGAGACTTTCACACGTGGTAGCGGACAATCCTGTAGCCACATCTTTTAACTGTAAGTTGATTGGGTTGGAGCCACTTTATTAGCTGAAAGACAAGGGATCCAGGTCTTTATCACTTGGCACTTGACAACGGCGAAACCTGAGTTATGCCGTATTCCGCAAGAATGCCATTGGGTATAACGTGTGGACTTGATTATAGAGAAGATAATACACTCCACCACATGAAAATCAACTTTGTAAGCGCATTGGGGCATAGGAACGGAGAGGGCAACCAGATCCAGCGGGCGTGGAATGCTGAATTAGCATGAAATGGTAGGCCTCGTGGCGCCCCTGTCCGCTGCGGCAGGAGAGTAGGTTGGAAGGATCAGTACCTGCGCCTGTCAGGTTCTGGCAGGGCCGTTGAATTACACCCAGAAAGGACCCAACGTTAGCGGAATCCTTCCATGTCATGGCCACATATTGCTGGCTATACCGCATGGAGATCTGACTGATTCAGTGATGGTGCGACAAGATGTCTTACGAGTTTGGAGGGCGTCGACTGTTGTTCCTTTACAGGATCAAATTCCCCAAGATCGTTATTGAGCACTATTGACTGGCACTAACACCAGCCGAGAGTTGACTACGAGTTTACTATACCACAACAGGCCTCTTGAGCTGTCGAGGGACCAACATGACAACCGTCCACTGCATTTCCATGGCTACGCCTACCGATTCATCGGCATCTGTGTTGACTGCAGACCTAGTTGGTTCGCTTCATGACGGCGGCCGTGGAACGTGTGCACGATGATACGGTGCACGGAACGGCCCAGGCCACCCAATCCGGTGCATTGGGGCTCAACATGACCCCGGATACATCGATGGCCGGGATCATGGTTCTTCGAAGGTGTAATATAATATTCATTAATCCCCCCCACATATGATGTACGCTAACAATCAGATGAAAATAGGGCCAGCGTGGACAGAAGCTTGGGTACGGCACGGAAACACGAGCCGCAGAAGTCCTTACCTCGCGGCAACCTAGCATAACCCAGCTCAAGTCATAATGCTCGTGGCTAAGAGGCAGGGCTCAAGGTATAAGAGCAATACCTGCCTTCTGTTAATCAAATTGAAACAGTAGGGTGGACCCGGCCTCCATCTTCACTCCATCTTCACTCCATCTTCACTCCATCTTCTGCACCTGCTGCCGAATTTAGAGATCCCGTGACCGCTGCTGCCAGCAGGTATATGAGAGAGCAGCATTGCTGTGCTATTGCCATGGGCAGAACATGGGCGTTCTCGGGAATTGGCTGGGTCATCATTCTCAAATACCTTACATACAACCCTCACAACCCACGAAGATTATCAGATCAGAGTGTTACAATATCATTCGAACCCGGGAATCAGGGGGGCTAATGTGTCAAATCCTGTTTTGTCGCGCCGCCGAGCCCTAGCTCATGATGAAGTTGCGAGTTCGGATTCAATATTCTTTGCATCAGCAAGTGCTTCGAAACCCCGCTCATAGAGCCTGTCGTTGCGTACTCGTGTCCATTCCTCTGGGGACCGATGGATAGAATTGCATGCAGCTTACTGTGTGTGCATCTTTCACCTTGAAGAATTGGGGGTCTTTACATGGGGTTTCTCCTATGTCGCGGCAAAGGCCATGGGTCGCAGGTACTGTGTAGGGAAATGATACCGTCGTATATCAAGCTGCGCCTGGCAAAGAACCTCTGAATTGACTGTCAAGTAGGTAGTGTAACCGCACGGTAGTGTTAGTGTGAGGCGCCACTATCGGCAGCGATCTTATAGGGCTCGATCGATGAAATGATAGATTTCGCCACGATATTCAGTAACGCGGCAACGGGTATAATGAGACAGTAATATTCTGTGGCTTCTGTGTGGTAGGGGGCTGGGTGACACCACCACCGCGGGAAGACTGTGCGCACCTTATCTAGATCTCTATGGATTCCAAGCACATCCATTACCGGAGTTACGGCATGATCAATCCTCAATCCTCAATCCCTACCGTCAAGTAAAATTGGATTCTATCGGCCAGCCTTGCAAGAGCAAACAGCCTTGCAGGTCTGGCATGCACACACCGCACCGACACCTTGATGCAGTCAGTCATGTAGGTATTACGGCGGTGTCATGCGTGATTCTTGCATTGCGATTGATGACGATCGTCAAGTTCACTGTCACCATAATCACTAGTGTCACGGACTCTAGGCATGGGACCTCTCTAGTCATGGGCTCATCTCATGGCATCACAACCTAAGAAACTGGTAGCTCATATGAGTATTATCCCAACCAATTTGGTCGAGCAATCTTGCTATCATGGTATGTCCCTGGAGCGTAAGATCCTCAATTGGAGAGAGTGAGTGCTATGAATGCTACGCTGAACACACACCAAACATACCTTGCAGTGGTATGGTTGCCAAGGCGGGAGGCACTTGGGGGATTTGCACATGCCAAGCGCCAGGTTTAATTCGAGTCCCCTCTGAAGAAAAGTTGCTCTCCAATTGGAGGATAATAATAAACCATGACTGGTTGACGCTGCTAAACAACTAAGAGAGACATCGTCCAGTAGAAGTCCAACTCGAGCTCTACTGCTGGCCAAAAGGGATGCTACCAAACTGACTTATCGTGCCCCGGCAGATCTTATTGCTTCAACTTAGCGCTCGGGTAATATGTGATTGTGCACAGCGTAGTGCCTCCTCATAGGTAACAGAAGTGGTCCCCGTTCAACGGCCCGTGCTGTGACCTGCCTATCTCATCCTTCCAGAAGTCTAGAACGAATCCCACGGTGTTGCCCACGACGAAAGTTCAGGTCACGTTGATCTCAGCGGCAAGATTCCTGACATAAGGCCATTTTAGCGGATCGGACTAAGAAAGGCGTTGATAGCCCTGGGCGAGGACTGATGGGACATAAGCGATACGAAGATGGGGCACCACGTATCCATGCAGCTCGCCAGTATAGGAAGCCTATTTGAGGAGCGCATGATTATGTTGATGCTTGGGTATCTGTATTCGACAAGGCGTGTATGCCGAATGACAGACGAGCCCAAACCCTCACTTGACGACGGGATTACTACTGCGTCTTGATTCGGCCTGAGCCACCCAGTGGCTCTGGTGAGCTCTCAGTAAGAAAGCAGGTAGGGAGGTAGGAAGGTTGGTAGGTACATCATCACGTAAGGTGTGGCTGAGGAAGGCGATGGTAATAGAGCACGCACCCTGCTTCTTATACAAGAACCTGGCACCCGGCGCTGTAGCCGTTGGGCCATGCCGCAGTTCCTGCGTGCGACTTTGACCAACCCGACAATACCTAGCTTACTTCTAAATTTACGGCCGTTCGTAATAAGCTTCCAGAGTCACTGGCCCGACTGGGTGGCAATTCTGCCTGTACGGCGAACCCATCGTAATGAAAATGTCGGATGGGACCCTCTGTATGGATCCCGGGTCCTACACTACGAGTACTTTTGACTTAGATGCCTACCGAGCCTACCTAGGTGTGTGGACCGTCGAGCAGTCGAAATGGTATCCTAGCTGAGATCTGCCAACAGGACGAGGACGGGGTTCATCGAGCCTAGACCGTCTGCTGGGGTTTCTGCCTCGGTCGATGCGACACTTGTTGTATTCAGACGGATGGTTCTCGCTGCTGGGGAACATGCGAGCTTCACGAACAATAGAGAAGATGTGCGCGCACCTGATGATCGAAGTCACGAAGTGGTTCACATTGGAGTAAGACTCGGGCTCCAACGGTTCCTCCTTCATCCGACGATCGTCGGCCCTACGCTCCCCTGCCTCGCCTGCCGCCAGGAGCTCCTCGCTCGCTCGCCCAAGCAGAGTCTCTCACGTTTTACGTTCGAAGTGTCGGTCCTCACCTTCTGTCAACCGATGACAACCGGGAGGCCGTCCAATCAGCGTACCGCTCCAATCTCGACTCTGGCCCTTGAAGCCGGAACTCGGCCGCGGCCGTTTCTTGGTAGAATATCCACGATGTCCTTCTTTCATCCCATCTTCTTATTTCCCCAGGGTGGAGACGGGAAAAGTGCCCGCGCACTCGACATGACCTGCCTGCCTACTTGTAAGGGTTCTGCTACATGTTCCTAGATGACCGACTACCAGGTCCCGTCGGGACAATGTTTATTTTGTGATGCTACATCGTAGGGACCGTACGGAACGATACCTGGTGCGTCTTTCGCACTCGCCCTATCAAAGGTAGCTAGCTACACGGCGTCCTGCGTCGTCGCGCGATGGGAATCTCGTCCCATCTTTTGAAACCCTCATGCAGGCCGGTTCTGTGTGTGCAGATTCGGGCATTTTCCCAAACTCGTCTGCGGCAGGCCGCTTCTACCATCGGGACTAAGCCAATTATACACTATCGCACAACAGTACATTAGTCCGCCGACCAAGTTGGTGCCAGTGCGAAACTGCCCGTTTCTCCCTATTCTGTATACTATGTACTCGTACGTAGATTACGCTACCTACCTACTCCTGGGAGAGTCCTCCTGGTATGCGTGTTTTTTTTGTCCTTTTTCTTTTTTCTCTCTTGCCTCTCGTCTACCCTTACCCTGCGAAAGGAGACTAGACTTGGCTGGGGACCGACTCTCCGGACTATCAGACATGCAAGCTGCACGCCCCGCGGAGCACCGTTGAAAGCACCAAACCGCTCTAGTCTAACTGGTCCATTGTTCTATCACGCTGCCCCTGGCTCGGTTCCCAAGGGTACCATTTCGACAGATTGCCCAATAAGATGGTTCGGTTGTTCGCAAAAAGCGAGGTTTCTGCGATATGTCTCAGCGTGACGGTTGCGCATCTTGACGGTTCTGAGACACTCTGGACACGTCTTGCGAGCATGGGCGCGACTCTTTGACGGAGAATTTGCACCTGATCGACTGGTACCTAGCTCACGTCGTGGGTGATCGCGCGCCCCCTGATTTACTTCGTAGACGGACGGCCTCTTTTTTAAAAAAATCTTACGTACCTAGTACCTTGCGTGATTACTTACTGTCCTGCCGGTCTGTCTATCTGTCTGTCTGTGAACGAATTCCTCCATGGCACCAGCGCAAGAGACATTGGGTAAGCGGATATCTAGATTAGCGAGACACAACGTACATAGCAAGTAAGTACTGCGCAGGTGCTAAAGTATGATCTACCGGCGTGCTCGAGCTCTCAAGTGGCATCGTAGCGGCATGGCGGCGGCATCTTTGGTGAGCTCGTGGCTGATGGCACGTTTCCGCGCTTAGTAGCGTTTGCCGGGTCATCTCTTGCTTACCGCTACTACTGCGACTGGAGCTGCTGCTGCATAGCTCGAATCCCTGAGCAATGATTAGCAGCGCATGCTTCACAATGTCGACAGGGGGCCATCCCTGAAGCCTCCACAGAGCCTTGGGGGCCCTGGACCGACTGGGATTCCCACCATTTTGGCACCATGCTCGAGCAGGTCCACTAGCCAGATGCTAGTGGTGCTGCGAGACTGCTGCGAGACGTTACCTTGGATGCTTGGGAGGCCGAGACGAGTTAGTGCGAAGTGCATTTTCCCATTTTCCTCGGATTGCTGGCGGTGCTGTCACTGGCGGACTGGCGGACTGGGCAAGGCCTCCCTCAAAGGCACCAATTTGCCGATGTCTCTAAGACACAACACCATCATGCCATATTCGCCTTCTTGCCCCCCTTTTTGTGACGGCTTTTTCTCGCACCCCCCAGTATCTTGTAACCCGCCATGCCATGGTTCTGTCGTAGATGATCTCCCCATCGTTGTGAGCCCCGGCCAGCCCAATGTTAATGTCGCCCGGGTCATCAGAAAGCGAGAGAGCGCGGCTGCCAAGCAGGACCAGCAGCGACTAGGTTCGACGCAGCATCGTCTGCTACTACGACGAGTACGTCCGCATGGTACGGTAGGCAGTCGACACTTACACTGTAGCCTACCTAGCCATACCTACCCAGCTGCTGGTCTACTAGTACGAGTAGTATACACACCCCTCCCCTGGTCCCCTGTCGCCGTCGACCAGCCCGTCGTCGACTAACTGTCCTCACATCTAATATTAATATTAAAGTCGCACGAAACCTTCCCAGTGTTCCGGCGACAGAACCAACAGTGTCGAGTTTCTCAACCGTTGTCGTCGTTGTTGTCGTTGCCGTTGCCGTTGCCGTTGTCGTCGAAGTCCAGCATTGGGCGATAGTAACCATCTGCGCGCCACAGCCCACACCCCCCGTAGCACGTTGCCTCCCAGGCCTCCAACTCCCAGGAGACATCATCTGCGCGCTGTGTTACAGGAGACTGGTCTTGTGTCTGTGCTGCAGCCCTCCGCCTCTCGCCGCCGTCCTCCAGGGTTGCCGACTGCACAACCGCGCGCCGTACTACTGGATCTTCTAACTCCGACTGACTTAGTGCCACAAACGACTCTTTGCGTCCGACGGAGTTTCTCAGACTTATCGCTGTCCAGCCATAACCGTGCTCGCTAGAGCGCTCTTCGCATCCCGCCGGTCGTTACTTTTATATCTACCCCTCGAAAGTATCTCGAAACGGCGGACTTGATTGATGGCCATTTTCTGTTGATCTGCAACAACATCGGGGCGCATTTGTCGGAGCTTGCACAGTTCCCCCTGCTGACTAACCACGACGCTGCCAAAGGCGAATCACCAGGCGAATATTTTTGGGCATACCGGCCTGTCGAGATTTGCGAATACAACCTGAGCCTGGCCTGCGAGTCCGTCAGCTTGGCAGCCTCGGGCTTATGAATCACACCCTCCCGATCCAGATAAACCGTGTCGTGGCCATTTAAGAGAGGACCCTGGGAACCGGACGGTCCTATCGGACAGTCTCCATGAAAAACATCAACCACGGCGTCGAGCAGCTGTTCATCCCCCTAAGCCAGCGCAGAGGTGGCTCCCATCAAGCGGGCTCTCTAGACCTCACTTGGGCTCGAGCAGAGGAGAAGGTGTGTGCTCTGCGCAGCACCAGGGCGTATCCTTCTCCGCCTATGTCAGGGTCTCCTTCGCGCCCGCCGAAGCCCAACCAAGAGGTCGCTGAGCGAGGTCGAGGGGGCTTCCAGTCCCCAACTCACGATGCGTATCGCGCAGGTCCAGCTATGTCGGGGGTCGAGTTTCGCACAGGGCCGCCTCAACCTCCACTACCACCGCCACATCCTCTACCCGCCGGACGACCCTACTCCTTGGAATCGCCAGAAAGAGTCCCATATCCGTTTCGCCGGCCCGACGACACGCTAGCACGGCCGATGGCGTACCCTCCGCCTCCAGGGCAGATGATGCCACAAGCAGCACCCGGGCAGTATTCGTTGCCTCCAGTAGCCGGGCCCGGACCTGGACCCAGTCCGTATTCGATGCCCACGAACCCCTCGAGCTCGGAGAACCCGCCATTCACGTCCCCAAAGTCTCAGAGAAAGACCAAAGGTCATGTTGCGTCTGCTTGCGTTCCCTGCAAAAGAGCTCATTTACGGTAAGTCTTATTGCAGTCCTGAGGAATTTCGAGCATGAGCACTGACTTTTTCTTAGATGTGATGGTAAGCAATTTTGTCTGATGTCCTCGACAGGACAGTCTTGAATCTCAACAGAGCGGAATCTCCCACACCCAAAACACGAAGCATTCCATGCCCAAGGCCGGGAACCAGATCATACCATTGAGGCTCTGCACTCACTCAAACTTGATAGTTCAAGCAGGCACTTCCAAAATACGATTCCCAAGACTGTTCTATGTCAGTACGACTAATGGTCGGTGGTCTGCCCATGCTCAGAGAGCTCCTGAAGCGACCCAGCGAGCTCGTTATGACGAGAACGACTATCATTCTGGAAGAGCTAAGACCTTCATCACAGCAACCAACAACACTACTGAGTGCCGGGAGTTGACCAGAAGATGTTTGTTTGAGTGATCCGCTCTGAAAGCAAGTGCCTACGAGTGTGCTGCTGGCACATGTTCCTGTTCCCTTTCCATTTCTGTCGTTTTCGTGCCCTCCTGCCTGTATAACCTGAATTTTTGATGATCGCAAGCTGACCATGAATGCACAACAGCTCAAAGACCATGCTCACGTTGTTTGAGCAATGGGAAAGAAGATGCCTGCATTGACGTTCAGCACAAAAAACGCGGCAGGCCTCGGTTACGTGACGATCGGGAGCCTCGTTTTGACACCGGAAGATTCGCACAACCGCCGGACACGACGAGCCGTAGACCATTGTCACTTTACACACCAACCAACGCCCAACCGGCCCAATACGAGGATCCGCTGCGAAGAAGTCAATCGTACCGGGTTCTCAAGTCGCAGCCTAGTGAAGGTGTTCCGCCTAGATTCATCGAGCGTGGTTCGGCGACTGACGCAAACGTCTATCCTGCTCCGCTTTCGATTCCGATACAAGCCCCTGAAGCAGTTGCTTTCCTGACGATAGGGGAACTGGAAGTAGTGAAAGCTTCAAGTACTTTCATTGACGCAACGACGGCAAATACCCAGTCCATGTTGGGGTATCGATCTCAGCCCATTGTAGGCCGGAGATTGGTGGATATGATCACGCCTCCTGAACGGGACCGTATCGCTGCGCTGTGTAAATCTCTCCAAAATGAGCAGGTCATGAAAGAGCCGAATTACCTGCCTCCCATATATGGAAAAGATGAGGAAGAGCGAGTGATAAAATCACAGCCTTTTGGTCCCGACTCAATATCCCGGTTTCAGCTCGACCGCCAAGACATCTTGACTTTCGTTGCTGCGGACGGCCAGCCTCGCCCGCACTCGGTCCGCTTAGGGTTGGCCAAGGATGATTCGATCTATTTTGTCGTGCTCTTGTTGGTACTTCCTGGGCGATCTTGGCCCCATCCGTCTCCATCACCGCGATCTCGAGATCACCCTTATTCATACCAGCCCCAACCTTTCACACAGCTCACGCCGGTCTCGGCTTCTTTCGATCACAGTCGCACGCGTATGACAGACCCAGCCCGGGAGGGATTTTTCACACCAAGGCCGTCTGATATGCCCACACAGCTTGTTTCTACTCTCAGCCCCGGGATGAGCCCTAATGTGCCCTCATATTCGGCCTCAGCTGCTATGAGGGGGGAGCATTCAGGAGGGCTGGCACACCAGATTCCTCGGAGTGAGCTTCTACCCACGCGCCCAACGCAACAGGCTGAATATCAGCTACCTCCCATTAGGAGCCAACAACAGCCTGGGCCGTCAGCGGAGCATGTCTGGCAGCGAGACGAACGGCACAGTCGTGTGGATATCGGTGGATTAATCGAAAAGCCCGGCCAGTCACCGCCCCGTCGCAATCCATGAGACTTCTTCCTATTCATCTTCCCATGAGAGCTGTGTACTTTCTTCGATTCTTTCCGGCGAGAAACTCGCCTAGACGTTGCGTTATCCTGCATTTTCTTTGCAAGCATCGAGTCTGTTTTATGCCGACATATACGGCGACCGTTTAATAATCGTAGCGCGCTGAAGATACCACTGTACCAACATTTTGTATACATTTGTCGTTATTGCATCGCTCTGGACGAATTCCTTTGGATCTTCCATTTCGTACGGCGGCATCATCTGAACGGCGTTCGGCGGTTTCTTTCTCCGGCTTATACTCCGGTCTTTCTTGGTCCTAACTAGCATGCTATTCCTTTTGTGAACTTGCGTGGAGGTGGCTTTTTGTCTTTTGAACCGTCTTCGATGCTCCCGTCCGTCGGATGCGTTGGGAGTTATTGTGCGGTGGGCGTTTGCGACACTTCAGAATCAGTCGATCGTGCAACGCCGGGTAGCAGCAGCAGCCTGAGGGGAAGTCGGACCATGTGGCATCTCACATTGGTGCACGAGATCGGATATTCTCCGATCTGCTACTGATCGTGAAGATCACGGTGGCGAGTGTTTTCCTTTCCGACCGGCTTCGACTCTGGCGGCTGTCGTCTCCCAAGCGTAACATTTTTCTCTTCTTCAGCACGGATCTTGGGACGCGTACCAACGTCCGAGTACCGTTTTTCTTAATGCTTGCTGCCGATGATGGTAGTACATGATGTACATGTTTTCTTTTCCCACGTTGTTGCGGCTGTTTTTCGTATCAGGAGACCAAGAAGCTCGGTGCTACTTGTCATGGAGTCAGATACATGGGGGGCTTCATGATAACTGGGTGGTTGGCCAGCTGTGTTGTATGATAAGTAAAGAGATCAATGAAACATGATGCTATGCTAGCAAGATGATGAAGACATGATGGGAGAAACCATTCCTACATGATTGCACCGGGCATCGAAAAAATATCTTCGGGATGTGAGGACGGAAGATAGTTAGCCGTGCTGACCAGTGAACATGATATTTTTTTCGAACGCATAACGTAGATGGCCTGGTCGACAGTCGAGTTTGTGGCTGTGAGCGATGAATCAATGGATGACCGCGGGGGGGGATGAAACCAAATCAGACGAAACAAGACTCCGAAACGAGGAGTATACTATGTTCAGGAGAAACGAACCAGGCCCAGCAGCATGAATTCCCTCTCCTGGAAACATGAAGCCCAATGCAAAGTGTCTTTGCATCCCTAGATGGGATGGAAGGGTCTGGGGTTTTGTTCTTTCCTTCTCCTGTTTGGGACAGCGTTCCCTATTAAAGCATTGAGGAAAAGACGAAAGCGGAAGTGAAATGATACAACACCCAGCATAACACAACTAAGTAACCAGGTTCGCGGGAAGACATGGATCTAAATTGTCGGTTTCGCCCCATGCGCCGCTCGCCGTCGCGAACTATTTACCTTATTGGCAATTGGCAATTGCATACCTTGCTGCCATTGGCATCAATACGGTAAATAGTTCGCGGGACATAATTAGTGAACCCTGGCGATGTTGACAGGCGAACTCGCCGAGCTTCCCTGCGTCTGTCTGTGCATGCCCAGGTAGGTGGTAATTTACCCAGTCTCCAGCTGGGAGATATGGTTCGCGCGGTCGGGATGAGCAAATCAACAAGTAGACCCGACGACGTTCGCCACCAGCCTCTGGCATGAAATGCTAAAAAGTGTAATCACGGCATTACGACATGTTTTGATAGTATTGCCAAACTTGCAGGTAGATGGTGTTTGACAGTTGGGACACCGGTAGTTGTCGATGAACTGCAGGAAGGTTGAACGGCAGGGGGGGTAAAAGAAACAGAATAAAATAAAACCCGTCATTATTATTGCCCATTATTGGTGAGGGATGTTCTGTTATTAAGTCCGGGAGATGCATTGGGCATGATTTACTAGTTGGCGATCAGTCGACTTGGGTATGCCGAAAGAAGGAAAAAAGGTTGTTTATAGGGCTGTCGTGTTGAATTCGAGAACCGGCGCCGGGGCTTTGGCCTTAAGCGAGGTTTCCTGGTGAGTCGATGGTATCATTGTATGTCTAAGCCTCTTCATGCGCGCAAAAGAGGACAATATGCTTTCGCGACGCGACCGTGGAGAAGACCTCGGTCTCTCCTTCTTCTGACGTAAGTATTCATGGATGTTCGAGGGGAAGGAAACGAAACCGAAAGGGAAAGGATATTAGTTCAATGCATAATGGACTTTTCCATCAACTAGGCCAACTTTAAGTACATACACATACCTAAGTACTCAATTGGATAAGGTTTCGGGCAACGGAGCAAGGAACTGACTCGAGCATTGCAACCCAAGCAAGCCCGGCCAGCCATTGGCGATCGGATGGTCGCATGGTCAGGTCACGGTATACATACATACATACGTACATGCCCAACTGTCAGATACCTCGGGATGTAAGAAAGTGAGAGAGGCCTGAGACTGGCCCTTCACTGTCCCTACCTGTTACTAATCCCTCGTTTCACCACGGGTTTATCGTAAGACGGAGATCCGATACACCGTCCGAACTCTGCCATGGCGTTTGTATGGGCGCTTGCTCTCGGTGTATCGGGGAGAGCAGATGGGTATGGGCTCGGACAGCATGTACAACTACGGTACTTGAGCAAGCTGAGAAGTTAGGCGGAGATCAGGTTATAACCGGGCCCGAGACTCTCAGCATTGGCATGAACGGGACAGGTACGTACGCAAAGCTTATAGACGAAAGTGACCCTCCTGTCAGACTCAACAGCCGGACAGACAGATAGATAGATTCTCTGCCAAGTACCTAGCCAGATAACTCAGGTATTGAAATGGATCCAAGAAGAAGATGATGAAGCTGGACGAAGACGAGAGAACAGAACGTGGATCTTCAGTGAAGTGAGGGACATGGAAGGGACTCAGGAGTGTCGCCTCAAAGTCCGGTGCTTGCTTGCTGATGCTGCTGCCGCCTCCTTCGTTACCATTTGACGCCGTATAAATGCGTTAGTTCAGGTGCCTACGGTGAGCCGTTTCCTTCAGAATCCTGCTTTTTGGCACTTTTCTTTTCCTATTCCAGCCTGCCGCCTACTCGGCGTCCATGGATCTGCCTGATAACGATTTTTATTTTCTTCCTTTCCTTAACAACTGGCAAGCCGTTGGCTTTTTTTTTCCTCATCCTCCCCAACATCCATCGCTTCTGGAAATACAAGAATCGTCTGGTCATCCCTCCCGTTGGAGACGTCACACGACATACTCGGACAGTTTTAGTTAGTGAGGTGAACCTGGTAACCAGCCCTCTTCTCCGTCACATCTTTCGTCGCGCTCGGCGCTAGCGTCGACCCTACTGTATGTAAGTAAGCCAGCCGGCCGATGAGGGGCAGAAGCTACCGTACCGTATTGTACAAGAGATCTTGGCTCTGAAGCCTGAATTCCATATCGAACTGCAGTTAGGTCTGTCCTGCATTACATTAGGCGTGCATCCATTGGTACTTTACCTGCTATCCACTCCCACTCCTCTACATACCTAGTGGGCGTAGTAGTAGTACTGTGAGTGGTAAAAGGTGATGGTGGGTGCCCATACCTACTATACTGTAAGCAGGTCATCTGTTAGCGGCATGCAGCAGCAAAGAATTCTCCGTGTGCCGTGCTTCTGCCGTGCCTGGCAACCCAAGCGTCGCTTGCTGCTGCTGCTGCTGCTGCTGCATTGCAGATATTGTGGAAATGGGTTTGGTTGGTAGGTCAGTATCCGCACACCGCAACAAATCTTAGGTCGATCACTATTGCCTGACTGACGTCCAATACACCATTAACACAGCTCTGCTAATATCACCATTTGGAATATTTGTCCTGCGCATGTGGTATAGGTAGCCTAGCCTTGCGCGCATCCATTTAAGATATGCAATTAAGCTGGGGATTGATGGAAGATCATAGTAGAACAACTTAGCATTTGGGCACTTAACTCAACCACGGCTACGCATAGAAGAGATGGGTCAATTAGGTCGAATAAAATCCACAAATTCGTGGTCGTGGTCGTCATTAAAGCTCCTAGAGCATCTCGCTCCTCCCGATGCTTGTACATATGTACTGTACCTACATACACTACCAAATAGGTGGGTAGCAATCACCAGGAATTGTCCGAACCGTGGTCGCATTGCAGTAGCCCGTGCCGATGGTACGTGCGTGTGCAGGAGTGTTTATGTATTTAATATACGTTGGGCAGGTGTTGTGGCTAGCTGTGGCTGGATGGATGCTATTGATTCGCTTCTGGATGCCGGATGTGACGGTGAGCACAGATAAAAAACCAATTATGATCACTTTTTGTCTTTTCGTTACCCATGAGATCTACAGGAACACTTGCTCATCGCAGCATTGATTATCGCGAAGATTTCGTATTGGAATGCAGTGCATAAATGATAGCCGAGTCTCGGATGGGCGAGCTGACTGGTCTCGTCTTAGGTGGTTCAGGTGGCCGCCAAACCAACCTGGATTCATGCGTTCTCTGCAGCGTGTTCAGGTGTTGACTGCAAAACAGATATCCTCGGGGTTTATTTCCGTTCTTTGCTGCCATCAACTACATTCTTAGAGATCTAAGCTCAAAGAGCTATGAGGCCATTCGCAGGGCAAATATACTGACTTAGGTAATATTGAAAGGGATCCCGCCGAAGGTTAAGTGCAAGGTGTTGCCGGCGTGAGGTATAGCAACCCTGTAATAGTAGCTATTCTGACAGCTTTCGGGCAGCGAAGCGGTAAGAAGGGCTAATTGACAGCACCACCTGAGGCTGCACCCCGCTACCCACCTCAATTGACCATTAACGTGCATCTTAATGGCGTAGGGTATGTCGAGGTGGTTAGAACCCGAGATAGGGGTTTCCATCTTCAACAACGCCATTGGCCTATCTTGAAAGTGCTTTTCGGGACTGCTGTCTTAGATCGGTCCCGTTTCAGGATCACGAGGTGGGTACCAGTAGTATACTTCCTGTGTACCATGCAGCTTCTATCTCCAGATTGGCTACTACTTACGGTTCCTACTGTTACGGCATGTCTAGTCATGTAGCTAATGGCGGCCTGGGCTAGGATGGGGAGGATTGGAGCGGGAACGATGTCAGATGGTGGAGCGCTTTTCAAGCCGGATGCCGTCGTTGGATCACGCTTCATAAGCCGAGTGGCCAGGACACAACTTGGCACTGCGAATAAGCGACATGAAGAATTCGAGACTTCGCGCCGAGATGCGTTTTCCAAGTGCCCTGATACCAAGAAGGAGAAGTGCAGGATATAAGTCCTCGACGAGGAGCTAACATACGATTGTGCTCCTGGCAACATCAGGGCCGCGCGAACCCTAATGCTGACTACGTCTTGGACACATCACCTATCACGTCACTCATACTACTTCCACTCAGGATTTCGGTACTTATCTTTGACATGCAACATCATCGTTTCAACTCTTGACACGCGGGAAAAGAATGTCTATTTTCTCTATCGGGTATAGGGTGCTATACGAAGGAGTGGGGAAATATTGCAAGATGACCAAAGAAAGATAAACGAGTGCCAAAGTCGATTGCTTCCTGCAAATGACAAACAGCCAATCTTCTACCAACTGGCCGACATCAGGGATCCGAATTGGCTCGACTACCACCGCGGGATGTAGCTGGTTCGTGTCCCGAACGTCCAGTAGGTGAATTACGACCGCCTCCACTTGGATCTCGCGTGATAGTGGGCGACATTTGGGGGTCCAATAATTCCTCATTCGCTTTGCTTTTCTTCGGCCTGGGCGATCCATCAGGCACATTGCTTCCGATTCCAGACGAGCCAGGTGTTTGATCATGTGCTTTCCTCGCAAGCTGGTCCAGTTCGACAGACATCTTGTCCTTCTCGGGTGGTGTTTCGTCACTCAAGACCTCGGCCAACGGTCGCTTCTTGTTCGGCAGCATAGCGGGAGGCAAGGGATCGAGCGCCAACCCCATGAACGGACTACTAGTCAGCGTCCGGTTTCTCGGCTGGCTAGTGTGTTGATCGAACAGTCGGCCTCTAGTGATGGATCGTCCGCGTTCAGGAGATCTCGATCGTGTCCGTCTAGGACCAAATGCGTCGGAGCCGGAGTCACTTATCAAACTTATTAGCAAAGATACAATCTAGGCGACAAGATATAGAAAGACCTACGATGAGCCGCCGGTGGCCTTGTTTGAGTATGTGTCTTCATCGTCTCTGCTAGTTAGCTGAGAGACTCTGGCGTCTCGAGCATGGTCATCCCGTTGTGGCGTCATCGTGTCCGTTGTCGTGATACGTCAGGGCGAGAGCTAAGTAAGAGACAATATAATTAAGTGCCGATGTGAGGTTCGCATGATGGATCGCCAAGTCTTATCTATGCTGTACTTTTCAAGAGGCAGCCGGAGTCGCTATACTACCATGTCAAAGTTTACTACGATTGAGTATCGTACATCGAGGATGCTAAGTGTACTAACAGACATTTTCAGTCACCCATGGAAATCGCAAGACTACTACTAGCTGCGCCTCATGACCAATTGGTGAAGAAAAAAAAGAGTAGAGGCTGGCAAGCGACCAATCTGCCTTGCGATTGTTAATAGGATTTGCTATGTAACGCAAAACATAAGTATAGTTGAGGGTTGGGGGTTTGGACCAAACCAGTGGCAGTGCCCCTACTGAGCACTAGATAGCAGCTCTGGATGCTATATGCTAGGTATGATGACGTAGAAATATAAATTTGGACTATATCACCCAGTACACATCAACATTTAGAGAGGCCAGCAAGGATTCATTGAGGCCTCAAGTAAGCCATGAGTACCAGGGAGTTTTGGCACTTGTTGCAAGTCATATGGTGCTATGGCCTCATCCCGGGCCTCGTTAGGCGTTCTGGGTCCTCCCGACTCAACGGGACGAGTATAGCAAATCCTTTCAGGTTTGGTTTATTCCTGAAATGCACTGGGAAGCAAGCATACAGTCGCGCTTAATTAAGGATCCTTGGTATTCTTGAAAACATAAGCGACCTGTTTGCTGGAGAATTCCGACGTGCTGGTCGGCGACTTCAGAGCCAGAGCAAGAATTACTTAATTGAGCGCGCTTACGGCCATGCGACTAAGAAGTCGCTGGGTATAATTCAGGGCACAGCCGCCACATGACTGGCTGGCTTCGATAGATTGAGGGCGGCTGGCCCATAAGGATCAGATGGAAGGATTAGCTAAGGAAGGCCGAAGGATCGGAAGCCCCATGCAGGATTTCTATTCACGTCTTGCGGTCCAAATATTGACTAGCAGTTATCAGTTTAGCATGTCAGCCACCACCCAGCCGCCGGCCTTGCTATTCTCGCTATTCTATTATAAGAGGTAAGGTGAGGCCCCCAATCGGTGGCGATTCCCGACACCATGACCAATTGCTGAAGATAGTTTCAATTGCTTTCCAGGTGAGTGATCCGACCAGGTCAACACCAAGTTTCCATTTATTTCGATATCGAAGCATGTTATAGAATTCCAGGTGGATGCTGAGAAACCGGGGGCCGGGCTAGGTGAAGTCGGGGTTTGCAGAAAACACAGTGCCCTCTTACAGTGTCATTTGGCCCTTGCCAGCCTAGCATCCTAGGCGCAAATGCCTGAGAGCTTCAGCGCGTCAAGCCAGGCCAATCGGATTTTAGTTATACCTTAGGTACTGTACTTACAGGGCAGGCGCCATCACATTTCCTATTCCTATCTGAAGCACTTGCCTTGAGAAACGCGATGAGGCTCCCGCTTTCCCAAAGTCTCATGTCTGCTGGCTCAAAGTGATTGTACCTAATTCTTTGCGATCCATGATTTCTCACAGAGTCCTGCTCCCACGTCGCATGGGTCCCATCCCGTTTGACGGGCTCACAACACCAGACTGAAACCAACACCGGCCCAACAACAGGCCAGCAGTACGCCTAACCAGTGCCGCACAAAGTCTGGCATTGAAGGCTAGGCGAATGACCGAATGACATACAAGTATCGTGCGTGAGCTTTGTTGGTCTTGATTGCACCTGGACTCCTGTTTGGCGTTGGTCATCGGAGTTCGTCATGGCAGATCACATGGAAATCGATGAGCCGAGGGGCACCAAGCGAAAAGACCCCCCGACATCAGTAGAGGAGGACACTGCTCCACGTCGCATACAGGCAAGGCGCCTTTCATTCATAAGCCATATCATCGGCACTAACGGGTCATAAATTAGGCCTTGGATGCGGATGTCGTCAATAAAATCGCTGCCGGCGAGATCATCGTCGCGCCTGTCCACGCTTTGAAGGAGCTGATTGAAAATGCTGTCGACGCAGGAGCTACGTCACTCGAGGTTCTCGTCAAAGACGGTGGCCTGAAGCTGCTGCAAATAACAGATAACGGCCACGGTATCGATGTATGCCGCCCATCAAACCCGCTTCTGCTTGAGTTGTACTGACAGCTCTCATCAGAAAGAGGATCTCCCCATCTTATGTGAGAGATTCACCACCTCCAAGCTCAAAAAGTTCGAGGATCTGAGCAGTATATGCACCTACGGCTTTAGAGGCGAGGCTCTTGCGAGCATCAGCCACATCGCCCACCTCACGGTGACTACCAAGACGAAGGACTCAAATTGCGCCTGGCGCGCTTACTTCGATGGCGGCAAACTCGCACCTGTCAAACCTGGCCAATCGGCAGATCCTAAGCCAACTGCAGGTCGAGGTGGCACTCAAATCTCTGTTGAGGATCTCTTCTACAACGTTCCGACACGACGCAAAGCTTTCCGGTCTACGTCCGATGAATACAACAAGATCATTGACATGGTAGGGCGATATGCCATACACTGTGCTGGTGTTGCCTTCTCCTGCAAGAAACACGGCGATTCCGGTACATCCATCTCTGTACAAGCACAAGCATCGACCATAGATCGAATTCGTCAAATACACGGCGGTAACGTAGCTAATGAGCTGATTCAATACTCTGCATCTGATAGTCGATGGGGTTTCAAGGCCTATGGATGGGCTACGAATGCGAATTACCACATCAAGAAGACAACCCTTCTGCTTTTCATCAACAATCGCAGCGTGGAGTCGTCGAATATCAAGAAGGCCGTAGAGCAAACATATTCGACTTTTCTTCCAAAGAGTGGCCATCCGTTCGTCTACCTGAGCCTGGAAATCGACCCCCAGCGTGTCGATGTCAACGTCCACCCAACAAAACGAGAGGTGAACTTCCTGAACGAAGACGAGATTATCCAATGCGTCTGTGAGACTATCCGCGAGCAATTGGCGGCGGTCGACACGAGCCGGACCTTCATGACTCAGACTCTCCTACCAGGCACTACTCCCCCAAGCGGGACATTCCAATACACTAATGAGTCTCCGGCTAAGACCCCTACAAACCCGCGGAGGACCCCTGCCCGTGCCGAGAACAATCTCGTGCGGACAGATGCCTCTCTCCGGAAGATCACAAGCATGTTTACAGTGGCAGGCAAAGACCCAGGCTCCGCTGCTGCAGCCGAGGGCAGTGCAAACAATGCCAGCCTCGAGCCAGAATACGAGACCACAGATCGCGAGTCCGTGAATTGTCGCCTAACCAGCATACGAGATCTCCGTACTACCGTGCGCGATGACATGCATCACGAGCTCACCGAGATTATTGCTAATCACACATTCGTGGGTATCGTAGATGAGAAAAGACGACTTGCAGCTATCCAGAGCGGCGTGAAGCTCTTCTTAATAGACTACGGCCGCGCGTGCGCCGAGTATTTCTACCAAGTCGGCCTGACCGACTTCGGCAACTTCGGCGTCATCAAGTTCCAGCCGCCGCTCGACCTCCGCGAGGTGCTCAACATCGCAGCCGAGCAAGAGAAGCTAGCCGACGGGGTCGAGGATGACGACTTCGACGTTGCGGAGGTCGTGGAGAGGGTATCCGAGCAAATAATCGAACGGCGCGAGATGCTGCTCGAGTACTTCAGCCTTGAAGTTTCCCCCGTAGGCGAGCTTCTCAGCATACCCTTGCTTATCAAGGGGTACACCCCTTCCATGGCCAAACTGCCCCAGTTCCTACTTAGATTGGGTCCTTATGTGAATTGGACGGACGAGAAACTATGCTTCGAATCGTTCCTACGAGAACTTGCTACGTTCTACGTCCCTGAGCAGCTCCCTGCGCTACCTGGCAACGAGCAAGTGGTAGAGGAGGACGTGCCGGAGGAGATCAAGGCGCGCAGAGCGCATGTCCGTCGGGCTTTGGAACATGTCTTCTTCCCTGCTTTCAAGGCGAGGCTTGTGGCGACCAAGTCTTTTATGAAGGGCGGCGTGCTTGAGCTGGCTAATCTGAAGGGACTGTACAGAGTGTTTGAGAGATGTTGATTTGAAATCTACAGTCGAGCTATAGAGGTGCTGAGGTTAATATTGCTTGGCGCTCCAGATTTGCTACAAAGTTGAAGGCAACTTAGGTGGGAAAAAGTGATAAACATCCATAACGACATTCATAACAACAATATAAGCGTCATGTTACGTGCAATGAATCACATTGAGTATGTCGGTAATGTGAAATATCGGATTATAAAGTAACGCATCGTATATTGCTTCATTCATGGCGTGATCAACTATCTACCTGAGGTGCAAATCAAAGCTACCTATGGCGGCCAAGTTCCCCCTGGTTTATTCATCACTGCCATGACTTTGAAATATCCTCAGAACTGCGAAATATCAAGCAAGTTTTGCAAAGGTTCCTATGACCCAGAAGTTGTGATCTCCACATAGCACAAAAATATGTCGCGACGGGGAACAAATTCTGAAAGGGAAATAGGAATGGGAATGAGGATGAAAATCGAAAAGCAAGATCTGAGTATCTAAAATCAGTAAGATGAGCTAAGACATGGTGACAGTTGTATAAGGACACGGCTAGGAAAAGGGTACGACGACTACATACCTTTTTGCCAACTTCTATGCAGTGACGATTCGTGCCAATTAGTACCAATCATTACTTGCAAGCAGCGTAGTGTGATCAAAATGTTCTTGCTTCTGCCATACACCATGCCTTGATCAGATGAAGATCGTAGGAGGGGAAATCGAAAACGAGTACTTGAAAGGAAATATCATGGTGGCTTGGCCCATTTGTCGTACTGTCTGTCCCGAACTTGGACTGTTGCGAGACGATTGACCGATTTATGGGAACTGATTGTGGTCGAGTCGAAATCAGATCCATTGAAAGTCTTTAGAGTGACATGACATGTATAGGTCATCCCTTAAACCTCTCCAGGATAAAGACTGTTGCCATTCTGGAACTGAGGCTGGGGCGGAGGCGCCATCTTCGTCTCGGCCTCAGCCTTGACTTCAGCCTTGGCCAGCTCATCCTCATCGTCGTCGTCATGAACGACTGCGGGGGACTTGATCTGCTTGGCCCGAGACACGGGAGTCTTGCGCACACGCTTTGTGGGGGTTCCTGGAGAAGAGGCTAGTTAGTAAGACTCTTGAGTTTGTTAGGTGAGGATGCAATGTGCGGAACAGAGTACATACCAGGCACGCCATTAGCACCTTCTCCATCACCGACAGCAGCGTTCTGCGCGGTACGCTTGCGACTTCCGGGAGCTACGAGACTGTCAGTATGGAACTTTTCGACACAAATGATACTATCGCTAAGCCTCAGAGAAAACGCGTTGATGTCTCAAAAACTCATTAAGTCTCTCAGGACAAAAGCGCAATGCAACATCATGAGAAAGAAAGATGTGCAGGATAATACTTACTACCACCACCTCTCTTGGCAGCGGGAGTTGCGGGCACGGATCCGGTACCATCTGAGGCACCAGCATCGCTGTCCTGGTTGGAGTAGGCCGGGTCCTTGGCGAGTTTGGCCCAGAGATGCATGAGAGACTTGGGGGTACGATCTGTGAGGTCGAACTTGGACCATGCGAGCTTACCGCCCGCACTCTGCATCTGCTTGACGGCTTGGACCAGGAACTTGCACTGCGTCTGTTAGTTGGGATGCACAGTGGATGCGATTGAGAGTTATGGGAAGTAATCTGAGGGAACCTTGTAGGGGTGGAATGGTGTATCTGAACCTAAGCAGGTATGGGGAAGAATGCAGACGGTAGAGGTTGGTGTTGATATCGACATGGGTAGGGATGATGGGAGACAAGGCTGAGGTGAAAGATGATACTCAGAATTTCGGAGGGTGGAAGGTGATCATGGACTTTGATATATCTTATAATCAAAACTTACCTTCTCCTCTTCGGTCCACTTCTTAGTCTTGTCTTGATCGGCCATGGTGTCTGTCGAATTGTTGTCGTGAGGAGACTGAGCACTGAGTGTTAGATGAGTGTATGTTGGGGTTGGAGCCAAGTTGAGATGGGATGAAAGTTGTGTTAAAAGACTCAATAAAGACGCAGAGGCTATGGAGTGGGCATGGACGAGAGAAAAAGTGTAAGTAGAAGGAAGTGTAGAGTCAGATGGAATTCAACGGTAGGTTAGTTGCAGGGTGGTATGATAAGTATGATATAATACCAAATGCCGAGTTTGAAGCAACAGTGGAAGAGGGAAGTCCGAAGGTTGTGTAGATATGGAAGAGATATGTCAAAGAGGAAAGCATACACGAAGGCAGGTATTCTTATGAGGTACGTATGGTCGTGTGCGAGGTTGGATGGTCGTGAGATTTTGAAGTGGACTCGATTGTCTTGGGGCAAGACAAAGGTTAGGTTAGGTACCTTGATAGGAAGCGAAGGTACATGTATGTATGGTGAGGGGCAGGAAGCAGACATATGAAAACACCTTGTACCTGAGTGCAGGTGTTCTTACCTTGGAGGTTGGGATGGATGGATGGTCTTGATTACCTTGATGATGTAGAGCTGTCGATGTGGTAGACAAATGTCAACGATGATGGAGTTTGTGATGGTGATGGGAGGAGAGAAAGAAGTAATTGAAACCAAGTTTGGGGATTTGGGATCAAGATAGTGTGGCGGACATGAGTTGGGTGAAGTGACCTCGAAGGAAAGTATGTTGTGGGGGGAACAGAAGGTGTTGTAGTTGTAGGTTGCGCAGGTGGGGGATGAAGCCGTTGCTCGTTGCTTGGGTGGTTGCCGTGTTAGATGGATCGCTCCTGCTCAACCCACCACTTTCCAGTTCCAGAACACGATTTGCCCCTCTGCAAACTATGATGGCTGCTAGGTGACTTTGGTCTGATAGCAATTTTGGCTCACCTGTTCCGGGGTAGACTGTTGCCGCAACCTGGCAACGTACCTTTACTGCAACACCAGATGATAATAAGAATCAGACTGCAGAGTAGACATGTCGTTGTTCCAACCGTCGAGAAGCTGGATCCCGGCTGGATGGAAGATAGTAATTTCATTAGGGGTGATCACAAGAGGATGAAGGAAAAAGTCTCGAAGTGGACGACGAAGATGCGTACTTGGCTGGTGTTGGGAGAATGCCAGTATTGTTATAAGTTGGAAGGCACCTGCCTACCCAAGACCATATAACATTTTCTAGACTTGGGGAAGTCGACGCAAGCAACACAGCAAGGCCCAGCAAGATAGCAAACAACGCTCTTCTACTGAACCTGCACTCTAGCGCACTCTGTCATGTTGATTCGCTTTTATTTTTATGTGTTCTACTTCATTCATTCTTACACACCCAGCCACCTCACCTCTATGATTTTACAAAAGGGTATATCGTCTCGTCTGGTCCGAAGACCCCCTCCTTCTCACGCTTGTCAAACAATTAAGGGTACTTGCTTCAAGGCTTATGTAGTATAGTGATGTCTGGCATTATGAGTATGCACTCATTCGAGGATTTCGTCCCCGATATCCCCGTTATCGTCTCCGTTGGTAGGCATCATGCCGTCGGTGGGTTCCCCCTCGACAGCCTTGCCGTTGCTCTCGTACGTGATGCGCTTCCAGCCGCACGGTTCCGAGCCATCTTTGATCCACTCCATCGTCGGGAAGTAGTGCTCGTTCTTCTTCATCGTCACGACCCATGGGACGTTGTCAAATGTCATGGCCCTGATTCGGAAATCTGGTAATCCATCAAGTTAGTATACCTCATCAATCATGCACATGACCCTAACTTTTCTAGGAGTAATGGAATTGGATTAAGCTTACAGGTGTTGTCGGGGATCTTGGTAACGGCCTCGAGGAATGATTTCAGATCCGGTGTGGGTTTCCCGTTGATGTGGGTTATGAAGTTAGTCGGTGCAAGTCCGTACTGGTAAGACGGTGATCCACGACTCCTAGCCGACACGTAAACCTCGCTGTGCAATTTGCTAATCTGCTGCCTGACGGCAAGATGTGGCACATGGACAAGTGCACCACAGAACGAGATGGCATGATCAGTCTCGACATTGTCTGCTGGGACAGTCGGTACCTCAAGTTGCATCTCCTGGTTTTCTCGGACGATGACGGCGTCGAGAACTTCGTTGTCGTACATCACGTCGAGCTCCGATACACGCGTTATGATTTTGCCGTTCAGGGTTAAGATAACGTCCCCTTCTAGCAGCACGGTTGGGTAGTTTCCGCGCTCGAATGTACGTTTTGAGACGAGGAAGAGGTGATGGCTGTGTTTGTTCGCTTCAGCAATCTTTTCAATCCATTTCTCGGATACGCCCATAATACGCGCTTGCGACATAGCAATAGCTCTAAATTCCATGGCTAATATGCGTAGTTTGGGTATGCTCCCTTGTTGGATCTGGGAGAGCACCTGTAGCAGTGTTGGCGTGGCCAGTCCGAGGTGATATTCCTCGTCTCTAGAAGCGTGATTCCTTTCGCCCAGGTAAGTGAGCCATAGGGCTTGGACGTTGCCTTCGCCATCGACAAGAACACCACTACCACACTGTTGGCTGAGATTCGTATCGACGGTAATAGCGTCAACGTTCAAAGCACGGTATCTCGGTGCACCAGAATTTGCGGGAATAGAAACGGCTGTGACTTCGGTAACGCTGGTAGCAGCGTGCACGATCCGCCCGCTTCGGTTGAACCCAATAAAGGTGGTAGATGCTCCTTGCGCAATGGTGTCTGTGCTTAATCTTGCACTCATGACTGGCGCATCAACAAGGCTCGCATCGTACTGGACAATGGCATAGTTTTGGAGCGGGTGGAGGAACACAACCTTGCCCATGACCAGAACAGAATCCGCAATGGTGATCCAGATATCGCAAAGGTCATAAGGCACAACCGCTCTCGAAATGACCACAAGGCCCTTCTCGGCGTCAATCACCAAGCCCATGCCCCATTTCCTATTTCGGGGAAAGCCGTCCAGCTTCAAAGGTAGCACACACGTAACACGGACGAAGCTACGGACGAGGTCGGCGACAGCGGGATGGGAAGTATGCTCCAGCTGAATGAAAGAAGCCTTCATGCGCTTTGGCGGCAAAGGCGGCAGAGGATCACCAATGTCCTCAAAATCCCATAGACCAGTCGTGTCATTTCGCACTGCAAGCCGCATCTTCTGATTCCAATGCCTATCCAACGTCAGGATGGCAGTATTAAGAGTATGCAGGTCCCGCAGATGTTTGTATGTGATAACAATACGCGCTTGATCAGGGATTTGGCTCATGACCTCTATGAACGTCTTCAGGTCGGGAGTTTTCTTGTGTTGCACACTTTGGACCATCCACCCACTGTCGGCAGAATCCACACGGAACGCACCAGTAGATTCACAGACAAAAACACCACCTCCCTTGCATGCAACACCGTATAGTCGCGCTTGTTGGTAGGAAAGATCGTGGAAACTCCCTCCTGCCACAGTAACGAAGCGATCTGGGGTGATGTCGTGCAGGTTGCCTACCGCCACATCCACCTCTCTGTCCACGCCTCCTCGCTGTAGAGTCAGCCGGACAGAGTTTCCGACGCTCGAGTCCAGGATATCGTCTAATCTTATAAATTGTGTGACCATCTCGCCGTTGACTTTTAGGAGGACATCGCCTTCTTCAATCATACCATGCGACGGCCCTTCGGGAAGCACAATCTCGGCTACCAACATGTTGGTCGCTGTGGAGAAAGCTGCTCTCGCAGCCGCCTCCCAATTCTCGGTAAGCCCAAGCCGGCGACACTCGTCAAAGGGTTTGAGCAGGAACTGGCATTGAATAGTGCCACGATCCACATGCCTGCCCTCTTGGATGCAGCGCAGCGCCCGCAGGGGGCGATCCAGCGGAAGGAAATAATCTGTTGATGCGCCATCAGATCGACCGCCGGCTTGTAATGCGATGGCGGCACCGTCAATATTGACAACGGGACTTCCCGAACTACCTCCACTGGCCGCAGCGTTGGCTTGGTAGTAACAGGTATTGAAATCACTGTATCCCTCGCCGTATTCGGGCGCGTTTCGGTCCAAACGACTGATCACACCCGAGAGAATACTTAGCTTCTCGCCGGCGTCGTTTCCGACAACTCGAATCTCGACACCGACTAGCACATTTCATGTCAGCATTATGGAACGGGACGGGGTTTAGAGGTAGTAAGGGCGGCGACATACCTTTCGCGGCTTCTGGGCGAAGAGGCAAGGCGGACACGGGCATGTATTTGATGGATTTGGGATCGAAGCGAAGAATACCGAAGTCGTGAACAGGGTCGCGATAGACGGGGTATGCATCTGCCTCCTCGTGGTTATCGAAGACGACGTAACCCGTGAATGGGCCGGCACCAACAACATGTCTGTTTGTGACGATCAAGCTACACCAAGGGTTAGCATGCGGGCATATGGCAGTGGCAAGGTGATGGCTAGGATGTGCATAGTTGTCCTTACCCTCTTTCGGCGTCTACAACGAAGCCTGTTGCCTCGCTGGCGCAAGCAGGATCGGTATCGAAGGAGCAGGTCTGGCAGAAGCGGATGGACACGACACACCGCACCACGTTCTCGATGGTAGCCTGCCACTCTGCGCTGTCGGCGGGCTGTGTCGGGTAGAAAACCGGGACCTCGTCGTCGACCTGGTCATGGTCGCCTTTAGAAACGAAACCTACGGCCTCGCTGTCGGGCGTGTTCAGGCCGGAAGAGCCGCTGCCATTCAACGCGTGGCGAAACTGCTTAATGGGTCGCTCGGCCGTGGGAGAGGCAGCCTTCCGCTTTGATCGCGAGGTCGGGCTCGCCATGGCTGTAGACTCGATAGTGGTAGTCGAAGACGAAGAGGATTGCTGCGACGTGGATGAGGTTGTGAATCGGTGGACTTCGGAGGATGCGAGTTTATATAGTCGGGCGTGGACTGGGTTGGAGGCGAAGTTGGCAGGGGTGGCTACGTGGTTACGCGCAAGGGAGGGCGATAACAATGGCGATGGCGCTGTCGGGATGTTTCTCCAAGCTCGAAGAGCCGTAAGGGGCGGCCTCATGCAGCGCTGATTCGCGCAGGTCCGCACACGTTCTTTGCGCAACCGTCAGACAGACCAGACAGACCAGAGCTGTCGCCCTTGACCCTCCTGACTGGTGGGTGTGTCTGAAACGAGGCGCGTGACGTCTAGCTGTTTGGTGATGGCAGCGGGAGCCGCGGCATCGGAGGCAGGGAGGGACGGCAAGCAGACAAACAAGCAACCGGAGACGAATGTCGCGGCGCGGCGAACAGAAGAAGAGCAGATGATGACACCAATAAAGGTGCTCTACTAGTAAAAGATACCGAGTCTAATGAAATTAGAGACGCTTTGATGGTCTGAGCGGCAGACTCATGCACCCCTCGAGACGTTGTGGTGTTGTAGCTGACAGCTTGCCTTCGCTGTATGTAGGTATTGCTGATGCGAGATGCAGGCAGATCATAAAGGTTCTCACTCGTCCAGTCTACGAAGTAAGAGCAACTCGGCGCCGGTACGCGCACAGTACGACACTCTCGGCCAGGAACTTTTCTTGGCTGGCAGCTTGCGCTAATGTACGTGCAGCCAGCCATGATCTGGCCCCTTCCACCGTAATCGATTTGCGACACGAACACTGTGCAGTTGCTCACCTTAGCACATGTAGCTTACCTTGGTGCCAGTACATTCTACAAACACAACCATGAACCAATCAACCATGAAGCCTTCAAGGTTCTTACAAGCTGTTACGACGTGACTTACGGCTATATCTACGCAAAAAAAGCCATGTTTGCTCACTTACGAGCCAATTGGCCTGTCGAAGATCAAGACCTCTTGAGAGCTCAGTCATTTCCTTTCAGTAAAGCGCAGACAGAGTCACCTAGCAGGTCAATACATGAGCAACGAATTTGAGTATGGACAGCGCAGGGAAAGAAGTACGCAAGGGTATCATTCAGTAAGCATCTACTTCTGGGAACAGAAGATTCTAGTCTATCTCGAAAGCAACTCCAGTTACATAAGCCACGGGACCGTCTGGTCACCCCCAGGCATCTCCATCTCCCCTCCTGCCTTACTCATATTTGCTCGAGATAAAAAGCCAGATTGTGTATAAATTATTTTCTTAATGATGCGTCGTCAAGGTAGGAATCATCACCAGTTTAACTGAGACTGAAGTGATTATTAGATGTGCTTGTGCCTGTACCTGATCCAACAAGTACCTACTGCACGGCTTGAGTTCCAGCGTTTCGAGGAACCTTTCCTCACTGGACACCATTGGCGGCAAAGAGTCAGATATTTGTCTGACACCGACGTCTTTGATACGCCAGGGTGAGAAGTTCAGGGGCGCTAATACAACATTGTGCGACGAGACCCCTCACAAAAGGGCGGCCAAAGCACCTGCCACCAGGAGCACAAGAGCATTGGCAGGTTCAAGATTGCCACCCATGTTTGTGGTGACGAAGGTGGTCGTAGACGCAGGTGCTGCCGTAGTTGAGGAAGCCGGCTCAGACTCCAGAGGGGTGATGGCCTCTGTCGTTGCAGCCTCGGTCGGAACTGGGGCGCTGCTTGACTCGATCGCCACAGTAGTTGTCGATGACGAAGGGGTCGCTGTAGTTGTCTCTGTGGACTCTGACTTCGAGGTGGCTTTGCGATTCGCAGTCTTTGAAGTGGAGGTGCTCTCCGAGCTCTCCGTGGTCGTGGTCGTCGCCTTCGCCGTCGACGTCGCCGTCGCAGTGGAGTGGGGTTTCCTCTCCTTGGTGCTTGTAGTGGCTTCGTCTGTCGTCGACGTTTTGGTTGATGTGGCGGAAGACTCGGCAGATTTTGTTTTTGTGGCCTTGCTTGTGGATGTTGTAGATGTAGATGAGGTTGTCGACGTGTGTGCTTCCTGGGATGTAAGCGGCCCAGGTATGCTATATTTGCGCGCGCACTCCGCCAAGCTCATTCCTTCTGGGCAGCACCACGTCTTGTTCGCCTCGTCGGCTGAGCAAAAGTATCCATTGTCGCAGGCGTCTGCATGCGAGTTAGCTTCACAGACAGATGCATTTCATGTCATGTCGCCATCTTACCACCTGAGTGATTGGGGCAGCATATTTGCTTCTTGGCACGGTTGTAGCAGTGAGTCAAGTCGTCGTTGGAGGCGCATTGCCTGAACCCCTTTCCACAAGCCTCGGCGCATGTGTTGCCTTCTCCGCATAGTTGATCTGTGGGGTTGTATCCCTCTACTTGTCGTCGGTCGATTCCAAAGATATTACTTGCAGAGTCTCGAGCGAGTTGGTCGGCGAGGGTCTGGCTGGCGAGTCCCAAGACCAAGAGTGTGTACGCGGCGTAGGATTTCATGATTGATTATGAATTGAATTTACAGAATCTAAGTGAACGACGAAGAATTATCGGATAATACCTGAACAGTTCACAATAAGTAGGTATGTATGTCAAACGAGTGACCAATCGCGCTCCCTAGGTAAAAGAATGACGGAGTTGCAGAACAACAAAAACGAGGGAACACAACCAGACACGGCCGCAAGCGTTGCTTGAAAAGGTAACGAATGTAAGTGAGAGAAATTTCTCATCGGTGAAAAGAGGGCGAGTCCAGATCGGCGGCAGACAGCATTGCCGATCTTTTATTATCTGGAGACTGGCACGACAGCGTTGCGCTCTATCAACGAATGAATCTGTCACAGGGGGTCGCCAAAAGCAGGTACCCTTAATTTTGCAGCATTGGCAGGGGCATCGTCCAAAGGAGCAACCAGCTCCAATCACCATAGCCGCCGATCTACCCGAAATGGCAATTCGAGTCTTGGCTAATGGAGCACCAGACCGGGGTTGATCTCAAACAACGGAGCCGTACAGCAGCGAATGCCAGTTCATAGAACTATGGATACCGGCGCGCCAAATCGTCTTTGAAACAGGTACCCGACCGAGACCCAACATGGCGGATTGGGCGTGCGAGGGCGTGGGCAGTAGCTTAGTACCCGTATCGACATTATCATCAACTATCTAGGAAGGAGGAGAGATCCCCCGAGGGCCGACTTACAGTAGATGTATGTATGTAAGATGAGATCTTCGATCGTTGTCGACTATCACCCTAACTCGGAATTACTTACCTAGATAAGCTCCTCACATATCCTCGTCATCGCCTACTGTACTAGATCTCTGAGCTCGTATTACCCATATCAGCGCCTCCAGGCTCCGGTGCAGCTCAGGTACAGCTCATCGTCGCCAGAGCCGAGGTGTATCAGGGGGGCAGGCGAGGGCAGGCTACTGCAGGCGGTGTTATGCCAGCGCAACAGTATCGTAGCATTGAAGCACAAAGTGTATGACGGAATGGTCCAGCCCACCCCCTGGTGGCCATTGGCCGGATGTGCTGCGCTCTCGTACACGTTTGTCGAATCGAAGGTGGTGAGTAGTAGACTGCGATAGAGGGAGGTGTCGAAACGCAAAGGTCGTTCGCCGATGGATTGTGGGAGCGTCTTGGCATACGGCATGTCTCGTACTTGGTATATTCTGCACACAGCCTAAAGGGAGGAAGGTCACTTGGTGGACTGCTTGGTGATCCTAGCTTGGAAGTGATTCCGGGGTGAGTCTATGCAACAATGCCACGAGCCTGTTTTGGCAGTTTTAGTGCATGAACCAAGCAATTCCCCAATCAATTCATAGTCTAAGTACCGATAGTACACTATCTCGCATCTGGTTGAGCTGATCTACCTGGTCTCAGCACGTCATTTCTCGAGAATTGTCGATACTTGAATAATACTAGTAAGTAAGTAACTTTGGGAGGCTGAATGCAGGCGGGCTGCGGAGGCCGCCTGCAGTCCCGTAACATTTGAATCCGTGCCTTAGTGCTCCACCATAATTAGGTGAAATATAGAATGCTACTATTTCAATCGCTTACCATTCAACAATTATTAAGAATAAGTTTAATTACAATTATATATTCTATACTTTAGGCTTTATATTCTATTAGTTTAATTCTTTGTTGTTATTCTATTTAATATGAGTGACTTAAAATTACTAGCAAAAGTAATGATTCTAGGCGCTAAATCGAGCATGCACGGATTCATTTGGTAGCTCATAGTAAACCGCAGCCGTCGACGGTCGGAGCTGCACGTGAAACCAAGCTTTTGGTCTCCCGGTTAACCGCAACAGGCTTGCAAGATCGTATGTAAAGAAAGGTGCAGTAGAACGGAGAGCGGGCGGTGGCATTGAAGCTAAAATGGCATTTATGACAACGGCATTCTTGTGAGAGTTTTCTCATCGTCACTCGGAGTCTGATGAGTCGTTATCTCAATAATCACTTGGGAGGTGCATGATCATTGCTGTAGGGAGAAACGCTATGTAGAACGTCCGCTATCCGCGCAGCAAGTGGTAGGTAAATAGACCTCATGAGCGACTCTGGCCAAACGACTGCTTCGCGAACGGATGCCAGGCGTCGTCATCCCCAGAGACGCATCGGTGTATCTTCATATGACCCGATCGCATCCCATCGGCGTCGGCGCCGTGGGTAGAGCCAAACAGAACTAGACCTCGACTGAGGTATTACAGCAGCGTAGTTACAGAATGTCGTGGAAACGCCCCGGTTTTCCTCAACTATTGACCAACCTCTGAAGGCCGGTCGGACATCACCCAGCATACGCCGACTCGGCCGTTGTGAAGCAAAAGACGCCGTGTTGCATGTCGAGTAGTGAAATCACAAGTTCAATCTTCGAGATGTTGACGTACGTACGCTGGGCAAATACCGTCCACACCATCTTTCTAAGTGGTGAGAGACCACCTGAGCGTACGAAGTGACACACAAAGTTAATTGACTTTCGGACTATAAACGCACGGGTATCTCCCTTCTCAATCTTATCTTTTCCCTCTTCACCTGTGCATCTCAACTCACTTTTGAACTCAGATCACCATCAACCTTTTAAAACTTAAACAAACACCAAACACATACTACTTGCTAAACAAACTCACTATGAAGTCCACCGCCATCATTGCCCTCGGCGTCGCTGCGGTCCAGGCGGCGCTCATGCCTCGCGATGCCGCCAATGTCAACGAGATGCTTGGAGACATGTTCGAGTCCATGTCCGACGCGGACAAGCATGTCTTGAATTTCGAGAACGACCACGACGCTCAGGCTCTCCATAAGTCAGGCGTCAAGCTTATCGAGAACATCAAGTGCAGCACCAAGGTCATGCATGCTATGTCTCCCCTCACTCACGATGATCTTCCTGTTATCAAGGATGCCTCTCAGAAGCTCTCTGTTATGGGAATGAAGTACCTTGTAGATATCCAGGCCGCTGCACCCGTCTTCGCCACCTACGGTCTCTGCGGGCTGGCGCACAATTTTACTGTAGAGCTTGGTAAGAATTCACCCCTCCTCACGATCTGCTCTCATGTCTACTGTATATCGTTCGCCAAGCCGTTATACTGACAACTGCCCCCAATTAGCGGACGTGAGCAACTGCCTGTTCGCAGCTAGTAAGGAGAAGTTCCCGGCCGAAGGCTCTGAGCTGGCCGGCCAGGAGATTGCGGCAAAGAACGCCGCGTTCGAGAAGACCCAGAACGCCCTCATCGCCCCCAACTGTGTTAACAAATGCGAGCCCCCCCATTACCCCGGCCAGCCTGACAAAGAGCCTGGTGCCACCACCTCGATCGAATACCACACGAGCCATGGCTACCCCCAACCCACCGGCGGCCCTGGCGGGCCTGGCGGGCCTGGCGGGCCTCATGGCGAACCCCCGAAGCCCGTCCACGGCTCGGCTACCTCTGTGGGCTTGTCCGGAGTCTCGTTTGTGCTCGCCGGCGTGGCGGCCTTCCTCCTATAAAATGTCTGCTCTGCCGTATGGGCTCGCTGTAATTAGCAGGTATGGGTTGAAACCTAGCCTTGCCTTAACAGTCGAGATACGACTGTTATGAGTTACGACTTATGACCACGCCAACTTCCTCCCCCGTCGTTCATCCCAGGCAAACGCTTAGAGGAGTACCATATATTATGGGTCCGGACAGAGAATACAGTGCCGGGCATGAACGACACGGGGAATGTCTCTCACTGGCACATTTCCTTGACTTTCATGATATTACTTTTGGCTTTGATGAGTTATGAAAATGACTTTGACGAGTTATGGATATGACTCTACGAGTTATGACAATGACTTGGACGAGTTATAGATATGACTCTACGAGTTATGGATATACCATTTGCTATTCTCTTCTTCCCTCACCCTCCTCTGTCCCCGCCATACCCAGTGACCTCAACGAAGACTTGGCCGCGAGGATACCTGTGGTATTGGTCTTGGACGATGCTGGGTTTTAATTAGAGTCTTTTGCTTTATCATCCTTCCCCAACACATTCATCTAATAACTCTAGCCTAGTTTGGCTATGAGCAACCATATGAGTGATGTTGAGTTTAAAGGATGCTGTGTATTTTCCTTATTTTCCTTGGGTTTGGGCGGTTCCAGGTTTCCTATTCAACTCTCCCCTCGGTTTTTTTTCTAAACAGTATCCTTATCATCCGTCCCTGACATATCCATTGGCCGCGAGGAATCATATGTTGTTGGGTTTGAATGATGCTGGCCCCGCAGTACAAATATTAGTTGTCCGCTCCCGAACCCACCCACGCCTACCTACCTCGTCTACTCCCCCATGGGTGGGGGCCAAAGGCGGACAAATACTATTCGGATTGCATGGCTGGCCACGTTGGGGTAAGGTTAAGTGTCCGGGTCGAAATCTATTTACACTCGACTACACCGGACACAATCTTACCCCTACGTGGCTGGGTATTGTTTTTTTTCCTGGGGGGAAGTTTATGTCATCTTATAAAAACCAAAAATACTCACTAGCTCCTATCTTGTACATCTGTCAAAGTTTCATATAGAATATCAATAAAGTCCAAATAAACTCTAAAGAAGTCTTATGCTACCGTTTTCTTTGCTGTCGCTCACAAAACAGATTGTGATTTTGGAGCAGCCCTGTCTTGATCAACGAGATCCCAAATTGCAAGCTTTCGGGGCTCTACACTGATTTTCAACAGCTCATTACTCGATGCCATCCTATTTCCTTACCTACCTACATACGCAGAAGCGTCAAGGCGAGTGCTCTCCGATACAACACAGTGCTAACTCCGATACTATACAGTACGCACACTGTAATCGCCCCAGGTTCTGATATGGCCAAGGGGTACTGAAGATTAATGATCACATGTGGTGGCTTCGATCCTTACCCTTCTTCGTATCGGAAACTTGGAATACCGTGGCAGTGGCTGCAGGGAGATGGAACGAGATCCAGAGAAAGGGTGAGTGTCCCTGCCCCGGGTGTCGGTTCACCACGGCGTTGCCTTACCGATAGGCGGCTATTCTTCCACAGGTACGTAAGATGGAACCTCCTACTTCCCTTCAACAATTGAAATTCTATGGCCTTGCTCAACACGACGATGACGAGGGGAAGTGACAGGAGTGAGAGGAGTGTGCAGAGCATCGGCGGTTGAGATACCCTACGGAACGACGTACTTGCGTACTAGGCCCACGGTTTCTGGTTGAAGAGTCTGGAACATCGGGGATTTACCAACTCTGTGCCGACTATCCAGCGTACTTTGCTCAAGCCAAGGGATAGTACGAGGTATGATGCATTACCTTTAAGCAAGGTCATCACTCTCATTGGCCATGAAGCGGTACCAAGACGTGCCGGATTGGAAGAGTATTGCCTCATAACGAACATAAGTTAAAGTTCTTGCTGACATGGAACTCAATAGGTGTACAAACTGACGCAAGATCCAATATTACGAGCGTCGGAATGGCTGTTGCCCCTCCAAACATGGTATTTTTTTATAGTTCAACGCTCGCAGATCACTAGCATGAAATGACGCATCCTAACGCTCATGGAACTTTGCTATAGCTAGGTCACTTTCAGGCTAACTGCATTAAAAAATATTTATATTTTATATTTAATTTATATTTTATAGAAAAATCCTTTTCTTCTTTATGTTTATAAACATTTTCATTATATATTTTATCGTATTTTATATTATAACTGTGTAGGTCATGTCCACAACACCGCGAGATAAGATGAGGTCGATACGCCTGAGCAGTATAGACAGGCGTCTCAACAGCAGCAACTGACTAACTAACCTAGGTACTCTAGTACGCGATCTAGACCGCGAGACGTGGGTAGAAGTCCATAGCGGCACTCGTTCCAAGTCACTCGACCATCCCAACCTATGACTTCTACCGGTCGGTCACAAGGGTACCTGGAGCGACGAGGCGAGGTGTTCGCGACAACGAATGTCCGACAACGCGGCGAAGCGGTATATTGGTAGATGGGAACTTGCTCCGGGGATCGGGTTGTCGGAACCCTTGAGTCATGGTCTGGTATTGTATCTATGCGTGTAAATGCATAGTATAGGTAGAGCTTACCAGGTCAAATATCCTTGAGGAGGTCGCATGTGGATCTAGACTCCCGAATTGACGTCAACTATACAACAACAATATTTATGCGGTATGCTTTTAAAACAATAGCTCTGCCCTAGAAAATCCCAACGATACAGCATGCTTTACTCTCAATTCCATCGCTTGGAACAGTGTCTGCTTTTGTATGATGGTGGAAAGAGGGATTGCCAATGCGGGCGACCTAAGTCGTTTTCATGTGAATCTCGGAGCGCTTTGTGTCAAAAGGAAAAAAAAAACACGCCAGGAGTCCCGATATGGATTGCGGTCGATATCCATTGCAAGATTTGTCAAGCTGGCCAACCCCTTACTTACGGCTTTTCCGCAGCGAGACCTCCACAATGAATGGTCAGTCAATATGAGCTGCTGCAGCCTCAGGCAATGAGTCCGATGTAAGTATGATGTGCTGCCAGTTGAGAGACGGATTAATCACAGTGTCCCATCAGGCTTACAGTTCCCCTTTCCTAGTGGCAATGTAAGATTGGAAGATCAAGACCGATACTGTCATAGGCACGAAATCGAGGCCGCAAGGTTGCAGCGCCGGTGCGACGTCGCCATGTCACCACGAATGACGAACCAAACATTTCTCCTTGTTGTTATTGTTGTCGCGGCAGCCTTGGATCATTCGCGGATGCGGATGGCACCGACCGTGAGTCACAGACACGTGGGATGAGGTGCTCATTCCGAACAAACGGGCTATAGCCGGCAAAAGACCGCAGCTACGTCGGCTTCTGGCGGTGGAAAAGTTCAATATCGGGTGTACATTTCGCCATGCATGAGGAAGTTGTCTCATGCATTGGATGTGCGAATGTCCTGGGGTGGGAAAGGATCAGTAGGTGACTATTCGCAGTCGAGCAGCACGTTGACCTCCGGGGGTCTTGAGTCTTGACGGTGAGAGGACGCACGCCTACCGAACCGAAATCACCTGCATGCCGATACTCCGGTGCTGGTTCGGTACTTATCTAGCATCCAAGCTAGCATCCAAGCCTACCTAGGTACTAGTCTTTTCGCAAGTCCGTGCCAAGCGGCAGAACAACTGATAAGAAACGGTGTTGACTTGTAACCATCATTAAGCAAAATCGCGAAGTGGAAGCGTGATAACCAATTCCCAAACCGTGACGCACAGACTCTCGGTTACGGAGGTGCTGGAATTGGGGGGATTGCTGATGAATAGACTCAGAGTCGAACATGCCTAGCTTACATAAGGCCGGAACCTCCACACACAAGGTGCTTGCAGTATTCCCATCGAAATACATATGACGTCATCTGAAGTACTCGGTATGTATTGAATCGTTGAACATGAAGAAGCGAAGCCTAATGTGTTTGGTGGGGTGGATGATTGGATACGGTGACGAGAATGCTAGAAAGATGCGTAAGAGGTAAGTACCTCCTTAGGTAATGTTCTAGGACGTGACAAAGCAGGCTTATTAGGGTCCATATTTACCCGCCACTAAAGCACCTCACAGAAGGAAGGAGACAGCGCCTCCACGTAGCGATAGACACACCCCAGCCCACCCCTCGCCCATCATGTCCAGGCTATCGGTACGCTAACCTGTTACGTGCATAGAGTACGACGGTACCTCCTAACCTCGCACCTGGCGAGCCTGGGATTTTTGGCGCAGGGGCATGCGCAGGTGTATTGCACGCGAGCTGCTTGCGCGAGAGGCCGAAATAGACTCCCGACTCCTTCATAATCCCGCCTGTGTGAACGCAACCACTTTTGGCACATGGCGGATGGCGGATGGGTCTATCTGCAGCTGCCCCTTGAATTACCTAGGTACCTGCTCAGCCCACCGTTAGGGCCAGAAAATCATGGCCTCGCCGAGCTGCTTCCAAGGTTGCAGGTGCTCCAAGAACCCATCGAGCTAACAATAGAATACCTGAATGAGCGCTCCATCCTGCCAGTACGAGTACGAATGGACGATTGGGAATCAGGCAGACCGAGAACAGTAACGGTGGATAATATGTCCGTGGCTGGGTTGAGATGAAAAGTCATCAGGCTTACGTGAACTCGCCAATCCATATTCATAACGCCTCGGTAGCGGCTGTTCGAGAACCACCTTGAAGCCACACTGCACAACGTTATATAACCAACCATACGAAACGCGGCGTTACATCGTGCATCTCACTCGAACTTCGTCATTCAGGTTTGGCGATGTGACCCACAATGTTGTTGTTCTATAAGGTTCATGGATTCCTAGAAGGAGAACTGCCACGATGGTGTTATAGCTCGATTATACCACACCTACTTACCTAACCTACCTATCTACCTACCTCCAGCTTATTTGTAAGATTTAATACATAGCCAAGGAACGCTAACAAAAGCATTCAACTCTATTTATCAAGTATTCGCTTCGCTGCTGGACCTTCGAATGAATTTCACAAGGAAGCGTACGATATTATACCGTCCCAAGCAAGCAGATGCGTTAGCACGTGCTGACAATATCACAGGTGCTCTTCTTGCATGCGACTTCTGTCGGCTAGTCATCATGTTTCTTAGTGTATAGAGTTGTTCACATGCTGACAAGACGTGGCGCTACAGTCACCGCAAACGAAAGTGTGATGGGAAGAAACCATGCAGCACCTGTAGAGAATCCAGCGCAGATTGCGTATATCAAGAGCTACCATCTGACAGGTATGCTGAGCCCAAACATGTGTCTGAAAAACATGTGAGAAACAACAAGAACGACACAGATTGACCTCTATATCGCTCGTCACAGAATCGAAGAGAGCGGGCCAGGTGCTGTCAACGAACGACTCAGTCGAATCGAGGCGCTTTTGGAACAGCAGAGCCAACAGCTTCATCTGATCAATGTTCGCTCAAGCCAGAGTCCATATCCTGCCAGCCAGTCGGACCACCAGTCGGAGAAGCAGAGTGAGTTACTCAGATGGCCTGCAGATGTAGATCCCGCATCGAAAACTACAGAATTCCTCATCCCCAGGAATCATGCCGCTTTGGCCACAACCATCTTGGCTTTCCCACAAGTACGCGACATCATGGGTGAATACGCACATGACTATTTCCTCCGAGTCGAAGAGAACTTACCTTTGCCTGGTCTACTCGACCGCATACATGATGGACCATTGACCTGGCCGGTGCTTGACCCTGGAACTGGTGAGTCAAGCTCAATACAATATGAAAGAGGTCATGAACCTGATACTTGACCTGTAGTGAACACTCTGGCTGCTAGTTATTTCCAGTATGTCCATCCACATCAGCCGCTCTTCGCGCCGGGATCGTTTAGATCGTGGCAGACCAAACTAGTAGAGTTCCAACATCCCGATGGCATCACAAACGCGATATGTCTGTGTGTCTATGCTTTAGGCGCACTATCCTCACCCCAGAGTACTCACCAGAAAGCCCCCGAGACGTTAGGTCTCGAGTACTTCCAGCCAGCTCTCAAGATCATTATGCGGGAGGTAGTGTGGGGGTTTCGTCCTAGCATACTGACATGCCAAGCATTATTGCTAGCGGCCTCGTATTTCGCACACCTGGGACGACCACGTATGTTCTATCAACTTTCTTTCGCCCTTTTCATCCTGACATGTTCAAAGTATGCAGCTCGGCAGTCGCTTTGGCAGCAGACCTCAGCAGCAGCATAGTTGCTGTTTACTTGAATGCCCCCTGCTTCTAGACATTACCTTTGGAAGCGCTCACTAACCTTTACGCTGAAGTTCATAGTTCGAGGATGTGTCATTTCGCATCGCAGCTAGTTCTGGGCATTCTAGAAAGGCGAGTACGGTTGTATAAGACAGAGCTCACGGGCTGACTCAAATCATAGTCGTCAAGGTCGCCAGAATAGCCTCGCATATCCTGAGCTAGATGATACAGAAGTGCGAGTTTGCTGGCAATGTTTCATGATTGAATGGTGAAGTGCTTCCCTTGGTAGATATACGGGTGTTCAAAGACCTTGTGCTAACGGGTAACTATCAAGTGACGCGGTGACTGAGCTCGACATAGCTCGGAGTGGAATTGAGCCATTGGCCGATACGATACTACTGCCTCAATCGCTAGAGTCCGACGACAAAAATCACATTTACTTCATTGCCGAGCACGCCATAAGAAAGCGCCTCAACCGTATTCTTAGTGAGCTCTACAGCCCCGATAACGCTCAACAGTATGCCACACTCGCGCCCGATGCGGTTCTCATCTGGCAACGGCAGGGCCTCCCAAGGCTCTTAAAAATTAGCGCCGAGCTCAATATACAATTGGAGCAATGGTACCGCTCGATTCCTGAGCACTGCAAGTTCCCGGCAGCTACGAATGTGTTGGACGACCGTTCGCGCGTTCTGCGCATCCGATATCACATGGCTCGCCACCTCATCTTCCGCCCATTCCTATTGCAGGCTGTTGCTACGCAGCGGAAAAGCCGATCGCCACTCGGATTGTCTCCGCAAGAGTCGGACCCCTTCAGCTTTCCCTCGACCGTTATCATGGAACGGTGCGAATACTGCGTTACATCGTCCCTATCATATCTATACGATGCAGTAGAGATGTTGAACAGGAGAACCCCCTATCTGTGGACACTCTCTCATAACTGCATGGTTATGCTTGTAATTCTCTGGCTGGCGGAAAACTCACCAGGGACAAGCCATCTCATACCAGCCATGCGACCAATCCAGAGCGTGGTGCTGGAAAGACTACACCGATGGGCTTTCAAGGATTCAAGCCTGGATGCCAGTATCCGGATTGTGGAACAACTGGTATTTTCGGACCAGTCATAAGCCTTTGTCTGCCTCAATTGGCCCGAATGTCTTGTGTACTATACCCATCATAGCGATAGAAGAGACATGCTGGACATGTCGTTGGACGAAAATGGAATTCATAGAATGAGTCTAAATATGAAGCTGTCGTGACAGTGTCCGCGCTACTAAGCTGAAGGGCTAGAGTGCAGGATCGGGGGATGGATGGGGCTGTTTGTTCAGGCTGCATGAAGCCCCAACTCGTCCGTCAGCTAGAGTACCTTGACGGTAGGTAGGACATACCGTATTGGTAGGTATCTCGTGTACGGCGTAGCAAACGTGGCGGTCAGCAGCCCGCAGGCGCAGCCACAAGGTGTCATCGAACTGGAATTTTTCTAGAATACCCGAATTTACCACGACGTCGGGTCTCACTGCCGTCCATGCATGCATGCATTACCAAATCGCTAGCGATTGGTGCGAATAGAGATCCTCGAGGATGCAACGCTGATGTTAAAGTCACCAATCACACAGGAGGGTTTTCCGTCGATCGATTTGCTACGTGTTACTCTTCATCTATTTGATGACATACATGCTGCCGTCGCATTCGCGCTCTCGCTTAACTTACCTATCTGTTGGCTCCGTTTCTGCCCTATAAGCAACCCTTTTTGAAATTGATGTTCTCCAACTTTCGCCCAACGTCGCGATGCGAAAGTCAGCAGATCCCGCGTTCGGGTTCGGGCAGGCTTCGGGGACCTGGAACTAACACTTAGGGCGTCCACTCATCGGCGATGGGATCTGGGGTTTTCTTGCGGCACTCGGCGGCGCCGAGAGATCTGCTAACCCACCTGATACAAGCAAATCCTGCCTGGCTGGCTGTATTACCTAAGAAAGGTATCCGATTTAACCTCGTGCACTTAGGTTAGAGGCTACATACATACAGTAAGTAGGAAGAGGCTTGGTTGAACCCTGCATTGTTGTTGGTTGGGTAGGTAGGTAAGTACTTACCTACATACTGCACACATGAGTATCAGAATAGGGTCACGAGACAGCGCATTACGGCAGTTGGTAAGATTTGGCCCAGGTCCGGTAGTGCCGGTCTTCTCGGACCTTGCATATGACACCTTGCCTGATCGGACGGAGTCTACGGAAGGGTCTAACCTGAGGGTCTGAAGGGCTAGGTAAAGTTCAGTAAGGCATGGCAGAGTGGCGTGGGAAACACTCCTCAATATTCTCTCAGCCACAAACCTGCAGTGTCGACTAACCTGTTCCTTAAACCCCAGAATACGTTCCCTATATCCTACCGGGACTTAGCAAATGCAGCCACCAGCTTAGACAGCTGCCTAGGCACGGATATTGCAGAGACGCATTCGCAACCGGATTCGCTCGAGAGCTACGAATGCAGTCAGCCCCAAGAGTGAATTCTATTCCAGTCTATTCCAAGAACATGCTGACATTGTGGATGTTAGCGGCAGTGAGACGCCTGAAAGCCAACAGCGGTCTGCTGAATGGTTTACTTCGCGCCAATCATCGTAATCGCATGCAGTGGTTGCAGACAACGAACTCGCGATGGCATCGGGCATGATGCATCTAGGTGTCTCTTGACGAATACTGCATAGCCGTTGGCGTCGATGGCTTCTATCTATGGAAGTAGGGGGCGTGCTATTTCTTGATCGGTGACAAAGAAGGCTATGCGGGAGTGCTGTCCGTCAATCCAATCGAGGCTATATCGTCGGTGAGTGTGGATGGATAGATTCGCCCCAGAGGCGACTGTCAAAGTGGCGGACGGGAGCTCCCGTGAGATAACCGGATTAAGCCGATGTCATAGATAGAAGATATGGGAATGACGGGACGGGCCGAGAGAATTGATAAATTCCTCATCATTATGATCGATCTATAGCATCAAGGGCCATACTCGGTATGTAGAGGTGGCGAGTGACTCACATGTGGCGACTGTAAGCTTTTGAGATTCTTTTCAGGGGCTGTGTTCCGTATAGGCAACGGCGCAGGGTGGTCGATGAACGTCGCCTTCAAAATGGATGAATGAGTAAATGAATAGGAGAGGTTACGGACCGAATAGGTGAGCCACTCACCGCTAGACAATAAAGTGGTAATAACCCCTTTTTATATTGCACGGAAAGTATCGAGGTCGATCTGGTTCGGACGCTGGATGAAGAGCTATGAGACGTTACCAACGTTACATACAGAATGCGGTATATTATCTTTTTCCATGATCATAGCTAGGCAGACATATGAGGGAGGTCGTCTTACACATCTGCAACGTTGCTTAATCACGTTGAAGTTCGTTGCCTAACTAGGCTCCAGACCGAGGGTCGGTGCGGTGTATCTTCAGCTTTGGGGAAGGCGGGCCATCCGCATGCCAATGGTAGCCAACCATGTTCGGATATGAGTACTTCACCTAAGATCATCAAGAACTACTTGTAACGTCGATTAGGTCGGATCGCCCATGCCCCTGATATGCTAAGCTGCAAGCCCGTTCGCATGAAGCAGGTAGGGCTGGTAATGTAGCACTAGTTCGTGAGTTCACGCAGGAGGATGGAGTTTGAGTAAATATGCATAGGCAACGGCGTGGCGTAATTCCCTTACTGCAGTGATTATCTGCATCTGACGTAAGTATCACTCTCTGTCTGTACATGAGTAGTCCATACAAGGTAGGTTTGCACACGACCCGAGGGCTTTGGATATCTCATCAATGTTGGGTTAGGTAACCATGATTACGGACTTCCTCAGCTATTATCTTGAAATATGGCGTCTTGGCGCGTATGCGATGTTCAGTCCATCTGTTTAGTTGAACCTAATTTTTACCTACCTGCCTGAAAAGGACAGATGGTGAAGACTCTTTGTACGCTTATAATCACATTCACAGATACACAAGCCCCTACAGGGCTGATAATGGGAATAATGATGAGGTGTTCATACAATCTTGTATTCATATGGAGGCTGTGCCCAATCATGGATTAACAAACTATGTAGGGTAACGGGAAGAACTCAGCCTGTAGGGAAAGTGGAAAGATAGCCGGAAGATACGTAGTCATGCATAGACAAACAACAAAATGTGAGGTTCAAGTCAAACATGATAAGGTCAACCATGGAAAGCAACAACACTCTGTAAACTTTCGCTCATACTTCCTAATCCTATGCCCTGTTATGAGACAGGGTTTTCGACGGTTGTTCTTCTCTGCCTTGTTTCTTATCCTTCAATGCTAGATTTAATTATGACCTACCTTCAGAAGGCCCATTGACACGAAAAAAATAATTAAAAATTGCAACCACTGTTGTTAAGAGTGGTGCATTTTCAAGACATGCGTTGCATCAAGAAAGAGATCAAACCGAGTCGTAGAATCAGGCTACGGGAAGCCGGACAAACAGGGACGCTTGAGCACTCACGACGTTCTAGCTGGTTGATATCACCTTTGATCCTATTTCTTGGAAGACAATTACTCCTAGCTTAGAGAGATTCTGATCAGGGAAAGGGAGAAAAAAAACCCTTTAAAATTTGATTGAGTCTCGGACTCTGCAGATGCACCATGCAAAACCCAACTATGTGTCAGGTGGTGACTCGTCCAGGTGTACAGATGTAACAAAATCACATAGCCAAATAGTGTAGTAGGAGTTAAGGTGTGACTTCTACCTAGGTACTGATTCCTGGGCTCTCCCCAAGCTTTAGGAGTCGCACAGTCCGTCCATACCCGTTCCTACCCTACATTCGACCCTCTTTACGAGGTGGCCCTCGGGTAGGTAGCTGCAAGACTTTAGCTACCTCTGTATCTGACACTATGTCGCATTACACCACGAGCTTTCCACGTCTCTAAATAATTTTCTCGGTTGTCCTTGGCCCTTACTCACCTTAGCGACCAAAGGATCTAGATCTCGTTGCATCTTCAGGGCATACGGTGACACTGCGAAGGGATTTGCTCAAGTAAAGGTACAAGCAGGCCTCAGGACATTAAGGTTTTGGCATACGAAGCCAAAACTCTAGCAGGGTTCTCGCATAAGGCTGACAACGACGAGTACAATGAGGGGCTCGTGGAGAAGAATAATCAATACTAGTAGGAACTTCTCTAGAACGATAACTTTAGAAACAACGACCTGTACAACCCTAAAGCAATTCAGTTCCAGAGTGGCGATTAAAGTCTTCTGTCAAGTGCTTTTGCACCAGAGTGAAGGAATATAGCAGTAGCCAATTAGAATAGTAGGGGCTAGGTGTCAATTCTATTGATTCCTAGGCTCTCCCATACGTTGGGAGCCGCCCAGTCCTTAAATACACAGATCTCGTAGCCCAAACAGCCCTCTCTCTACCAGGGAGCCCCTGGGTCATGGTGAGGCTCATGCTACCTTAGCACTTGACATCTTCCACATGAAAGACAACCCTCTCTGTCCTCTCGGGCAATCTAACTTTCGCTTCACATATTTCAAAGGCGTATTACTATCGTGTACGAACAACTGTGTGCAAGGAAAGAGCAAGCGTCCCGCGCGCTAGACATCTTGATAAGGGTTAAAACACTGCACAGCCGTAACTTAATTTCGAAAAAACAAATAAACATGCCACTTGTCATTTCAGTTACGCAGTTGTACGTGACTGCAGATAAACGTATACGAGGATAGGCCGCGGGTTTATAACTCCGGGTCGCCCTTCTGATTCTTCTTTCTTCTTACCATCGGCATAATCATCGCTGCGTAATGGACGGGGCGTGGCATTCCCAGGGCCGCACAGGTTGATAATACTTCTGAATCGAGTATCCATTTCTTCTGCCGCACGGATTTTCTCTTCGCCTTGAACTTCCTACGACCACCTATTATCAACAATATCAATAATATCTTCCCTTGCCATGTCTCGCGAAGCCGAGTTAAACAGAGTGGTATTGTCGAACCTATATCGGCATGCCACCCTTGACGAGTATAGATTTATCTATACTTGCACCAACATGCCCTCCACAGACGCAGATCAACAACTGGCTGCAGACTGCCGCAGTATAGTCAGAATCATGCTCCGTTACCTCATGTTGATCTCCGATCTCAATGATCTGGAAGAGACGCGTACGGCATTTGACGTAATCGACACTGTCAACGACATACGACGGCTTGCCGAAGCCTCCCAGACGCCTTACGAAAGGGATCGCCGCAGAATCACAATCGGGATTCATCAGAACCCCCCCATTGCTACCCCCCGACCCTATATGGGCCCGATGGTGGTTAACGGCACCAATCACTCACCCCGAACCCGCCGTGCGAGTTTCCACTAGATGAATCGCAGACATCACTGAAGACCACGACCAACTCTTTCCGACTATTCACCGCCGAACCCGGTCGAAGCATGGGTGGAGGAGGGGTATGGAATTAGGCAGGCTACCACCTACGCCGCGATAGGCAAATGGGACAGAAGAAGCGTTCAGGGAAGACGGCTTCGAGTTCGAAAGTGAAGAAACGATAGTGGAGCGAATGATCGAGAGGCTAGCTACACATTTATCAGGATGGCGATATCGCCCGGACCTTTGGGAGCAAGCGAATTTCCCTTTGATGTGACACGCAGGAGCGTTGGTGTATGTGTCTAGCGTCAGTCACAGAGTTATAAAACATTTTCCCCTTTCCTATATCCGTGTTAATGCTAGTATACTACTTGTATGATCTCGTGTGAAACATGCCAAGCCAAGATTGCCAGTGTTGTCAAGATTGGAATTTTACTTACTCTTGATAAATCTGCTGCTGAGCGTGAGTGACAACTACTCCATTCAGGTAACAACACAGTGGGATAGAACCTCATCACTCGCCACTATCCACTAGATAGTCTGTTCATGCTAATTTTATTTTATTTCTTTCGAGAACCAAATATTGCACACAGCTCTTCCCGAAGCTGAGAGCCCACTGTATAATACACTATATTGTAGTTTGCACAAGATGCGCTTTCTTCGGGGGGCCTTCTTTCTTCTTCCAATGACGGATATGAGATGAATTCCCATTCTTCCAAACGCCGATCCAATCCCGAGCGATACATAATTAGCCGGGATTGCGAATGCATTAAGTTCTTCTTACACCTCCATCATATCATAGGCTTCGACAACCACGTGGGCACGCGTTTGACTGCTGTACAGTCGACCCGACCAGAAGGTACCAATCGGAGCGAGGTAACTGGGTGGGAGCTCCGTGGCGACTCGAGACGCAATCTATTGAATTGTTCCAAACTCCAGCGCCTTGCCCTGCATTAACAGACCGATGATGAGACCGAAGAGACCGAGGACAGAGCTGAAAATTTCGATGACGAGGATCTTGACGAAGCTGTGGAGTTACGTTAGCAAAAACACCAATCGGGCACATTCCACGTATAATCCGCGTCCAAGTAGATACAACATACAGCGAAGGGTCAGCAGCATCGGCCAGCGCGGCACCACTTCCATTCATGCCGACAGCAACACCACAGACGAGGTTGCAGCCTCCGACGGTCACACCGGCCCAGAAGAGGGCGAAGCCGGTGTAGTAGGAGTTTCCGTCCATGAGGTTATCGCCGGTGGTGTAGTTGATCTTGGAGGAGAAAACGATGGCCATGATGACGCCGTAGATGGCGACGACCTCGCAGAAGATGATGGAGATCAGGTTCTTGGTTCGGATTCGTGGGGCCTTGACACCAGCGCCGAGGATGGACGAGCCCGTGATAAAGATACCCCTGGAAAAGGCACGGTGGTTAGATGGAAGGGCATGACGTCGGCAATAACGAGGACTGGGTAGACGGTATCGATGATAAAGGCGAGGAAAGCGTACCATGCTGCACCGACGACGGAGAGACCTATGCATAGGGCGATACCTGTGCTGGCCCAGGCGTAGGGCGATACTGTTTCGAGGAAAGCTCCGACCTGTATGTGTTCTGTTAGGACGATGATGGACCGAGGTCGCGATTGGAGAAGTAGATGCGCACGTTGAAGGCTTCACCACTGCCGGTAAATAGCATGTCTGAGCGATAGATAGTCAGCGGCCATGTTCCTTAGCAAAATGACGCGCGCCTGTGGCGACACCGCCATAGCTGGTGATGGTGATGATGGACATACACAATCCGACAACGGTCAGAAAGGACGTGAGACCTCCCACGCCATAGGAGTTGTAGCCCATCTTGGCGACTAATTCGCGATCGAGGTCGGAGGGGGTTCGTAGGAGATGGTGGAGGTGGAGGTCAAGACGGGTCGATGCTCGATTCTCGCGTCGTCGGTTCGTCGGGGTCGATGCGATGTGGGATGGCTAGGCTGCGCTTTTCTGCGAAGCTTCATGGAGCTCTCGCAACTCGACACAGAGGCTCGGACTTCAGCCGATCACAGCCAAGCAGTGGATCCGCCCAGGGGACCGCGACCTGCCGTGTCAAGCCACATACAAGTGTGGCTGTATGCAAAGAGACGTGGCACAGCATTATTGAAGGGCACCAGTAGGATTTTACCTAAATGGGCTACCTATTTGGGCGACGCTACCCTAGAGACCACCTGGGCAGGGATATGCATGCGTCAATGGAGGGGCAATCGGAGCTTGACGCAGTCAAAAAAAATGACCCCTCCTTCACATCTCCCTCTACAAGTACAGTACACCCTGCCCAACCTTAATCTGCCTAATCAAAACAAAACACGAATCACCAATTGCCAATCGCCAAGCTGTCTCTCTACCGCGCCTTCGCTCCTCTCTCTAGAGGCACATTCATCTCCAGAGGTGTAGCAACCCTCCGAACCGCCACCATGGCCGCTCTCAACGACCAGAAGCTGTCCTCGACCGAGGAGACCGAGGTGCAGCAATGGATCACCACCTCGGAGCGTCTCAAGAGCTCGCCCTCGGACGCCTCCATCCTCGACAAGCTCAACGCGCACCTGACCTCGCGCGCCACCCTGCTAGGCTCCAAGCCCTCCAAGGCCGACGTCGCCATCTACGAGTCCCTCGCGCCCGCCGTCAAGGCCTGGACCCCCGAGCAGCGCACCGGCCAGAGCGGCCACCCCCACATCGTCCGCCACCTCGACTTCGTCCAGAACTCGGGCCTGTTCGGCCTCGGCGTCGCTGACGCCGACAAGATCAAGGTCGACCCCGAAGAGATCCTCTACGTGAAGCCCCCGACGGACGCCAAGGCCGAGAAGGAGCGTCTGAAGAAGGAGAAGGCTGCCGCTGCCGCCGCTGCTGCTGGAGGTGATGATGCGACGCTCGTCGACCGCACAAAGGCTGCTGCTCAGGCTGTTGCTGAGACTGCTGTAGATGCGGCCGTGCAGGCTAAGGACGCCGTTGCTGCTGCTGCGGGCATAGGAGGTGAGCAGGCAGCGAAGCCCAAGAAGGAGAAGAAGGAGAAGGCTCCCAAGCCTCAGAAGGCGCCCGCCGTGACCACACCGCCGTCGCCGCACCTGATCGACCTACGCGTCGGCCACATCCTCAAGGCTATCAAGCACCCTGAGGCCGACAGCCTGTACGTGTCGACGATCGCGATGGGCGACAAGCCCGGCACCGACGACACCGAGGAGTACGAGGGCCAGGTGTGCCGGACCGTGTGCTCGGGCCTCAATGGATTGGTGCCGCTTGAGGAGATGCAAGGACGCAAGGTCGTTGTCGTTGCCAACCTGAAGCCCGTCAAGATGCGCGGCATCAAGTCGTGCGCCATGGTGCTCGCTGCCTCGCCGCGCCTGAAGGAGGGCGAGGTCGATGATCATAAGGGACCTGTTGAGCTCGTTACGCCGCCTGCGGACGCCAAGGCCGGCGAGCGTGTGTGCTTCGATGGCTGGAGGGGCGAGCCAGAGGGTGTGCTGAACCCCAAGAAGAAGATCTGGGAAACCTTCCAGCCGGGCTTCACGACGAATGAGAGCCTTGAGGTCGCGTTTGATGGGAGCGCGGTCGAGGCGGCGGGCAAAGCGGAGACGGGCAAGCTGACGACTGCCAGTGGTGGTACATGTACGGTCAAGACGCTAAAGGGCGCTACGGTGCGATAAAAATCGCCATGATGTCTCAATAAATATAAAAAGAAAAGAACATCCACATAGAAGATCATGTGTGCAGAAACTTATGATAGAAATGAATAGAGTTGTTCTGCTACCCCATACACCTGTTCATACATGTCCGTTTCTCCATGCCATTTTCACATATCATGCATGTGACAAATGTTCCTGAATGCTATCGCCACTACCCACCTCTTCAATGACAGCTTGAGCGCACTTTTTATTTTTCATCTGTAACTTTGTTTCCTAACCATCCCTCTTCCTCAAACTTCACACCCACTCGCGCCCTCAAGAAGGCGTAACAATCGTGACCTTCGTGATCGTCGGCGTCCCGACACAGCCCGTCGTATACGTGATCCACTCCGTCGGAATCGGACACTTCTCACACGTCGGACAGGCGCCACTCGTAGCGGCCTTGAGAAAAGGTGTCGGCAGTGTAGACGCAGACGCAGATGCAGCGGGTGTCGATTCCGCGAAAACAGTGCTTGTCGTAGGACAGCAATCCGTCGCGCACGGCACCGTGATGCTCGACACCTTGATGTACAGCGGACAGACCTGGTCCGAGGCGCGCGGGGGGCAGGTGGTGAGGGGTGGGCAGGATGCTGTGCGTGGTCTTATGTTAGCTAAGTAGTTTGCTTTACCTAAGGTTAGGTAGGTAGTTTGGATATTGTTTGGTCTTTTTGGGAAACCTTGCGAAAGTGGAATTGACTAATGTCGCAAATGACTGCTCTTTCTTCCTTTCTAATTTTGTAGAAACACTTTTTGATGTACTCGTGTTTTGCTTTCCTTCTTTCCTTCTTTTTTTCTTTCCCTCTTGCACCACACTCCCAAATACGAGTTCGAGAAGGGGAGCAAACATATAGAATTAACGCAAAGAGAGAAGATAGCAACTTACCCGGCGGCACGAGAACCGTCCTCGTATAGCACTCATGCGTCTTGACCCCGGCCGTCGAGTGCTCGAAGTCGTCCCAGGTCGTGTAGCATGAGCCTGGGAGTGTCTGGGACCCCGATTCTGAATCCGACTCCCACAGCGAAGCCGACGAAACCGAAGTCAACGAGGAAATACGTAGACTTGGCTCAACAGGTGGCATTGTAGTCGGAATCGGAATCGGCGTAATGAAAGGAGGAGGCGCGCTGGGCCAGTTCCGAGTACATTCACTTCCTCCATATCCGCCTGACGACTTGCTGTTGCTGTTGGGGTGGCTGACTAGACCCGCGGAGGCTGTTGTTGCGCTGCGAAGAAGATCCTTAGGTTAGACAAGACTTCGTTGTGAAATAAACAAGTTGATGGAAACCTCTTCTGAGTTCAGCGCGTATAGATTTGAAGGTACTATTAGAACAAGGATTGAGCGAACCTGAGGGTCAAGAGAAGATAGCCCCTCTTCATGAGATTCGGGATAGACATCATGATGTCACTAGTGTTTGTAACGACGACGACGACGACAACGACAACGAGGTTGGTGATGATTGTATCTGCGGTATGTTGCAAGATGGCAAACCACAGGATTAGACTCTGTGCGCCGTGAGACTCAGACGGACGTGTGATGACAGCAGCTATAACCAACCACCCCAATAATGAAGCATGGGAATGCGTCTGTCTATATATGATCACCTAACTGACTACCTACCTACCTAACTCTACCTACCTTAGGTCAAGTACCCAGGTATGATGTGGTAGGTAATCTCCCAGTCGATCGATTCGTTAAATTTCTCTGCCCGTCTCTGCGCTGCGTAACGTCCCGTTCTCATCTCATCATGGCTCGGGTATATGCAGACGGGATGGTAGGTATCACCCGTACCACATCGCTAATTATATATTGTATACTTTCACTCATGCGACGGCTGATCGGAATTGCGGTCGTTGAAGAACCAATGGTTGGTCTCCATTTCGAGTTTGTCTCCTTTGTCCACTCACTTGATCTAGGTAGGTACTTGGTAAGTAGGAGGTTTCGATGATCGATCTAGGGCCAGTCTCGATGGTCGCTATTGTGCCATCTCGGATTATTATGGGTAATCTCTCCATGGACAGCTGCGACGCAGCAATGATGTAATCTTGAGTACCTACTAGTAGGTAGGGATCTGTGGGCAGATTTTGCTTTCATCGTTCTCCCTTCTCTCATCTATGGTCCATAGAAGAAGCTGCTCAAATTCTTCTTGCCATTTGTCTGTCCCGCATACTAGTGCCTCGTATCCTCGAAATTCGAACTATATTGTTTACTCCTCATATGCGAAACGCTTACACATCAAAGTTGTTGTTACATATATCTCGCAGATGACATTTCCCAAACTCTACCACCCACGCCCAAGAAATTTTCGCCCAAAAGCATTTCATAATACATGAACCATAACATGACCCGGAAACGCCGCTCATATGCATTTCGCCTATGTCATGACCAAAGGACCGTGGACCAAGTCTAGCAATTACATAGCCCCGGCGCTCAACCTGTACAGCATTCGTAGCTTTGTGCACCGCCAGTCGTTTTTACGAGAAGAAGTATCTACTCTCCTTGAGTGCTGTGACGTCGAAATCACCCTAAAGTTTTATCAAGTTAGTCGATCGACGACTCATCAATTGAGAATTGTGAGTGAAAATGGAGATGCACAAACCTTTTTGGGGATGGACGGGAACGTGAGGGGGAGCCAAACGTTGATGAAATCGACGCGCTCTTTGGCGACGGTTGGCTTCTTCAACTTTGCCTCGAAAGCCGTTAGGCTCAACTGGGCCTCCAATCTATCCGAGTTATCTTCTGCGTCCGGGTAACGAACTTGTTTAATGGTAATATTCTCGTCCTTTTCGGATCCTGACGACGGGATATCGCCCAAGCCGACTACATCTGAATCCTCTTCAGGAAGTAGAGCTTCCGAAGCCGAGAAGTTCTCGTATATACTGGCGGGAGTAACCATTTCTTGACCCTTGCGTACTTCCTTTGGATCGGCGGAAGCCAGCAGCCTCTGTCTTTCTCTCTCACGAAGCAGCTCATCCTCGATGGCTGGTCGTCTCCCCAATGTCGCACTGATTGCTTTTGCAGCGTCGGAGCTTTTATCGACCTTGGCTAGATATAGAGAGCCGCTGTATCGAGCCTCGAATTCCGACGCCAATCGACCGATAACGTCCTCACTATGGATCCTAATGAAGGCATCGCGCAACACGCGATTCATCGTGTCAACATCAGCTGCATGGGTCCAGAAAGAATCATGTACGGCAGCGAAGGATAGACCAAGCTCGTCGCATTCCAAAGCCGATAGGAGCATGTGGCTTGCATCTAGTGAGTGAATGAAATTGGGGGGGAATGCTTGTAGCTGCTTTCGGCGATTGACTGGATCGGATCGCTCGGGAATTTTCAAATTGAGGTCCTGTAAGCACGTGTGTATGACCCGAATTTCGGCCTTGCGATATGGCTGTACAATGGGCATGCGCAGTGGTGTAGTCCAGACAATCGTAGATCTGAACTGATTGAGAAGTTCTTCCGAAGATCTTGCGAATGCAGGTTTCTTTGTACTCAACTTCACAGTTTTCTCTTTTTTAGGAGGATTTGCACGCTGCCCTTCGATGCGGTCGAGTTGCTCTGGAGTCAGTGCGCGACAGACTCGTCCAGCGCACTCCCCAAGCCAGTATTGAATATCGTGCGCTCCACGGAACATTGTGGACAGAGCCTTGAAGATCTTGGTGGCGACGTAGGATGATAGCACAGCCGGAGGAAAACCGGTTTCGGATTCGAGCTTGGGATAGAGAGACTCCATCTGCTTCAGAACCTGAGCCTTGGCACCTATAAACGTAACACCGTAGACATTGGTCATAACAGTCTGCTTCACGACTTTCCGGGTGATCTTGCCATCCATGGCTTTGGCCAGTAAACTGCCGTTCGCCACATCCTCCTGGATGTTCTCCTTGACCAGCTCAGCCACTGCAGAATACACATCAGCGGGCCTATCGCTGGGTGTCAAGTTCACCTGTTCGGCTCCCCATCGATCCCCACCCAACGCTGCATAATGCTGCAATCCATTGCAAGTGCCATCCTGGGCGACGGGCAGGCGAGACACAAATTTGTGAGGATCCGGAGAATCAAGGGCCGCCTTCAGCTCAAAGCAAGCTGCTAGACATTGCCATTGGTCCTCGGCCTTAAGCCACCACCGTTCCCCCGTCAGGGGATTCGTACATGAGTCATATATTTTCTCGATGTGGTTGTCGGCAAAAGCCTCGCGCTCGTCGAGGCTGGCCTTGTCGTATCCGAAGACGTTAGCCAACTGAACCTTGAGCCAGCGCAGTCCAGTTTCGCCGAGCTCCCTGCCATTGGCGAATCGTAAGATACCTCGAACGTTATCCGCGCCCATGTGATTCATATAAGCAGGAAGAGGGTAGGCGCGTCCTCTGAAATCCATGTTATGGGGAAAGTAGAAGGTCTGGTCTCTGAAAGCCTTGGCAATGTCGAGCTGGAAGTTCATGAAGCATCGCTCCGAATGCAAGCCAGACCTCTCGTTCTCAATCGCTTTGACACGCTTGAGCCAATCTTTCCGAACCACCGGGTCTTCCGATGCATCTGGCTCCGCTGGAAGGGGTAGGTCAGGCTCGAGCGGTGGGATGTTGGCGATTGCCTCGCCGGTGTTCCATGCCTCCAGCATTACGCCAAAGACTTCCTTGTTGATTTCCCAGCCCGTTCGACCCAACACATCCAGTGCCTTGGTCACTTGGACAAGATCGCCCCTTTGTATAGCGGCTTCGGTGTATATTTTCTGATCCCTTTCGTTATTCTTGATGCGCACGAGCTGAGAAGGGGATTTGAGAAAGCCGCCACGATCGAACTTGGTCCAAGGTTCGGGTTCAACCAGCATGGGCAGGTGCCTCGCCAGGTAGGCACCCCGAGGCTCGTGTTTCATCAGGTCTACCAGAGCCCTGTTTGGTATGACAACGCCAATCCTCTTGCCTTTACGGTACACCGTCGTGTGTGCAAAGGCGGGCTGCATCTGACTGACACGGTCTTTGGTTTCAGGGTGCTCCCGAACTGCTTTTATAGTGGCAGATTCCAGCAAGCCAGCCAAGAGCACAGCCGCCACCTTGTGCTGGAGGAGGGGGGGCCATGAACTCTGATCGGATGTAGGCTGTTTTATGATGTTGCCCGATCCTGGTTCAGCGGTGGCGGGTTGTTCGACGGATGTTGGAGAGCTGCTGCTGGCTGACGCCTCTGTAGGCTCGTCCTCACTCTGATCTTGGCGCGCTTTCCGAAAATGCAACTTGCGTTCTGCTAGCCGTCTCTGACGTGCTTGGAGTCTCACATCCTCTTCTACCACTCGAGACAGATTGTTGAGCAAGCCGGTGAGTGGTGTGCATTGATCAGCGCCATTCTGTGTGATGGAGTTGAGTACGCTCATAATAGTCACGGCTGCAAGCCTCGCCGGGGTAGACTGCCTCATAAAAGGAGCGTAGTAGCAACGCTCCATGTCCTCGGCAGTCTTCTTGACTACTGCTTCGGCCTTATCGAACAGGGCGAATTCTTTCTTGAATGCTTCCTCGAGAGTGGTCTGCCAATTGTACAGTTGTGCGTTGAGAGCACCCGTACCCAAGATAGCGCTTCGCCCCATCTTTGACAAATTCTCATTTTCCGTCCTCCAGCGGCGGATGGCGGCTTCGACACAGTCCTGCTCCAATCGCGCCTGCACTTCGCGACGGTCTTCCTCGGAGAGTTTGCGCAGGTCAAAACCCTCGAGTGAATGGACGAAGGACAATACACCGCGCAACGTCTCTAGGCCCAGGCCTTTCTGCGGAACAGCACGAACTTCGGGAACGGGCCCATTGGTGGATGGATTTGCCTCGGTTTCAGCGGATGGGGTCTCTTCAGCTTGGATGTCGGCCATGGCAAGATCTAGATCATCCTTGGCGAGATCGGAGCTGGGCTGATATATGGTGGCGATGGTACCGAAGTCTTGTTGAGTGAGAACGCCAGAATCATAGACAGACCACCACATATTCTCCTCGGGCAGCAGATCCAGGTAACGATTCACATGCTGTGCCAGGAGCTCCCCCTGGGGCGATAGGAGGGAAACCTTCAGCATGCAAGCGATGGTATAGGGGGTATGCGGAACGCCCTTCGCTCGGATATGGACCTCGAACCAGCTATGGAGCTCTTGGGCCCATTGTGTTTCGGGGCGGTCGAGAGCGCGCACCAGGCCGGCACGGAGATATTGGTTGTGAAGTTCAATGAGGTCGGCGTGAGGCAGGTCGTGGTAGGCCTCGATACGGTCGAGGACGATGGCGGCGCGTTCTAGCTTATCGACATCCAAGCAGGCGAGGAAGACGGACATCATCTCGTCTACACCCGAGGGAAGACCCTGGGTGGTGCGCCTGCGGATGCGTGAGGGGGTATCACCGTAGACCTTACATTGCAAAGTGGCGGCCGGGTCGAAGCCTTGGATGTGCCAGAGAGGGGCGGACCCGGACCCGGACCCGGACTGGGACTCGGGGGGTTGGGGATAGAGAGGGTCCGCAAAGGGTATGTCGTCCTGGCGCATGGAGCCATCTACAGCGGTGGCAAGGGGACGCTGTGCGAGGGGGCCGGAGGTGGTGGGCATGGGCGTGGACTTGGACTGCGGCCTCGAGGGAGCGAGCTTGGGTCGGGTCACCAAGGGCCGGCGACCGGCGGCGGATGTGTTGTTGGGGATAGTAGTGCATGGTGTTGTTGAGGGCAGGTGTGGTCGGCGCAAGGTGTTGATGTGGATGCGTGGCAGGGCGAGGGTCCTGGACGCAGGACGGGCTCTCAGCAGCATGGTGCCAAGATATAGATGTCTCTTGTGGAATGTCGTGAAGGTGGTGCAGGCTCGCGCGGACCTGGTCAGAGAAGGTGACGACAACCAGTCGCTGCGGAGGAGGAGGGGTGAAAGAGAAGCTGCAAGTTGGGAATATTGGATGAATTATTATAAATCTTATGGAATCTTATGAATCGTATCGAGCAATGATGGGATCTGACTCCATTATTCTCTCAGACACGAGACACAGTGAATGGGGGGGTAAAGGTGGAATGAAGAAGGGTTGAGTGATGCCCTCTCTTGTTGATGGATGGTGAGATGGTAAAATCCCGAGAGGGCGATAAGATAGATGAGTACCTAGGTAGGTATATGCCTGCCCCATAGTACCAAAATTCAAAAATTTGCCATTGCCCTTGCTGCCAGAGGCCCAGAGCAGAGTGGCATGGAGCTAGAGGCAGGCCATGGGCCTTTTCGGTATGGTCTGGACCCCGAACTTTGGAAATGGCTCCGCTCCCCCGCCTTCGGTACGAGGTACTTAGTACTTAGGTACATGGGTGTCTGCCCAGGCTAGTGCCACGATCCCTCGCGGTACCCCTCCGGCATCCCGCCATACATTTCACGATTTTCCTCTACTGCCAAGATATAGGTAGCTACCCACTTACAAAGTCACATCGACGCTATAGCTACGAGTCACGATGCGACCACTTACATCTCCATCCTCATGCCAATCTTGCTAGTCTGCCACAGACTGTCACACATGCCATTGGCGTCGCCACAGATACTCACGTCCAGCAAGCAGGCAGACAGACAGACAGACAGAGACAGATCATGGCGCCGTCATCACCTACCCTGTCCGCCGCCGCCTGCTCGCAATGCCGTCTGCTCATGCTGAGCCTCTTCACCGGCAGCGCCATCCGCTCCGCACCCCGCCTCCGACCCCGACCCTCGCTGTCCTACAATCCCACTCGCTTCGCCGCCACCCTTCCCATCCGCCGCTTCTCCTCTCTGCCCAAGCCCGACGACCCCGAACCTGACCCTGAACGTGCGAGGCATGGCCGTGTCATCGAAGTAGACCCGGAGAGTGACGAGGTCGAGGACACAAAGGTCGAGGATGCAAAGTTCGAAGACACAAGTGTTGCCAATGTGCCCTGGTATCTCCAGGTCGAGCCGCCCACCCAGATTGCGCCGCTGGAGCCCGTACCACTGCCCGATACGCCCCCCGGTGCCCCGCCCTTGATCACCAGTCTTGTCGAGTACGCCTCCGACGAGATGGGGCTGCATGACCTGAACCTGCTGGACTTGCGCGAGCTCGATCCACCACCAGCCCTCGGCCCCAACCTCTTCATGCTATTCGGCACAGCCCGGAGCGAGCGTCACCTGAACGTCTCCGCCGGCCGCCTGGTGCGCTGGCTGCGTGCGAAGCACCGTGTCTATGCCGACGCTGACGGCCTGCTCGGCCCCAACGAGCGCAAGATCAAGCTGCGTCGGAAGGCGAGACGCGCCAAGTTGCTAGGCACCATGGGCACCGACGATGCTGACGACGGCATCCGCACCGGCTGGATCTGCGTGAATCTGGGAACCTTCGATCGTGGTGGCGACGAGTCCACCGTTGTTGGCGCCGACGGGCGTGTCTCGGGTTTCGGCGTCGCCCAAGCCGGCTCTACCGTCGTCGTTCAGATCATGACGGAGGCGCGGAGGGCCGAGATGGCGCTCGAGGAGCTATGGACAAAAGCCTTATATCGCTCCGTCAACCCACCCGCAAAGTCGGACTCTGCCTATCAGGGCCAGAAGCCTGACAGAATAATAAAGTCCGAGCACGCACCGGATCCGGCTACCAAAGCCGCTCCCGAGCTTCCAACGAAGCCTCAACGCGATCTACGCTCTGTCGAATCAATCATTCTTGACAAAATGCACCGTCCTGCCGACATGTCAGGCCGCCGGACGGGGCCGTCTTCAGGAGCTCGCTTCTATTCTACCCAGTCACTACCAACATCCTTCACCGCAACATTTGACAGCTTAAGTACGTCATCTCCTCGAGTACTAGAGAATATCCTCAGGCACGATCCTTATCAAAAGAAGCGTCTCCTAGAGCTGCTGCGAGCCCATCTGGACAACATGAAGATTGCCCAAGTTGGAGAAGATTTCAGCTGGGGGTCCAAAGCGAGACCTTTCCTGTGGCTGATGGAGCTGGCCACGGAGCTGCTCCCCCCCATGCGGACATGGGAATATCGACTTGACGTTCTCTATAAAGTCGGGTTGTCGAAAGCCCCGGAACCGACTGGACCGCTATACAACATACGAACCCTAATTGACGAGCTTCGGCTTCACGGCATCAAGGCAACTCGAGAACAATACTTGAAACTTCTCAGCTGCGCCGTGTTTCACGGTGCGATGGACCCGGCCACAACCCTGGTAAGACATCATTCGGTCGCTCTGCATTCAAATATAAGCCTCGCGCTCGATGTAATCAAGATAATGCACCAGCGACTCGAGCCCATCATAGCAAACGACGTCATTGTGTCCCTCATGGAGGCGACGGTGCGCAGGGGCCCTTGGACCAACGATCTTTACGAACGGCTCGACAAGCTCCTGTATCGGCCCGACGCCCCGTGTCTAGACGAGCCATTTCTCATGCGCCTCATGACGGCACATGCCCGTGTGAAGGCCTGGGACAGGATATGGAATGCCTGGGGCGTGCCCGCACGGCACCTGCGTCCACGATCGGCCAATCTGTATACCCATGTCTTCAGGCTAGCCTCCGCCACCAAAAACGTGGACGTGGCCGAGCAAACTTTGCGCCGGTGTATCCCGGAAGCGATGAACGAAAACCCGCCCGTGATCGAAGACCTCGGCATGTTGCGGGCGGCGCTGAAGTGCGTCAACGTCGCGGACCCTTCTGCGCAGGATTTCGCGTTGGGCATGGAAGCGGGTACACACGGTACTATGCGGAGGGCCAAGGACAGAGAATTCGTCCCTTATGTGCGGCTGCTGCATACCCTTCTCCAACGGAGTCCAGACTTTCACCTCTATGCCAGGGCCGATGAATATGAGGAACGGCTGCAGATACGCCGCGAAGAGCGCTATAGGGCCTTCCAGGAGAAGCAGCAGCAGCAGCAGGAAAACCCTGAAGAGTTGCGAGACCTTGAAGAGTTGCAAGACCTTGAAGAGTTGCAAGACCTTGAAGAGTTGCAAGACCCTAAAGAGTTTGCTGAACATGAACGGTGATATGTTTCAGCATCAAAAGCATTACCTTGTACACTATGTATACTGCACACCGATTGATATACAATATGTATATATCTCTGGCTAGCAGGTGCCGCTGACATCTACCTAAGCCTCTGGAAGCAATCTACATGAATTTCACTAGTATTGACGTTGCTTGTTATTGCGGATGTGTATACCTAGGTAACCGGTTCCTGGCCCGGAGGCCTTGTTGCCAGCTTACCTTTTTGCATAGGGCTTTGAGAAATACTCAATAACGTAGACGTAGATTCTTTGATTGAGTCTCGCGATACATATCTGGTCATCTAGCTGTCTAACTTTCGACACCTGTCGATCGGCCATTGAACTACATACATGTAATTACTTTATCCATGTGTATTGTATGTACATAAGAAGTCTAGCTAGGCATGTCTAACAGAAAAAAATACATACCTCGCCACATCAACCACCTTCAATTCCCCCCAACCATCTCAACCACCCCCCTTAGCAACCTCCTCAAGCGCCTCCCTCAGCATAGGCGCGATCTGCTTCCTGCTATATTGCACAGCGCCCTGCGCCCATGCCCTTCGCCACCCACGATCCTCGTCCCCTCCCAGATCCAGATCCAAGCCGCCATCACCCCAAGTCCGCAACCCCAGCTCCTCGCCTCGCCTCTCCACAAAAAGCGCCGCGGCCTTCTTGCCCTCGTCACTGCGCGCCCAAACGAGTAATTCCCTGCGGAATGTCCCCGTCTCGTCTTGGAAACCAGTGAGTACAGCGACCAAGTCCATATTTCCCGGCTCTTCGTCGCTGTCTTTCTCTCCTCCCCACGCCTGTAGCGCGTCGATGAAAATCGAAGGATTCCCGTTCGCTTTGACGTCGACGAGGTAGCCGAAGCCACGCGGGACGGAAGATGTGCCTAGACGCAAGGGGATGCCGCTTTGGCTTTGGTTGGCGACGGCCCACTCCTTGTAGTCCTTGCGCAACACGTCGCGGAACGACATGTCCGCGATATCCTCCTTGAGGTCCATGATGCGCTTGAAGAAGGCATCTCTGTCATATGCGTCCCCTCCACCACCACCTTCCCCAGGCTGGGTATCCGGCACCGCAACTTTCTTTTCCGCAAACGCCACAGCGATCGTATCGTGCTCCGTCGTCTTGTTCGCGTCTTGCAGATTCGTAGTATCGATGAGGATAGGCGCGAGAGCCAGGCGAGCGAGCTGGGCGTTTATGACTTTATTAGTATTCCCCGCGTCATCGCTTCCGCTTCCGCTTCCACCTTCGCTTCCACTTTTCTTAGCAGTAGCAGCACCACCATCATGATCCTGATCCAGCGCATCCCACCCCTCCATAAACCTCTCCACAACAAGACTCATGCAACTCCCGCTCTTCTCAATGACTTTCACCTCGGCGTCCGCCGGGATCTTGCCCTCGTCCGCGTGGTGGTCGACGCATCCTATAACCCGCGCGCCGTAGAGTTTTGCCAGCGCGCCTGTCATGACGTTGTGGTCGACGAGGAGCCAGCGCGTGTCTTCGGGGCGGACTGAAACTTGGCTTTCTTCGTTCTTGTTCTTGCCATTCTCCCCCAGCACGTCTTCGAGGGTGAACACCTCGGCGCCATCGACGTCTGCGTCGCGCAGCACGGCGGCGAACTCGGGCCGTAGGGCCAGGTCTGCGCGCTGCAGGTGGCAGATGGGGATGTGGATGTTTAGGTTATGGACACTGCTGCTGCTGCTGCTCACGCCGTCTGGTGATGCACGTTTTGAGGCGGTGGGGGGTGAGTAGGTGTTGAAGTAGGCGAGTAGAAGGGCGGAGCAGAGGGAGTCGAGATCTGGGGGGTTCGTTAGTTTTTGCATACTTCTACTACATACTCATAAGTTGGGTGATTTCAATCAAGAGTGAGCTCAGAGTTATATGATAACCTCATAAACGAACATCACTAGGGCAAGGTGATGGGAAGGGGTGTATTTGAGCATTGGGTATGAAATAGATTCGGTGATTCATGATGGATAAGACCAGCAAACATCAAAAGAGCAACACTGCAGCGGTGTTAAATTGAAACGAGACACAACTCACCCGCAGACTCATTCCCAACGACAAACGTAAGAGGCGTGCTCCGCTTCGAAGGCGGCGCCGTGAGCGCAGCCCGAGCCGTAGCAAGGAACGTCTTCAATGACGTCCGGGGCGGCATCTTATTGAACTTGCCCTGTACTGTCTAGCTCAAAAATGCAGTAATGGATCGTTCAATTATAAGACGAATTGATACCAATTACCATTTATAAACGTCTTGGATGAGCGTCTGCTTCAAATAGGTGGGCAGGTTGGAAGCACACAAGCGAAATACATGCAGGCTGCAAGTGTCTTCGAGATCGGCTCCGATGTCAGAAGCCCCGCTCCGGCGGAAACGTGCAGCGTCGCTGGTCTTGGCACGGGGTTTTAGTCTGTAAGCCGCTGATATCAGTCCTAAAGCGAAGAGCAGTTTGCATGGCTTTGTGTATCCATTGATCCGAGTGTAACATTATTTGTCTTGTTCTTGTTCTTGTTTTTGTATGCTCTATGTGCCTAGGTACTCTACTCTGCAACTTATAAGCCCGTATGGATAACAAACCTCCGCAAAGAGGCATGATTAGAGTAAACGCCTCTAATACCTACGCCATCTACACCCGCGATCCGCAGCCCATCCCAAAGACACTGTCGTAGATAAGTACCTAGTGATCACCTAGATACATGTAGATAAGATATCTAAAACGCCAAACCAAAAAGCAATATGCGCTCTGCATCAAAATTTCGCAAGTCCCATCTCCCTTCCAATAACGCAACAAAAAGCCAAAGACCATCGCGTCGCAAGAAAGAGAAGCTACACCCCCCAAAATCCTCCTGGGTCTCCACCCTCACCTCTACCCTCATCCTCATCCTCATCCTCATCTTCGTCCCCAGGCTCCCCCGCCTCCCATTCCTACTGGAAGACGAAGATGACGCCCGACCGATCCACACTGACCGTCATCGTATACGGCGCCTCGAGCACCGCCACGTCGAGGATCGAGTCCAGGTGGCTTCTAAGCAGCTGGGCCTGCTCGTTCGAGATGACCGTGTGGCGCGGCGGTTTCTCTCTCCCACTCGCCCCTCCACCTCCACCACTACCACCATTACCTGCAGTAGACGATTTCGCATTCTTCCCGCCCCCTTTCCGGTCTTCATCCTTACTCTTCGTGATCCTCTCCACATTGAGACTCAGCCCCGGCTGCTGAGGCGTCGCCACCGTGCTAAAGACAGGCTTCACATCCTCGCTGCCCAGGCCGCTGAAGACAGCGGAGTTCTCTATCCTCAGGAGATCCCAGAAGCGAAGCTTCTTATCCGAGCCGCCCGTAAGGATATATCCGTACCGCACATCGCGGTGGTCTTCCATGGACCCAGAGCCGACGACCATAGCGCGCACGCCCCTGTCGCCATTACTTACGGCCGTGGGCTCGATGTTTCTCGTCGCAAAGTGGCTCAACATGCTGCCCCTTCCTGTGCCGTCGCGCTTCTCGTCGTCCACGTCCCACGCCTTGTACTCCTTCGGCCCGTCCTTCGAGCTACCCCCGCTAGCGCGATAGATCTCTCTGCACTGCGTCTTCTCGAGGTCCCAGACTGTGACCTCTCCCAAGCCCGTGCCGCCGGCGACGCACACCCACTTCCCGCGCCCCTTGCACGGATGTAAGCTGAGGCGGTAGATGGCCGACATGCCAGGGATGCCCCAGCTCTTGGAGCGCACGCGGAAGCGGAGGTCCCAGAGGTCGAGCACACCATGCGAGGTGCCGAGGAGCAGCCAGTTCCGCTTGCGGTCGACACAGAAGCACGTAGGAGTCCCGTGGTGTACTGGGTTGTCGAGGACGTACATGAGAGACATGGTGCGCAGGTCCATGGCCAAGACGCGCGAGCGGTTCGTTGCGATGATGAGCACGGAGCTCAGGTCTTGCTTGTAGTGCTCGCACCACACGGCCCACTCGTCATCTGGGAGCTGATATTCGCGCAGCATGCGCAAGCGGATATACTTAGTTGATCCGTTTGACACTGCCGTGTCGACTTTGACCACGTGGACGAGCCCGTCGGTGGCACAGCTTACAAATGTATGCGTGTTCTCGACGAAACATAAAGACACAACTTTGGCCCCTGGCGCATGCTTGTAGGTTTGGCGGGCGCGGTGTGTGACGTTGCGTTCCAGACGAGAAGAATCCCAGATCTTGACACAGCCATCGTCACCACCCGTGATGAAGAATTGATGGTCGGGTGAGGGGACTACTCGGTTGATAGCACCACGATGCTCTGCGAATGTTGCTACCAGCCGACCGGTTGGTTTCCATGCTTCTTCGCTGAGTTGGCCACCAGCTTTTGTGGCTCTTCTTCTCATCACCGGCGACACCATTGGACCGTAGTCGACGAGGTCATGTGGGTAGTTATCAACATACATATTGTCAAGCATCTTGAGAATGTTGGGGTCGTTGCCCTCGTATGAGTGGGCCGCTCGATGTTTGGTCTCTGGTTGGACGTCTCGGTCCTCAGGTCCAGGAATTACCACGCGGGGAGCTGATCCATTTTTGAATGGGCCTCCTAGCTGCCCGAAAGCATTGGTCTCATTTGTACTGGTTTCTGCTATTGATCTGCCACTGTCTTTCCTGTTGAGTAGGTCAAGAGCGCTCGACTGGTGTCGAATAGTCCTCCTGGCCGAATAAGGGGCATCTGAGACGGAAGCGTTATCCTCATTCGTACGCCGCCCACTAGCGAGCGAACCTCGTGGCGAGCCATCAACCGGTGAAGGGGACAGGTGAGACGGAGAGACTCCCCTATCATCGCGAGTTCTCGGTGACATAGCGCCACCGCGACTGCTCATCCGTTCTCGATGGGTATTAGCCGCTGCCCGACGCCTTCGTCCGACTGGCTCGTCGATAGTCATAGAAGCGTCCAAGAGGGCGTCAGCAATTGTATATGGGCCTTTGTCGAGGTCATTTTCTTGCTGCTCTCTCCGCTCCTCCTGGTTCTGCCACATCTGTTCGTCAATGCCTCCTGACTCATCAAACAGGATGGTCTGTATGTTGACGTTCATGTTCCTCAATCTGAGGATTTCGTTCAAGTCTTTTGCAATACTATCTTGGCTAATCAAGTCTCGGTTTTTCATCTGACTTAAACGCCATATGAATTCTCGAAGTACCAGAAGCTTGAACTCATCTTCCTGGGACATGCCCATGTTGCGCAATCGGGTCAGCCAGTGCTCATCCTCGTCGTTCCGCTGGATTTTGTTAAGGGACTGTGGTTGAATATCACGGGATGATCGAATCGATAGGGCTGTAGAGGCTACTGTGAATGCTGACTGCTTTTGTTGTCTCAAAGCCTTCCAAAACAGACCCTTGTCAGTCTTTTGGGCCCATGACAGCGCCAAATCAAAAACTGTCCGGGACATGGGGTTCTTCAGAGTGTCAAGAAGACTAAGCTCAGAGAAGTCTGGTATGGAGGATAATTTCAAGAACGGCTTGACGAGTGGGAGGACGATACATCTGATATCGGCTGGAGACAGTAACTTTGTAGAACTAGAGATATATTCTGCAGCAGACTCTCGAATCCAGATATTCGGGTGCATTGTAAATCGACCGACGACGTCAATCAATTCCCATGTCTTCGCCTTTGACAAGAGACCAAGCTTGGCAAGCTCCGCCAGAGAGTGCAGAGCAGCTTGCACAACGTGTTCCTCAGGGTCGGTTACAGCCTGAACCATAAGCGGGAGGCTGAACTCTTCTAAGCTCGTGCTTCCCAGAAAGGCAGCGATGCCCACAATGGTGTCGAAATAGGCGCACTTGAGCATCCAGTCTCGATCATTCAGGTAGGTGTTCAGGTGGGTCAAGAGAATATCGTTGGACTCGGCACTGCCGAAGAACATACATAACTCAGGAACCGAAGTGAGAAATGCGCGACGGACGGATGCATCAGTATCTTCAACCAGGGCCTTTGCGTGGTGTTCGAACAACTGCACAAGTTCTGCCTGTGTGTTGTCAAATAGCCCATCAAAGACGGCGTCCGGATCACTGCCGGCTTCTACCTCGGGATCTGCAGTCCTGATAGCTCCCTCTGCTCTCAAGATGGCCGTCAGTTCCAGAAATCTGGACGCCGTAGTGGCGAGACTACCTAGACAGGAAGCATACGTCGCGCGTACTAGGGGTTTAGGTTCTCTGCGTTCCTTTCCCATGATCGGGTGTCGAGATGCGCCTGACAGGAATACTTGCATTCGAGGCATGATATACTCAGGAAACACGTGTGCATTCACCGGTGTCACAATGGTAACAAGAGCCAAAAGTTGCGTAATCGATCGTAATGCAGCAATGGCAACAAGATCGACCTCGTCATTCAATAAAGTCATCAAGTAGGGTAGCACTCGGTCAAGTTTTGCTTCGTCAGTTAGCTTCTCTGAAAAAGCTAACAATAAATCGCATGCCCTTATCTTGGACGCGGTTCGAGCGGTATTCCTCAACGACCCAGCAATCAGGGTAAGGAAGATCAGGGTCCCGTCATCCGCGAGGGGTTGTGTTCCCACAGAAGCGAAATGCTCGTTGTTCGGTATGCTTAATCGCACGGGGAGAAGGCCAAGGCCAAGTCTGGGTGTGAAGCGCGATACTTTGGGTGGGTTCTGCGGCTCCTGGTATCCTAGAAAGTATGCGATCTTATCGAAGTCGTAAAAGACGCGATCTATCCGATCATCTGCCTCGCCGAGGTTTTTCGAGGCGTCGGTGACAGATGCTCGCCCAGAGGTGGGATCGGTGATCAATTCCATGTATTGGTGAAGGAAGCTGTAAAAGTATTCGGGGAATAGTTTGCCTTTGTAAAATTGCAGGTACTGTTCAGCGGAGTAGCGCTTTTGGGGATCTCGATGGATCATGCTCGACAACATCTCACGGAGTCCCTGATCGGGGATTCTGCTCAGGTGTGAGATGACGGGGTCGTACTCGCCGCGACGGTACTTAAACATCTGGCTTAGACTGAAAATGGGCGTCTCAAGGAATACTTCAGCAATGACACATCCAGCACTGAATATGTCCATAGACCATGTGAGGCTGTGTCCTTCAAGCTCCTGGGGGCTCTGATATTGCTCGACGAATCGCTCGGGGGCGATGTAGCATATTCTCCGGCCGGACAAGTCGAAGAAATATGAGTAGGTGGCGGGGTTGTTGTCGGGCAACTTTGTCGGCTTGAAGGAACCGGTGAAGTCGGTGAGATATAGCCAGTTCCACGACGTGACCATGACATTTTCGGTCTTGATGTCGCCATGGTAGATGTCGCGGGCGTGGCAGTCGCGCAAGGCGCAAAGCAGCTGAAAAGCCAACCATTTTCTCTCGATATCTTCCAGGAAGGGTCTCGTAGACATTCGATCGTAGAGGGAGCTGTACATGTACTGTCGGACTAGGTAGGCATGGGTCTGTGTCTCGAGGGCACGCTCGAAGCCCAGGGCGTTCGGGACATGGCGCAGCTTGTCTCGTTCCTCTGTGCTACATGGTCAGCAGAAGCGCAAGCCTAAGCCTGGCTTGCCGGCCCGACGGAGAAGTCACCAACTTAAACTTACCCAGTATCTTGTCGCCATACTCTTTCAGGGAGCAGCTGGTGTAGGGCTTGACAGTGACCTTGGCCAGAGCAACGCCGTCCCGATGGCGGGCGCGGATGCTCTTCATGAAGCGGGCATTTCCCAAAGACCGCTCGTGGGTCAGATCCGACAGCTCTGGGACGTCGATGCCGGCGGAGCCAGCGTATGGCGTAGAAAGTGAGTAGCTGTTCCCCATCGTGTATGTGTGCGATGAAGCTAGCTACCTAGGCGGTTCATCCAGCGAACGGTTCGGTCATTTTTGGACGCTCCTCACGTGGGGTGCTGCGTTATGCGATATTGCTGGCGTGTGCTTGATGAGGGCAAGGTTTGGAAACGATAACAGGTAGCCAGAGTGGGAAATGTCGATGGTGGCCTACTTCGACTCGACGTCTTTTTTCCGATTTCGTGATGCGATAAGTCTCAAAGCCAGGTGACCGCGGCGTATGATTGATAAGTGCTACTGCTAGCTATATCACGGAGCCCGTTAGGCAAGCTAGGTTGCGGCGTGGCATATGACATATGCGTAGAGGTGCAGGTGGGTCTATGATGCTACAAATTGGGACTAGCGCATTTCCCGCATTTGCTGCGGCTCGGCTCAGCCCGGGGCAACTGAGGACCTCGGAGCTGCCCCTCGGGCATTTATTACTACTAGGTCCCGTCTATCCAGCATCTGCTTCCGCGGCTTTTACTCCGATAACGCGGCGCCAATGTATGATAGAACTTTAAACTGCTTACTTGCCGGCCTATTGGCCTTACCTCCAGCGAGCACCCGACTATATTATTCTAATCAGTCCAGGAGTCCCTTGGCCGAGTCGGGGCGGCCTAGCGATTGTTGGTCTAGCGGTAAAAGCCACTGCACGAGCGTAATATCATTAGGTGTTGAGGGTTCAACTCCCTCGTCGGCCATCAAAGTTTTTTTTTTCTAACCTCTCATCCCAATTCAATCACCGCGAATCTCTCTTGCTATCTTCAAAACAATTCAAGCAGGTTTTGGCCATTATTCCGGTTAAGATCATATTCCTTATATCTGACAATACGATAGACGGAGACTCAGGAGTAAAGACCATCACTAACTGTTAAATGAAACTTATTATATTGCTTGAAAGGGCTATGCAGTACCAAGAATCTCCATCATGTTACGGAGCTCATTCAAACGTGGCCGGTCCACCGGCAGAGCGCGGGTGCAAGCTTCTACAATCCTGTCGAGAGGAGCGGGAACTTCCCACTCTACCAGATTCGTAATAGGATTGTTACCATACACCATACTCTTGATGACCACTCCCAAATCGTAGACGTCGGAAGCTTTGATCCAGTTCGCCTCCAGCGTCGGAAGACGTGACACCTCGGGTGCCGACCGGTTACCCCAGCGACTCTCCAGGTCGCAGATAACGAGTTGCGAACCGTCACGGGAGAAGAGGAGGTTGTCAAGGCGCAGGTCACGGTGCACAATGTCGAGTGAATGGAGATAGCACAGGCCGTCGATAAGCTGGAGGATCCAGTCCTTGTAGGCGGACAACGGGTGAACGGTGGCGAGGATATACCAAGGGACCAGCTTTTCGAAGACAAGTTCGCCCTCGCACGACCTCCCAAGTAGCTGGACAACGTGGGGAGACCTGCGTGTTCCTGGGCAAGACCCGCCCTGGCAAGCGAGAAGGTTATGAATCTCGCTGGTGTATTTGCCCCTCTTGACGAAATGCTGGTTAGGATCAACAGCAACGACAGGGAGGGTGGCGAGGGCGTTGCTGATGTCCTCGGAATCGTCCTCGGGGCCAGCAGGCAGTGGGGGCGGCGACGCCAAGGGCCGAATGTCGTTACCGGTGATGTCGTAGCTATCCTGGCGCAATGGCAGATTGGCGTCAAGCCGGAGAATGGCACCAGAGAGCGTCCCAGGAACATCAGCTAACTGAACAACCTGAGGCTCGGCCGCGTCGCTGTCGCCACCATCCCGCTCATACCAGTATGTGTAGCGAGTGATTCCGTTAATGACATCTGTATCCAGGTCGAGTACAGGACGGCCAGCCGGTGGCACTAGTCTGGTGGCTTCACGCTGCTTCTCGTAGGTGGCCCGCAAGCGACGTACCTCGTCCACAAAAGTGTCCACGACATCTGCCGGACTCATGTTGTGGTTGATTTAGACATTTAGCCGATTAACAAGGCCCTCGCCTGCAGTTATTGAAGCTATTTGCAAGGCCACTTTTTGTGGGATTTAAAAGCGGCGTGGCTCAGGATGCATTCCTATTCCGATCCAGGATGGTAAAACGTATCTCGTAGGACCGACCTCTATGCAGGTAGGTTACCTATGTGTCACCTACCTACGTCGCCCGAGCTCGCCTACTATGGCCCGTCTAGCTCGACCTTTGCCGCCTCATTGGGTCGTCAACAATTGACTGGCATACGAGATACATGGACCTATAGTTATACCTGTAAGGGAGGAATCACTATCTTGTAACTGGCAAGGCACTATTATTAAACCTCATAAAAAAAGAACACGCATAGTACCTGAAGACGTCACCACACCAAAACCATATTTTCTCTGACCATTTTGGTTTATGTGTTGTTATCTGTTCAATTAGAGTGGCTTGGCTACCTAAACATTGCCTTTCTATCTTGAAGCCGGTTGCTTCGTTGCGCTCGATACCGAAGTACAAAGAAAGGCAGTAAAGACCTGCCATATAGTTCGCCCGTCTCTGTTGATCGTCATAACAAAATACCATTTCATCTTCCGGCTGCTGCTTCCTCGCTCCTACAACCCTCAGGGAGGTATGCCAGATAGCATACCGTAGCTTCACCACACCCCTTGCCATCTAGTTTGTTTGTCTCAAAGGAGACGGAGATTATACATTCATAGCTTTTTGTTGCTCCCAAACAATATGCTCCCCTAAACACCTTCTCAAAAAATACAGACGGGGTATATAGATCTAACAAGTAGAAAGGAAAAGGCATCACACAGGCCGCGCTATTCGTGGTCCAAGGACGGGTTCGCTCTGCAACACCAGCCCACCACTGAGACGGTCGTATGCTGGCGGGGAGGTGGTAACATAATCACCAACCTTGTTCTTCGGAATCAACTGTCGATATCGAACTAGGCTGGCCATTTTTGGCCGAATAAGGATATCTATCGCAAAAAGTCGAGGTGTCGTTTTTGTGACGTTGAGACTGCCACTATGATGGCAATGCAGAGGGTCGTGGATACAGTTTGAACGCTTAAATGCCGTAAATGACCGCTCAGGGAGGGGGTGGAAAGATATCGTCTCATTAAAGATGAATCAGACGTAGCGTGTCGTCGTCCAAGTCCAGGAACGCCAAAAATGCAACCCAAAGGGCTTTTATCTACCTTGCGATAGGCAGGCATGGGGGTACGCGTTGTATTTGACAATACTCAAGTGCGATGGCTTCCATGGTGTGCGCTGGATCCCGTCGTTGTGGATCCATCTCCCTCGATGGTCTTCCGCCAATGCTCTGGCAGACAAACACAAACTAGGGGGAATGCTTTGATCTCACCACTTGCGTCAGGCGAACCCTCACGCCCACGTTCCGAGGCATTCGAAACACCACTATCTCTCTGCGCCCTCTGGGCCCGTCGCGCCTCCCAATCCTCGGCTCGCTCATCCAGCAGGATGCCAGTAGCCCAGCCATCATCCCAGATGCCCACCACCTTCAACATATCACCACGTTCGAGAGAGAACTCGTCGTTCGCGCGGGGCTGGTATGCCCAGAGGACCGCTACCCGCTCTCCCGGGTGAATGTCGTCTCGTGAGTAGTAGTCCTTGAAGAATGGAAGCTGCTCCGACTGTTGACTTGCGACACCTGCCGGCGAAGACAACCCTCCTGCACTAGTTGGAGAGTTTGGATCCTCGCCCGCCAATACTGAGTTGCTAGATAACGAGCCGGTTCTGCGGATATTAGTGGGTGGCGGGCGTAAGACAGCCGCACCAGCGTTGGATCTGGGGCTTTCTCCGAAAGAATCAGATGATGACTGGTCGCGTCCCCTGCCGCCCATGGAACCGGCTGCGGCACCGGCTGCGGCACCTGCGGCAGCACCCCCAACTGCGGCGGCGGCAGTCCCTCCTCTCGAGCTGCCGTGTCGTGAACCAACTTGGCGTGATGGCGAGCTTCCTGAGTGACCTTCCAATGCAGACATGCGCGCGATTCGACCACCAGGGAGCACTTCATACCCTTGAGGTGGTGTTGCTACTGGGGCCTGTGCTGTTACCGGTCCCTTCCTAGAGGGTGATGGTTGGTTGAAGATCGTCTCTTTTTCGGTTTCTCGCTTGTTCCGCATACGGCGCAGGCAGAAGAACAGTAAGAGTCCCAAGAGGAGCGCTCCTACTACCGCTCCTATCACAATGCCGGCGATCGCACCTCCAGATAGTCCACCCCCTCCACCCGATTTTCCGGTACTGGGTTGGTTCGTCGGACTGCTGGTGGCGGACGGGGTAGCCGAAGTAAAGTTCTGCGGTGTGATCGTGGGCAGAACTACGCCTGCACATTTATCTTCCGCATTCGAATTGTAGCAACAAGTGTCGGTTGAGTTGATTCCCCCAGAGCCGCAGTACGAACATAAACCAAACGTACTGTTTCCGTACCCACAGTTTTCTGGCTCGTTGGTGGCTGCTCGGATGCAGCTTGATGGTGATAAAGCGTCTGCGGGAAGAGCACAGACCTCAAAGTCGGATCGGATCTGAGCTTGGGCATTACCACCTCCGTTTGGGCAAAGATTTTGATCGGCCACGACGTATTCCTCACTCTGGGCGAACTGGGCGCAATCGGGAGCACACAGCGGCCTTTGGCCATTCTCTGACATCTCGCAGTATGGTATTGAGTTCTGGACAATCCCATTGCAGATTACAGACGTGGTGAAGCGGGCATAAAGGTCGTCGTCCGACAGATCAACAGCTCCGCATCCGAGGAGTGTCTGGTACTGTCGTTGTCGCCATTGGCCTGAAACATACTGTCTCAATTGTGAATCAAATTGTTTAACGTTGTTGACGTTGGTGAGGAAGGAGCTAGATATGAGGAGTCAGTACTGAGTTTGATATGGTGCAAGCCTTCAATTGATGGTTGAACCCTTACAATAAGTCTGTAACAGCCTTGTTTAATGATACGAATGAATCCCCAAACGCTGGGCAGGCTGTAGAATTTGTCAACTGTATACAGGTGGGTTGGTTCTGCGCTGTAGCCAGAGAGGCAGAAGCAATCATTGACAAGACGACGCGTTTGGCCCCCCACCGTATGTGGCCTCTTGAGGCGCGCGTGTTCGCCGGGCGATTTGCGGCCATTGTGTGGTGTTGCACTTGACGATGCTGGCGATTTTTTGGTATGTTTCGAGTAGTTGCGTCGTCAGGGTCGAGGTGAATAACGGTTAGTCTCATAGAAGCATCATATCCTACACCGTAATACTTGATTTCACAGGTACTATGGACGATAGTTGTTGTGCTTCACGCGAGCTCTGTGTTTTTGACTGGCTAGAATCGCTTCTGAGTGAGAAGAAAATACAGCCTGAAGATTTGCCAAGTTCGTGGACTGCTTGTAACCGCGCGAAGGGTCGAGATTAATTTGGTATCGTAATTAGGTAGAGTATGTCTTGCTGTGTAAGACTCGTAAACAGAAAACGAATGTGAGGCAGATTATTGCTCGATGAGGTACAAATTGGTGTTGAGTATTAGGCGTGCGCAGAACAGTGAATACCGGTACCTAGGTAGGGCAGCTGGAAAAAATGAATGAAGGTCTGCAGTTGGTGAATCGTCGGTGAGGTCAGGAAGGTGAGGTCCACACGAAGCTGGCTAGGAGAGAATTGGCCTTTGAATTGATCTGGTCTTGAGTGTTGCACGGTCGATCCCCGGCGGGCAGTCGTACATATGCAGGAAGCCGGGTGCAATAGTCGCCAACGGATCGGTACGGGCGAACGCAGAAGAGTTTGCGATGCAGCGCGCTGCAGGCACAAGCGGCAGTATCGCAAGAAAGAGGTATTTTCTGATTTACAGGATGGGCGTGGCGTGGGCGACGCCGAGATTAGGTAGTTAGGAAATGACGCGAACAATTACTTTATTATGAACAGGGAATCAAAGGGCCGAAGGTGTGTGAGAAGCGAAGGGCTCGCAAGCAAGCCACAACAACGGAACGTGGAACCGCTGAGGTGTCCTAGCAGACCGTGTGCGAGTGTGCTTCACTTTGGGGGGAGGAGGAGGAGGAGGTGAAGGGCAGAGGCAGAGCCAAATGGGAGTATGGGATCGGGAGGCTGGCGGTTGGCTGGCGCACGGCAGCAGGTATACCTTCCTCGACTCGCTCGACCTCTGTTCTAGCTGGGCAGGGAAGGTACAGTACCTGCCGCGCCTGCCCATGCAAGTGCACGGTACGTATCGTGCGTTAGCGACCTCTCGACCTCTCTCTTTGCTTGGTGCACGCAGCACGAACGTGCATCTCCACTACTACTCTACCGACAGGGGAAACGAGGCCTTGGCCGTTGGCTTGGGATCATCGCTAGCCTCTTCGGCACTAGACCTAGGCCGGTGCAGCCGCCTGCAGCCAAGTAGGTACTCGAGGTGGTGATCAAAAAAAAGTTGACACTTGATCTGCAGACTAGCCCCACAGGTACTTCTGGAGCTGGAAAACTTTCTTCCGTGTATTTCCGTTTTTGGTTATTATCGAAGCTATTCCGACTTTTATAGCTATTCTAGAGCTAAATAAAGGTAACTTAACTAGTCCTTAATATTTTATATGTTTTAATAATACTTGAATTTCATATACTAGCTGTAACTATGTATGCTTTCTATTTTCTGTTTTTTATCCCTCTGTTATATTGTATTATTAAGGGTGGCAATAGAGGTCACTGTAGTGGGCCTGCCAAGAAGGGGTATTATCTTTTTTTTGATCACCACCTCGGTACTCCGTACCTACTCCGTAACTGTTGTTGTCGTTACAGGCGCATGACAAGAAGCCAGGAGCTGGACCCGGAGCAGCAACACCTTCGCTGTCACCCTTGGCAGCTCTCCAACGCAGCAGCAAAGCTCGGGGGTTGTCTGCGGGCCTACGGCTGAAAAGGCATTAGGACTGCTACGTGTAAGTTAGTCGTCGCTCTTATGAGTAGGGATACTGAGCCTGTGTGGCATATCAGATTCTTTGGGCTGCCTGCCACAAATAAATCACTGAACAAACTCCCTTCGTAACAAACTCGAGTGGAGCACACGTCTTCTCCCCTCTGTGCAGCGCAGTTGCGACAGTGGCACTATATGAGCGCGACTGGACCGTTCCCGTCTGCGACCTTGGGATTCTTGGATTTCTCTGGTTGCGTACCTGAAATACCTCTACTTTAGGTACTGTACATAGCACAGTCCACTATCGGCCAAAACGCCGTTGAGCGCAGAAACCCATCATCAGTGCAACGCTAGGAAATGACAGCAATGGCGGGATCCTTGTCTGCTCCCGGTCTGCTCAGGCCCGAGCTAGATTGAACTCGGTAAGCCCCAAGGTGTATTAAGATTGCGCGACAAGGGTCGACCAATCACCCGCAACCACTACTTCCAGAACCAGCAAGACGTCGGCCACTAGATGCCCTAAGCTCGTCCCTTAGATCAGATCAGGCACACGCTTTCTTTTGTGCGACTGAGCAAGATCTGGACAGTAAATGAATACTGTAGATCGAAACTACTCGTACAGAGTATTGCCATACTATCTATAGTCGTGAGACATCGCGGGTAAATTTTGTGGGAGCAGAAAACGAGCAGGGCTAAGGGGTCGGGTGTGAGGGCTTGTAGTGATCATCGTGAGGTATTCGGACACTTTTCAGGTAAGGGTCCCCCTTGCTGGGAGAACTGTCATAGTGTGCAGCACATATAGTTGTCAGCGCTTGCAACCAAGATTCTTTCTTTTGTCGCGCCCAAATTACAGCAATCATGCTGGGATGCGCGTTACTACGCACCTGGGCAGTCAGTATGACCCCGATGCTGCATTTCATGCGTACGATGAAAGATTTTAAATTTGCCAGCAAATCCGTATTGTCTGTCGAGCCACTAATACCTACGTACGACGCACCAACTTTCTACATCGCGTTGTTCTATGAACCTGGAGCCGCGCAACGAGGTTCGTGAATACTGTAGGCGTAGGTAAGGCACCCCATGCCCCGACTCGCCCAACCGAGACAGAGACTCTTACCAGTCTCAGTCGGAAATTGCCCTTGTTTCACTTTAGCATGCCGCACACCAACCTACAGAGACCTCTCTTACAGCCTTTTCCAAGCTTCGTTGGTTGCGTCTCGTTTGATTCCCACGTGTACATGTTTCAAAAAGCTGCATTGCTGTCTAAGTCAATAATAATTCGTTGCAAAACTTATTGTTCGTATTAACATCAATGACTGATATATTTTGCAAAAGTCATGATTGCCGAGACTTCCAACCCAACCCTTACATCATCTGTGCATCTCATATGACAGAAGTTGGTAAAAAAAAATAGAACCCAAAGCCCCCCTTCAAAGCGGTTCATGATCAAACGTTTTGGACCTGTCGAGACCGAGACCTTCAAACGCTCTCCTCTGCACCCCCGTGTCGCCCACCTCGGAGTATCCGTTGCTCCTGATTCGCCAAGCAGTCGCTTTGGTTTCTGAAGTCCTGGTTGCGGTTCAGGAATGACTCCGAACAATCAGGAAACCCGGCTGTGCATACGCATCCCGTGCCTATAATAAGAATGACGGGCGGGAACAGCTACGGCTTCAGGTATGTATTTTGAAGGTTCGTTTGCGGGTAGAAGCGAGCAAGCGCTTCGTATACCCCGGCTTGTGATGCTGTCATTGCCGCATCAAGACATCGTATGCACCTCCCCGCAGCTCGCTAGAGCACGATGCGCGAACTCTTCCACTGCTTAGACGAACGAACTGTTGGGGGTTAGGATGTCATCCTATCTTGATTCCTCTTGTGGCATGACTCTTTTCATTCTTGTCTTGCTGTTGAGATGTCTCACGCAGTCGTTTCGCTTACCATACCTAAGCAAGGACATCTGAATCAGGCAAGCCATGACCACGTTTCAATATGATCAATCACCTATACGATACAAACCAGTGTCAAAGTGGCCAATACATCTATCTGGGTTAACACTCGTGAACGAGACATCGCACACAAGATAAAATTCTACAATTGCAGTGTATGCACCTATTGCCTTATCATTAGCACCTACAGATTATGGCGAGATCGAAGCGGCAGCCGCTCCAGCGCGGCCGCGTCAAGTTTCGGGTCGGGACGCCAAGCTCATGCGTTCCGTTCGGTACCCCAAACTGCTGCTACCGGGCCCTGGAGGTATTCGAACCGAAGAACATGACGTCTCGCCTTCTTCCGTATGACCCTCACACTACTGTACTGTACTGAAGGAAGTACTTACCCTCACATATTTCCCCCCCTCGCGCCCCTCACGCGATTTACACAATTCGACGAGGGTGCTGGGCTGTGCTGTCCCGTCGTGTGCATGCATTTGCCGTTCTCCACGCGTTCCATCGGCGTGGGTGTTGATAAGCTTTTGCCAGGTGGGCGTAATAGTACGGTAGATAGGTCCGATAGGTCATGGATGGCACAGCCTCTCCCACGAGTTGGAACTGTTGAAGTGGCTGGTCGCTGGTGCTCCTGTACAAATCCATCGGCAAATGTTGCACGCCGTGATAGGTGTGAATCCCTTTTTTGTAGCTTACGGTGTTGATTAGCAAGATGTTGGTAACTTGTAGATTCGCTTGCCTTAACTGTCATGCCAGCTATCTATTCTCCCTACGTTGAAAGACATAAACCTTATCCTGCGTGCCTGCGTGCCTCTAGACGCCCCATGCGTGTAAGCTGACAATATCTCATGTCGCCTTGACATCTTCAAGCGTCCAGTCAGAATGCGCCCGGCAAGGGAATAGAGTTGCAAGGGCTTATCGGAAGTCGTCACTTTTCAGGAAGCTTGGATCGCTGAAACAAGCTGAGCCTCCTTCAACTGGGGTAATACTGAATGGACTCGGTATCTGTGTAAGCGCCGCTGACTATTGAGATCATCGAAGAACTCGGCTCATCCTCATGATAGCAGAGGTCCTGAAAAGGTATGCTATTGTTAGGGAGGTGGCAATGCATATACTATTCCTTGTATCTCAGCTAGGGCCCCGGCTGGCTTGATGCAGCCCTACACCATTTGACGAGTCTCCCATTTGACGATCGACACCACATGCCCATGTTATCTATGATGATGAGTATACTGCCAGAAGTTACACCCTTCACCTCACACAAACGACAATTTAAGGGGCGGCGACACGGTTCATGATAGAATTGACGGGTCCCGTGAGCCACGAATGTAAATTCATAGTAGACCCTGATAACGATTATGATTCCATTGTAGCTCATTGCGGCTTAACGACGACTCTTCTAGATTATGTATTTCTTCGATAGAGTGATGCCCGTGAGCTAGAAAGCGGTTTGATAAGTGAGAACTCATTCTTTCAACGTAAATAGCCGCTATACTTATTTGAATCTGCCGGTATGCCTCAGACCGTTTAACAAACAAGGCCCCGATTTCAGCAGTAAATCTCCCACTCGTTATTCGCAACTGTTGGTTTACTCGTTTTCACGCCTCTTTTGCCTTAAATTCTAGTAAATCTGGGTTTAACCCAAAACAAGAGTTGTCGCTTCGAAATAAGACTTATCTCACTCTTTTCTTGGCTGAGGCTTCACATATCTTTGCTTCTCGAATCTTAATTTGTTGTATCGAATAAAGGATATGTACACAACATTATTTGGCTCCTGGTATCAAGTCGGTAATGCTCGTCTTCTGTTCTGCCTCGCGCTTTTTTGCCGCCTCGTGCTCTAAAATCTGTCTAGACCAACTGCAAGATTGCCGTTAGTATGGCTCTCTTGGCTGTTTAAAGTATGTGTGATTTCGCAGGTTTCGGGACATAAGGCGTTGGATAGATAGACAACATACTATCGGCTGGGGTAGAATCGGCCTTCCTCGGGCATCTTGTGTCTGAATTCTCGCTCGGCGCTCAGCTTCCACGCCATGGCGGTGATGCCGACGATGACGCCCATGAAGATGGCGGTGTTGGCTTTCCAGTTGGCCGGCTGCGCGTACCAGCCACCCGAGGGCGACCAGACGTGCTTGGGGTACCTGTTTCCAGTATTAGGTCGTCGGTTCTAGTGCGAGATGATATGCGCGGGAGGGTATTTCGTTCGCTTACGGGACTCGAGGACCGCCACCCTAGATAATGTCAGTTATGCGCCTGAAATGCGTGCACGGGTTGCTCACCATCTTGTTGTATTATGATGAATGGGATGGGATCTCTGTGGTTCAATTGAGGTCGGGTTGCGGTAGTGGGAGTAGTAATCCGTACTCCGACGAGCTCCAGTCAGAGCACGGCAGCCGTACCGCAACGACGCCTAGCTTGAATGGAGCATGGCCAAAGTGGGTCCAGCTCGATGGGGGCCGGGAGGGTGGTCAACAGTTAATCCGATAAGACTGATTGGTCAATGGCCACAATGCCTTTGGCGAGCAAGAAGAGTGGGTCTTAGTGGGGTCCGGGGCACCGCTCATCGCAAAGAGGGTGCGGGCAGGACCTACCTACACGGAACTACTTAATCGAGGTGGGCAAGGTGGGCAAGGTGCCCATTGCTACATCTCTAAATCTGTGCCATATCCCCCATAAATTCTTATTTCGCATACGCCCTCTCACACCTACCGTACTACACAACTAACGTATGCCTGCGCAGCTCCTATTTCGTATGCGCGCTTTCTATTTCAATGCGTACTTTCTATTTCGCATACGCGCTTTCTATCTTGCATGTACGCTTTCATAAATTTCGCATGTGTACTATATACGTAGGTACATAGGTACATTTCTACGTCAAGGGGTCTATGTTGGAAAGTACCTATATGGGTACGCTTGGCGCGATATATGGGGCTATATGTGGCGTGAGCTGTGGCGTGGGCTGTGGCGTAGTCTAAAGAAGTGGGTCTGCGTAGGCTGCACGGGCTAGAAACTACCTACGTAGGTGACCCGAGGACTAGAGCGTAGGGTAGGTAGGCACCTACACAGACACCCTCACTCATATATTCCTGCACCCTGGGGTAGACGTACTAAAATTATGGGTGATATGGCACAGATTTAGAGTTATAGCAATGGGCCACCGTAGGTTGTACCTCCGTACCGAAGCTGTACAGTAGGTCGGCCTCGCCTCAGAAACTTTTTCTGGGCCGGACGGGAGACACACGACACCGAAACCGCCTTCGAGACGCAGCCCAGCCGAGCCGAACATACTACTCCGGGGCTACGGGTTAGGTGCAGAGAGCATTGAGTACCAAGTCGAAGATGAAGAGGATAAGAATTGGTCAATTGTCGCGCCAGTGGCGAACCACCACGCCGTGCCCGTCGTCTGCAACAGCAGCCGCACCACGAATATCGAGGTTATCACGGCCCGCACCCGCCGCCTCACACACCCAGATAAGATGCCAGACCACCACCACCAACCCCACCATAACACCCGACGCCATCTACGATGAGGCAGCCGAGAAGAAGGCGACACTCAAGGAAGAAGAGACCAGAGAGCAGGGCGCAGGGCCCCAAGGGTCCAGCCCACTACCGCGAGAGCTGCCGTCACCACTCCCAGATAAGGCCTTGCGATCCGCGAAGCTCGCCGCCCTCCATGCACGACTTTCTCTCTCCAAAAAACTCCCTGTCAAAATCCTCGCCCGTGCTTTAGTAGACCCCTCGGCGGACGCCCAACCCCGCTTCCACAATGCCAACCTGGCTCTTGTCGGCGCCTCGTTGCTCCAATATTACACATCAGAGTACCTCGTCATGAGGTATCCACGTCTGCCCATGACCATTACCCTGGCATCCATGAAGGGTTATACGGGTGAGAAGGCTCTGTACCAGATTTCGCGGTCCTGGGGTGTCGAAGAGGCCGGAGCGCCAGGCGCCGAGGTCGACCCGGGCTATCTCCAGTATTCCGGCGATAAGCCGACCATCATGATGCATAAATGGGGCTACGTCCGCGCCGAGGCCAAGGAGCTGTCAAAGATGAAGTGGCCTCGCGCCATGAGCCCCTTAAGCGGCGACACCTCCCCTGAGCAGCCCAGCGCGCCCGGGTCCGAGGTGAGCGACGAGCGCAACACGAAGAGCCTGTACATAGACGATGTGGTACAGAATGCCCACGCCAACTTTGTGCGCGCCGTCATCGGTGCCATATATCTATACTCCGGCTCCGACGCCGCCAAGACCTTCATCAAGGCCCACATCCTGGCTCGCCAGCTCGATTTCGAGAACCTGTTCGAGTTCAAGCTCCCGCAGCGAGAGCTCACGCGGCTGTGCGCACGCGAGAACTTCGATCCCCCCGTCGCCCGGTTGCTGAGCGAGACCGGTCGTCTCTCCAGGACACCTGTCTACGTTGTCGGCATCTACAGCGGGCGCGATAGGCTCGGTGAGGCCGCTGGCGCCAACCTGAAGGCGGCCAAGCTCGCCGCGACCATCAATGCGCTGAAGTCGTGGTACCTATACAGCCCCGGCCCGGTCGCCATGCCGAGCGACATGTTTGCTGAAGACGCCGCGCCGTGGAAACCGGCCTATGTCGATATCGGAGAGATAGTCTAGTCGGCGTCGTTCTCTCCGCGCGAACGTCTTGTGCTGGGAAAAAGAACCAGCAGGCGCCGCTCGTGCGAAGGACAGGAAAGTGTAACAAACAAAAACCAAACCATGTACAAATCGAGGGTTCGAACAGTAGTGCAAGGGGAAAACGTGGTATTTTGGCTATTCCCCTCTGTCTACCTCTCTCCAGCATGGTGGGCCGGCGTCAGTCGATTGCATTGAGTGGTCACCATCATCGTCATCAGAATAGAACCGAACTCTGTGTATAACATTATACCTTACAGGAAAAGGGGGATCCAAGGGAAGGGGGGGGGGGGGGGGGTTCTTACGCCGCGATGTAGAAACGAAGATAACCAAAAAATGCTGCCCTTTCGCAACGCAACGATGAGGATCGTGCTGAATAGGGACGTATATTTAACTACTACCTACCTCCGTTAATGGAATGTAAATATAAGATACAAGCTCTGAATTTATTTATCGTGTTGTTCCATGCTGATTCGATGATGCTTGATATGCTATGACTACCTAGATATGTTCACAACGTGACATCCAATTGTAACCACGCCACCCGCAAACTAGAAACAGCGGTATAGAATTGCTATATAATGCTACCTGTATCAACAACCCTTACTGTTCAAACCTTGCCACAATCATTGGCAATGTTGAACTATTTCCCCAACCACTCACTATGCAAGTTGCTCAAAGCTACCTTCATACATTAATACCTAAGTAGGTAGGTAAGAAAACAAATTGGGATAACTGCTGCGCCAAGAATCTTGTGACCGCCGGCAAGACTCAATAAAACCGACTGGACCGTCGTTTAGTGCAAGATTACTCATTCCTTTAACCCTGCCAGTAAGTGTAAAATACTTAACCTTGTTGAGTCCATGGATTACCGTTTTTTTCTATAAATTATTACCATCCATGGTCTAAATGAGCAATAATTCTTCAAGGGACTCACTTGGTTTGCTGCACAAGCATACTCGAGAATGTAAATGAGGCTGATTACCTACTGATGTGCATTTTCCCGATGCCTTAATACAATTTTGTTTTGTATTATCGGCTCTGGAGTAGATTATTTCCTGGCGGGCTGACCTAAGTTGTGTGGGTGAAGTACTCGTATCCTAGAGTTGTGTAGCTTCAACATTATACCTAGTAGTCCGCTGGTCATTTAAGAAAGCCATCAATTGCAATACTGGTTGCATTCGTAATGGGGAGGACAGCCCTTGACCGATGGGTTTTCAAGGCGCTGCCTCTACTTGACACCTACGCAATTCTACCAGAATCTTGGGTTTGGCGGCGGCTATAGTAATAATTGCGCCGGGTGATAAGTCCTATTAGACTTACGAGCTCCGATATGTTTTTTTAAATGACGGAACAGATTGTTGATCGGTCTAAGGATTACAAGTCAGTAGTAGTATGTGAACATGCACAAAGCGGTACTGACATAAATCGGAGGCCGTGAACATGACCAACTATTAACTAAAACATACATCTTATTATACTATATTCTATACAACAACCCAAGGCTACTGTTTTGTTTTCCCAACACACAGAGAGCCTATACACCATAATACGTATATTTACACACAGCCTCCCACTCCAGCCAACTAACTAGCTGAAATGGTCACCCTCACGTCGCAGCAATTTTCGCCTGCGCTCATGCTTGGCAGCCGCCTCAGCCTCTTCGCGGATCCGCTTCTTGCGCTCATAAACAGCACGCACGCAGCGGCGGATCTGCTCCTTGCCCTCATCGTAGTTGGCGCGGGCGAGCGCGACGACACTATCGACCTGCTCGGGGGTATATACGAAGTTCCAAGTCGACAAGAAGTCGCTTTGCGCGGGGTCGACGTCGGCGACTTTGCTGGGGTTCGCGAGAAAGGGGAGGTACACGACCGCCAAGCCTGCCTTCGCCGCCGACACTTGATGCCATGATTCATCGTCGGTCGACGTCAAGGCCTTGGACGGCGGCGGTGGCTCCGAAGAGCGCTCTTCTGTTGACCCGACCCAGATGGTGCAGTATCCTAGTTCCGAGTCTTCTGGATGCGACTGCATGTGCTTTGCTTTAGTTTCCTCCTCACCCGCCGAGTTTGTTTTGAATTGGGAAGGTTGCGACTCGGCCTCGTGCGCGGCTTGTTCTTGCTGTGCCTGTTCCAGCTTTGCGTCGGCGTCCGCTGGAGTTTTGGCTTGTGCTTGGTCGAGCTGCTGTTCGATTTTCTCCGGGGTATCTGTTCCCTTGGGCCAGCCGATGCCGACCGGCCAGCCTTTGATTCCGCGTTGGCGGGCATAGCCATCTGCCACGGAGAGCCAGTTATCCGTCTTCGTGTCTGCTGAGGCGTCGAAAGCCACAACAACATCAATATCGCGGCCAGGTCGGAGCAAGGGGTAGATCGGCAGGTTATTCGACATGCCGGCATCCATGAGTTGTATGTATTCATTTTTGTGTATGTTTGTAGGTGTTGTGAACCGTAGCTTGCTAGGGTCAATATTGTAGGCGAAGTTGGGTATCGTTGCCGGATCGACTTGAAGACGTTAATATTGATATGGGGGTAAGGGGTTCAGTTTGATTGGTGCTTACATGGATGTACTTTTTCTAGGTCTTCGCTGTACCCAAAAATCATCTCATCAAGTGTAGAGAAACCCGTGAGGTTCGTTACGAGAGGCCTGATTTCACGATAGTAGTGGTTCAGAGTCGCGCAAAAGGCCGACCCGAAAATTCCCATCAATATGGGCATTCTTATCTCTGGGAGATGAATGCCGCTCTCGGGTGGCACATCTCGACCATTGTTGAACCGTCGTCCAAGAGCCCAAGTGGGAATGCCTGCGTTGAACTCTTCGCAGAAGAATTCATATGGGGTGATTTCGTACCATTGGAACCAGCCCTCTTTCTTCGCAATCTCTTTCGCTTCGTCCGATGCAGTAACCAGAGAATTTGTTGCATCTGCAACGACACCGGGTATTTCATGTCTCACTGCCGTGTATATAGGCAGCGGATTCTGGCCATATTTGATGTACTCCCTTTGGTTTGAGAGCTTGTAATCCTTATCATCGATACCAAGTTCGCCCTTAGGGACCAACAACCTTGCTGCTAGCAGAATGCCGTATATATCGACCAACCCGAAATCTGCGTTGGGATCGCCTCGAAGTTTCTCGACCATGCTGCTGAGCAACAGCTTGTTCGTGGGAGAAGTTGTGACCGAGGAGAAAGCAGCAGGTGGGAAGGCAATGTGAACGCCAAGCCTGGCTTTTAGATGGTCCACGAGGCGCTCTAAGCGGCGTTTCGTTATCGAGGAATGATAGAGTGACTGCAGCCAGCATGATCCGCTCACACCAGAAGTATAGGTAACGCAGTCAAACAGTCCGTCTTCTTGACAGGCTAGTAGCGAGCCCGTGCCTGCGACCAATGCGCGCAGCCCACCTCCTGACCCGCACATGGCAATGGTTGGTACATCGGCCGGGTTGATGTCGTCCTCATTCAAGTCGAGGTAACGAGCCAGAGCTGCGACGGCAACGCGCTTCCGGCGAGAAAGAAACTCCTTCTCATCTTCGCATAGATCATCCGATATACGAACCGAGGCCGAGTATTGGATTTCGGGGTTTATGAAGGGATCGTGGGCCTCTTGCCAGATCTGGTCGGCCAAAGAGCCATGGGTCAAGGACAACTCCTTCTGGAGCTTTCTGATCTGGCGTGGGATCTGCCTCGACCACTCGGGCAGTATGAAGTTGACCAGCTTGTCGGAAAGCGACGACCACTCGATGTCTGTGACATTGGACAGATCCTCGAAGCGCTTGGTGAAAGAGCCCCAGGCTGTGACGTCATGCTGGTGAGCGTCCTTCTCGCACTGGTCGCCATCAAGCGAAGCTTCTCTCTGGTGCCTGAGCCGCTCCTTGGCCTCGGTCACACGCCGCGCGTGGCGAAGTTCGTCGCCTGGGTACAGAGTGTATATGAGCAAGCCGCCGAGGATGAGGAACGAGGGCAGCGCAACGGGGCCTCTACCAGTTCTGGGCCCAGCCTTGCCGCGTTCGCGCTGCTTGACAGAGCTGAAGAAGCCGCGAGGAGCGCGGCCGTATGCTGTGCCGAGGCGATTGGGCGAGTGCAGGTGGCTTGGTTTGCCGCGGAGCGAGAACAGCAGTCTCCTCCGCCATGCATGCGCTCCCTGGGATGTCCTCATTGTACGTCCTGTGCCTCCTCAGAGACTCATGGCGCCAAGTAATCTCGCGAGGATACTTACTCAGGGCTATCTGCTGTGCATTGTCGAATCGCGCGTAACCAAGTAGAGACCCATGGAACGTCGGGTTCAGGACCTCAGGCGCTTGGGCAAGCTCCAGACGCAGCTGAAGCTTGAGACAAAATTGACGAATGACATCATTCCAACGCGTACACGATAGCTTAAGTGCAGGGAGGAGCTAGGATATGCAGAAAACCAGTATTATGGAGCTATCGGAGCTTAGTTTTTTGGAGGGGTATTTCTATTCTTGCCTTGCGGGGCCCCTTTCCCGGTGGACCGATCCCGAGGCAACTCCTATTAGCGCCCGAAAGGAGTAGCGACTAGTTGAAGTCTTCACGACAAGTTTTAGTTGATAAATTGACCAATTTGTGCCAAAGTGGAAAGTTCCTGTTTCTATTCAAGTAATTAGGTAAGAAGTATCTATTCTTGATAAATATTTACAAGGTGAGGGATGGTATAAGCACTTGGCACGTGGCCGGTAGCCCAATCGCTTAGACCCATACCTATTGTAGTACCATCGGTACTCTCCGGTCTGCCAGCTTGCCTTGTGCCTTGGGACAACGCGCAATTGTTTGTTTATTTTGTAGAATCAGATGGCACTCTGCTACAGGATTTTGTCGCTTTGGGTTTGCCGCTTGTAAAATGATTTCAAAATGGTCACAACTAGAATCAAGCGAGATATATAGCCTTTCATTGTTGCCTGTAACTTTATGAGCGATAGAAATCACAGAGGACAGTAATACCGTAATGATGTCTCGACGCTTGAGACATACTGTTGAACGACAAGGTATAAAACATGGGTATGGTATCAACAGGTACCTATGCGAGTATATGTACTCGTATCAGGGTGTCATCATAAGCTCACGGGCTTGGAGTCTTGCACCGTTGGCTATCCATCGTCCAACAGCGTTCTCGTCCGGTAGTATATTCCACATCGCTCATATGTGGGAACAGTCTGTTCATGGCTTGACACTATTTCATATTTCTCATCAATCACTTAAGAACTACAAGACCTTTGTATCATCACCGCCTAGGATTGATAGTATGAGGTCAGTATATACCTAGGTAGGTATGTTAAGATTGTTCAGATGCTATTTAAGATACCATACGCTTTTCCCCAGTGTCTATCGAGTCTATGTTTCATATGTTGCTATTTAGTAAGTAATTAAAGTAAAAGTAAAAGAATCCTAATATTCCCGAGGTGCTCAAATTTGATCTATACTCCAGTCCGAGGATTAGATAGGAGTATCTGCTTGCAGACAAGGGATTCTGTGATTTGCTTTTGTTTTGACGAGCTATTATGTAATAATATATACATCGGATACCTGAATGAGAAGGTATTGAAAGCCATGGCGTAGTTGTCAGGAAAGCTGGAAAGCCGACCAATCGGAGAGAGCTCATCATGCGGGAGCAGAGGCTGAAGAAGCGCCCACGAGGAGGACTAGTAGAAAGACTCCGAATGCAAGAAAGTGGAGAGTTTTGGACAACATCCTGGAATAATGTAGTCATTCTTTGAATACGCCAAAAGCAAGAAAACCCGGGGTAGACGGTCAAAATATGATTTGAGATTCTCATAGTCTAGTGTAGAATTTCATAGGATAGCCACAACTTCCACCAGTACACGTACGTAGATAGGTGACAGTTTGCTGGTGAAAGTATCCTAGCATTATGATGCTGCAAACAGACACAAAGTCGTCTTGAAGGCAGTCTTCCAAACAACAAATTGATCAATTCTCATGCGTTATTCATTTAGCTCTAGATATTGAAGGCTGATGGTACAGTAGCTCTCGAGGAAAATCGCGTGGCTGCATTATGGCCAGTTATTCTCAGCTCAAGCTGACTTAGCTGAGCTGGCGTGGAATTCTCATTGCCACAGTCTCGTGATCGTAGCAAGTCGTATGTCTGCCAAGCTGCTGCCGTACTGGGCATCTTGGCAGACCATCCATACCTAGATACACGAGCACTCACTCTCCTGCTCTTCGCGCCCAAGTCGTAAGGCCCCTTCCTTGTTGCCGAGGCGGCTGTATACATGGTGCTTAACGCATGCTTTGTATGAACGAACGTGAGTATTGGTCCTGCAACGTCGAGCTGGGCATGCAGGGTACTACGAACCTCCCCTTGCCGCTGCTCTCCAATCGCGTCGCACATCTAAACCGCCGGCTTCGTATATTCGGCACTAATCACCAGCAACCGCTCTTGTCTGCTGTTCGTCAGCCATGTTGGAGACTGGCTCTATCTCTTGGCATTTGACATCAAATGCTGTTTTTGTTCCCAATGCCCCGAGTAGCTCCGAATTTCATGTCTCCTTATCAAGACCCAAGCGTTCGTCTTAACCGACTGACAGAAGCGGTAGTGGCAGCAACGGTTAGTCTCGTATGGTGGAGACCGCATTTTCTTCCGAAGGAACTTCTATCAACATGGGGTCCACTCCTGCAGGCACTTTGCGATTCTCACATGTGAACAATCATGACAGTGGAGATGTGAGTGGTAATGGAGGCTTGGCTTTAGGTCAAAACGATACTCCGGAAGCAACACTTTACATTTGCGTATTAGCAATAATTGTAGTATTTTAGTCAGGTGGTCGGCAAGCAGAGCCGACGAAAATGATTTAAGTTCTTTGTGATGTTGGTTGATGGGCTGGGTGACACCAGTGGTGCTGATAAACTTCTACAAATCATCAACACCAATTCTGACATGATCATATGATGTTGTTCGGATCTACTTACCGAACCTTAGTCGCTTGTAAGATATGCCATATGCAGCAAAGTGGACAGCGTACCAAGTGTAAGTGAACAAGGGCATTAAACGTTGTGTGCTCATCGTATAATGATTGGGTTATAATCCAACTGCATTTAGTCATATATGAATCGCCGAATGCTGGCAAGGCGCCGGCGGCCAGTTGATTGACGTAGTTAATAATTAGACTGATGGTTGTACCGCTGTTATTCGCTCTTGAGGTTCCATGTCTAGCGGAGCGAGGCAATTCTGTGCATAATCTGGAAGTTCTGAGGTGAGTTGGCATCTATTTAGAGTAACATCGCCCCAATCTGACGATGCTTCTGATTAGTCGCACAGACGCGCTTTTTTGCAGCCGCAAAAGACTACCTGATGCGATCGTGTTTTTACGCAGCTGACTGCTGCTACGTTACGGAGCCCCATTCTCCTACATTCCCGTCCCTGACTATCTTACCTCGTTCTGGTAGAAGAGTTGTGCGTGTGGTGTTCATGATATCTGTAGTAAGTATCAAACAAGCGTCAACGGTTCACCGATACCCGAATGCATGTCTTACTTATAATTACTCAGACCCGTAAAGTAGCTGCAACGTTGAGGTAGGTAGCATGCAGACTTGGTATCTTATTACAGATTCTGGAAGTTTATGGAGGTAGTCGCATCACCTGCAAGATCAAGACAGAGCCATGCAGCAAAAAAAGGAAATTGATATAAAAAAAAACCTTGAAGCTGTCCATCTTCGACAAGCCGGAAGCAGGGAACACATATGAAGACATGACGTCACTGTTGCTGTGTGCACTGAAGCATCCCTGTCTGTTGGCTGCAGGGTCAACTTGGAAGTCTTGAAGGTTGTTGTGCTTCGATAATGATTTGGAGCTTATTAGTGAGCCTCACCAAGCGACTCTCAGCTCCCTCTCTAGGCAGAGATAACTGATCACGCCATCAACTTGGAGCAAATGTATTGAAGATGCCGGTACATGGGGGTTGCACGAGTCCCTTGCAGCTTTCAAAAACTCACGATATCTTATCATCCTTACGGCAGGGCTAACAACCGTATAAGTGGCACTACACTAGTACGATTTTGCTTTTTGTCGCGATTCCTGTTTCTTTGTCTAGGGCATCCGGTCCAATCAGGACTTCGTCTAATTAGTATGGTGTCCGTTGGAACAGATCGTGATCGTTGAATCTCGATAGATTGGATCAACATGGTCTGATCTACCTGAGCAGCTGCCTGATGGGACAATAGTCTGTCTTCAGGCCACGCTACAACAGGGTTGTCAAGATAGGCCCCCATGCTCGCCATGTCGCTAAACCAACTTCTCCACATCCTGCTGCTGGCCGTTACCCCAGATATTTTGCCAAGTTCAGACTTGTTTTGTTAGCTTGGCGCTACGAATGAAACAGAGGTCCCGCCTGTTCTTTGCCCCATGCTTGGTCCTAACTTAGACTTTAGAGCATCGTGAATCCGTGCGCTGCTTCGTTGGTTTTCACATGACTAACAGACCAATAAGAAGAAATGGAACTAACGACATACCGCATACAGCAACCACAGCAGCGGCGGGCAGGCTTCTATCGCATGCATGGGGGACCTGACATGAGAGGGTAACATTGCGAAGTTGGATTAATGTACCGAAACTATCTAATGTAGGTACAGTACCTGCTTATGGTTTAAACTAATTTCCAAGAACAGTGACACCCGCTTTTCCACCCACACAAAGTGTCGTTGGAACATTCAACCCTCTCCAATCCTCTTACTATGCACATCTGTTATCGCCCAATGCCGAATATTACCAAGCCCTGACAGTTGCTGAGTGTCTATCGTCTACCTTCTGAGTTGGGAGAGGAAGGTATCAATCATATCGCGAATTCACTCCTAAGAATGGTCTTCTGGATAACGTCGCTGAACCTCTTGTTCTCGTCCAAGGTGTGGGGGACATCGTGGTCACCGCTATGCTCGAACCATGCAGCCTGTGACGAATCGCATAGCCGGACGAGGTGCTCGGCATGCGACTTGAATAGGTCATGCATCCCCCACACATGTGCGGTGGGTATGTTGATTCTCTCTTCGATGAGATCAGGATGGAACGCGTACGGTCTCCGGTGAGCATTCTCGGCAGTACCGATAATCTTCTCAAGATACTGCACCCTCGACCGCCATGTCGGGAACATGTCGGCCAGCATGGCCGCTTCTGAGTTGGGCATGGGCTCTGAGGGGGCTGTCCCACTTTCCACTTTCCGCTGCCACACGGAGGATTTAGTGCTGAGCGGGTTATCGCCTGTGATCAGGCCAAAAACATCTTGACCGACTTCACAGCTCCAACTGAATGGAAGTGTGCCACTAATGAAGATGGCAAACCGAAATGGCGGTGCCGCAAATGGGTTCTCTATCTGATGTTTGAGAAGAAGAGCAGCCGAGAGCATGGATCCCTATGTGCAGCTTTGATTCAGTATCTGTCTGACGGGACACGTAATGAATAATCAAACGTATCTTGGCTTACCTCGGAGACTCCCATGACTCCATCAAAGGGGCCGTCGCTTTCGATGAACTCCTCTATCCGCTGTAGAGCGCGAGCCACATTGTCCGTTGTCAAGATGTCGACATACGTGAGATACGGGCCCGGGTAAACGTCAGACAGAAACTTTTGAGGTATGACTGTTAAGTCTCCTTCGAACCACTCATATGAATAGTCGTCAGGAAGGTGAGATCTTATCTTCTCCGTCTTGGACTGGAAAACTTGGGCGTTGATTGCCGTTCCATGAAGACAGAGAATCCGCATCTTGAGTAGTGGTGAGGATGTGCCAAAAGAAAGTTGAGCGTACAGCGAGGAGAGGAAATGAAAAAAAAATGCGCTACGTGAAAAGTGCTCGGTTTCTGCTTACAAGAGGAACTAAATACGATCGCCGAGGCCCTCGACCTCACCTGACGAAGTCCACTCGTGAGAACGCTTTGGCCCCCCCAAACACGTGTGTATGGTAATATCTGATCATGCATGTCTAGCTCCAAAAACTGGCGGGCTCTACCTAGGTTTGCATATACGTGTTTTGCACGATCTTGCTGATGCTTATTACACTCAAAGGCTTGCCAAATCGGGGATCCGGTTTTAGCGACGTGGCATGGGTGCAGCTGAGGCTCGTAAAGTGGAGGGTCACATTTCGGCAAGGAGGGCCATTCAACAGGTTGACATCCAGAATAGTGCAGGACGAGACAAGGACCAGCCAGGCATGCCTTGGAAGACAGATTGCCGTCCCATATCAGTCACTACCGGTCGAGTTCCGATTCCCACTTCCAAGACTCATATAAATCCGCCATTCCTTGACGGCCTTCGAGTCATAAGATGTCTTCCCCCTTTAGCACCTCCTCGAGCATCTCCCACCACGGCCTATACACTTAATAATAACCTACCACCTCGTCCACCCCCCCTCCCTTAACGGCATCCTATCCTTTCACGTTTCGAGATTCGAGAGTGCCAAACCCCAAGGCCCAACGATCAGGATGTCTAGCTCAGATATTGCTGTTATTGGGCTAGCATGCCGCTTCCCGGGTGAGGGTCGCTCCCCAGCGGCCTTCTATGAGATGCTCCTCCAGGGTAGGGATGCCTGGAGCGAGGTCCCTTCCTCACGATTCAACGCCAGCGGGTTCTCTCATCCCAACCGGGAAAGACCTGGGTCACTAGTTAGTATCTCATTGATCGCGCCCGGCTTCCTCTATTCTGACCCATCGTCTAGGTAGCTGGGGGTGGCTATTTCTTGAAAGAGGACGTGTCGAAATGGGACGCCCCTTTCTTCGCCACATCGGCGGCAGAAGCTCGTGCTATTGACCCCCAACAGCGCCTCCTTCTTGAGGTCGCCTACGAAAGTCTTGAGAATGCAGGCATTCCTATCGAGGCCATTTCAAACACAGACGCAGCTTGCTTTGTAGGGGGTTTCACACATGACTACAAGAACGTTGTTCAGCGAGACCTGCAGGAGGCACCACAATATGCCATCACCGGTACTGCCATGAACATGCTTGCCAACCGTGTCAGCTGGTTCTAGTAAGTCTTGATGTCTCGCGCCGTGATTAGGCACGATAGACGACCGAAGAGCAATGCTAACTTGAATAGTAACCTGCGAGGAGCTTCTGTCACAACTGACACGGCGTGCTCGAGCTCGCTAGCCGCATTGCATCTGGCATGCGAAACCATCCGCTCAGGGACAAACAAGACACGTTGTGCACTTGTAGGAGGCACAAGTCTCATTCTAGGCCCAGAAGTTTCTTGCGGTCTCAATGCACTCAGCTTCTTAAGCCCTGACAGTCGTTGCTACGCATTCGATTCACGCGCCAACGGCTATGCTCGAGGAGAAGCAATCTGCATGCTCGTAGTAAAGCATATTGACGATGCTATTCGCGATGGCGACCCCATCCGCGCCGTTATCCGCGGCTCAGGACTTAATCAGGATGGCAAGGTATGTTGAACCACTACAGGCCGCATTCATATGATGATCTTGCTAATGCGCCAACAGACAGCAGGAATTGTGTTGCCGGATGGAGATGCCCAAATGAACTTGATCCGCCAGACCTACGAATTAGCAGGTCTAAACCCTGCGGACACCCAGTACGCAGAGCTGCACGGTACTGGTACCAAGGCTGGTGATCCTACCGAGATGACTGCAATCGCTCGAACGATTGCTCACGGCGAACGAAGTACCCTTTACTGTGGTTCCGTCAAGACGCAGATTGGCCACACAGAGGGCGCAGCAGGTCTTGCCGGTGTGGTGAAGTGTGTGTTTGCGCTGGAGCGCGGCATTATCCCTCCTCACCTCAACTATGTCAAGCCTAACCCGCGTCTGCGCCTCGACTCCTGGAATATTGCCATTCCCACATCCCCTATTCCCTGGCCGGAGTGCGAGGTGCGCCGATGCTCAATCAACAACTTCGGATTTGGCGGCACCAACGCACATGCCATTCTCGACGACGCATACAATTACATGCGTCTCCGGAACATGACTCTTGCCAGTCCTTGGCAAGAGTCGTTGTTCTCCCAGCAGAAGTCCACCCCGTTGGCAATCGACGGTCCCGTTCCCGCGACTACCAACGCCGAGGTGTCCGGACACCATGCTCGTGTCTTCGTCCTTTCAGCACCTGAGCAAGAAGCGATTGCCCGCCAGCGCCCAGCTCACGCGGAGTATGTCAAGGGCAGTTCTTCGCCCTCCGTTATGAAGCACCTAGCCTACACCTTGTCGGAGCGTCGATCAATCTTCCAGTGGCGCCACGCCGTCGTCGCCAACTCTACTGACGACCTCTTATCGTCGTGGGCGGATGAAACCGTCAAGCCAACAAAAGCTATGTCACCTTGCCACGTCTCCTACGTATTCACAGGACAAGGAGCTCAGTGGTATGCCATGGGTCGCGAACTAGCTGCGTATGATGTCTTCGCAGCATCCATCAAAGATTCTGCTGCCGTTCTGAAGAAGCTCGGCAGCTCATGGGATGCTTGGGAAGAACTCTCGGCATCGGAGTCCGAGTCCAAGGTTAACCAAGCTGAATACTCTCAGCCACTTTGCACTGTCCTGCAAATTGCTCTTGTTAACCTCCTGTCACACTGGGGTCTCAAGCCGCACGCTGTGATCGGACACTCATCAGGAGAGATCGGAGCGGCGTACGCCGCCGGTGCTTTGTCTAGCGAGCACTGCTTGCAGATTGCATACCACCGAGGTCTCGTGTCTAGTCAAGCTAGGGAAAAGCACCCTGACGGTTCTATGATGGCTGTTGGCTTATCCCCAGAAGAGGTTGAGCCTTATTTTGCCCAGGTCGAAGACACCATCGTTGTCTCTTGCGTCAACAGTCCCTCCAGTGTTACCCTTTCAGGAAACCGACCAGCCCTGGTAGCACTTCAGGCCATTCTTGAGCAGCAAAACGTGTTCTGCCGCCTGCTCCAGGTCGAGAACGCCTACCACAGCCCTCAGATGCAAAGCGTAGCCGACGTGTACAGAGCGAGCATCGCGGATGTTGTGGCCATGGACCAGACGGCCACCAAGTTTTACTCCACTGTTGAGGGTCGCTGCATTCCGACTTCTCAGTTGGGTGCCGACTACTGGGTTGCCAACCTGTGTTCTCCCGTGCAGTTTGTTGCGGGTCTGGATGACATGATCTACTCAAGTGTCGAGAGAAAGATCATTAGAAGCAGATCCCAAGCGACCAACATTCTCCTCGAGGTTGGGCCTCATTCTGCTCTGGGCGGTCCGATCAAGCAGTTCAAGTTGGCCCGTAGTAAACTTGAGCATCTAGAATACCAGAGTGTGTTGTCCCGTAAGAAGGATGCATCTCTGACCGCATTGCAGGCGGCGGCCTGGCTGTGGACGAAGGGGGCATCCGTTGATCTCAACAAAGTAAGTACAATAACACAGTTATCACTCCATTTGGACCGCTTCTTACATATTTGCTCTTAGGTCAACAACCAAACCCAGGAGACCGCCCAAGGTGTAGTCTTGGCTGACCTGCCCTCGTATGCCTGGAACCACTCCAACTCGTACTGGCACGAGTCGCGACAATCGAAGGTCCACCGCAACCCTGAGTTCCCAAGACACGATCTGATTGGCATGCGTATTGATAACTACAACCCACTAGAGCCCGTGTGGAAGAACCACTTGCGCATTTCGGAGATGCCCTGGCTTCAAGATCACCAGATTCACGGCGACACTGTCTTCCCCGCCGCTGGTGTAATCTGCGCCGCTATTGAAGCAGCACGTCAATATGCGCAATCCGAGAACCTCACTCAGGATATCGTAGGCTTCGAGCTACGTGACTTCTGCATCAACCGACCTGTGATTGTCCAGGATCGCGACGTTGGTGTTGAAACATTCTTGCATCTGAAGAAGAGGAAGCTCGGAATGAGCAGTGGTGCTGGAATCTGGCACGAGTTCACCTTCTATTCCAGCTCTGAGAATGGAGCGTACGCAGAACACGCTTGCGGCCTAATTGAGATCCAGTACTCTAAGCAAGTCACGGAAGTCGACAGCGGAAAGGAGCTCGCTGAAGAGGTGCTGGCGCGTCAAGAGAAATGGAATACGAAGAAGGCCACTTGCATCGACCAGGTCGACACCTCGGCTCACTACGACCTTTGGAAGTCAGAAGGTCTTGCATTTGGTGAGTCAATAGCATCTCCTAGGATTTTTTCAAGTGAACTAGAACTAACTCGACACAGGGCGAACTTTCCAAGGCTTGACCAACCTCCGTCAAAAGGATAACTCTGTTGTGTTCCAGGTAACGGTACCAGATGTGCGCTCTACCATGCCCTACAACCAGGAGAGCGAACTTCTCATTCACCCTGCAACGCTCGATGCTTGTCTCCAGACCATGCTGGTCGCGATCCCCACCATGCCTGGCGTTCCCAAGCAAATCTGGATCCCATCGACCATCAGAAGCATACAGATCTCGAACGGTATCACTCGTGAGACCGGCCAAGTTCTTCATGGTCTCTGCGAATCTTCACGTCGCGGAATCAGAGAGATGATCGGCTCAATCATGATTGGAAACGAGGCATTTGATTCACTGCCCACAATCAAGATGGACGGTGTGACGTTCACTGGGCTTGGTGTGAACCAGAACCTGCCTGGAGACTCGGCAACACAAGACCAATCCTTGGCCAAGCTCTGCTCTACACCGTCTTGGAAACCCGACGTCGACCTTATGGATCCCGCAACTGCGCAGACAATCCTTGACGACAGTGGCATTACTGCTGATGAACTGGCTCTGTTCTATTCCCAGGCCGAACAGGCTGTAAAGGTCATGTGCCAGCGCGCACTGAAGAACATGACTTCCGAAACAAGCTCTTCGCTCCCGCAGTATCTGCAAAAGTATGTGCAATGGATGCAGAAACGATGCGAAACCTCGGAGAATGGCGACGCACAGCTGTCATCCCAACAATCCGACGAGGACGACGACCGCACCATTGCAACCTTCCTATCCACATACTCTTTCGACGGTAAACAGTTGGAGCAGGCTTTCAACGGTCTGGACGATATTTTCAAGCAGCAAACAAGCCCCCTAACTGCTCTAGTTACCGATAACAGCTTGTCTAAGTTCCTCCACGAGACCTTCGGCGCGTCTGCTAGCTCTCGGGTCTTGCAAAACTGGTTCGACCTCAAAGGCCACAAGAACCCTCGTCTGAGAGTGCTCCAGATCGGCGGAGGAGCAGCTTCAACGACGGTCCCCGTTCTAGAGAAGCTGGGTGGTAAGAATGGAGAGACGCCTCGATTCTCACAGTGGACATTCACAGACAGCTCTGCTGAGGTGTTCGAGAATGCAAAGGGCCTGCTCAAGGACTGGGACCCTCGAGTCGAGTACAAGAGACTCGATATTGAGAACAATGTGGCAGAGCAGGGCTTTGAGCTTGAATCCTACGATGTGGTGCTCGCATGGAATGTAAGTATTCGAACCCCTTATCACATCATCGCCGCCGAAAGTCCCCTCTAACTCTTTGTCAGGTCTTGCATGCAACCAAGGATCTCAAGAAATCACTCGAGAACTGCAGAAGCCTATTGAAGTCAGGAGGTAAGCTGGTCCTGGGCGAGAACACAAACTCAAACGACATCAGCTCCTTCATTTTCGGAAGCCTCCCGCAATGGTGGGCTGCTGAAGATGGTAGACAAAGTGGCCCTCTGCTATCGCAATCCGAATGGGATGTGGCTTTCAAGGACGCCGGATTCTCCGTCGCAGACATCAAGGTGCCTCAAACGGAGTCCCTGGCCTCGCAGAGAATGTCGGTCATGGTAACCACACGACACGAGGAATCAGACTTCCGCTCAAAGGATGTCATGATTGTGACACCTGATGACTGCAGCGCTCCTACGAGCACCCTCGCTGCTTTGATTCGCTGTGAGTTTGAACGCCTGGGCTCAACTGCCGAAGTCAAAGACGTCCAATCTGCCGCGGCTAGCGCGAGCGGAAAGTCCGTGGTATCTCTTCTTGAGTACGAGAAGCCATTCCTTGAGGAGCTCGGAGCCGACCAATTCGAGCAAGCAAAGCAGCTCCTTCTGCACAGCGCAGAGCTCCTATGGGTTACGAGATCAGACTCCGAGGAGCTGCCGACGCACCCGACCAGACGCATCGTATCCGGTCTTTTGCGCTGCGTCAAGACTGAGGATGCCTCTCGTCGGCTGTACGAGCTTCACTTCAGCAGAGCAGCTGCTCCCGACAGCGATTCGGCGGCCCGCGCCATTCGCCGCAGGCTTTGCAGCTTCTGGGAGGCCAAGGACAACCTGCCTGAGGAAATGGAGACCGTTGAACAGAACGGGGCTCTGTGCATCCCGCGTTACCTCCCGGAGCCGGTCGTAAACCGCTCTCTCACTATCAAGGAGTCCGGTGCCGCGCCAGAATTAGAGGATCTAGTCCAGGCAAACCGACCCCTCAAGTTGACGATTGGAATCCCTGGAATGTTGGACACTCTTCACTTCGTTGATGATGATGCGCCTTTCCAGCCTATCGGCGACGAGGAAGTTGAGATCGAGGTCAAGGCCTGCGCCATGAACTTCTTGTGAGTATTCATGCACTCTATGTTACGATTCATAATGTTCTAAATTACTAACCTCGAATCAATAGGGATATCATGATTGCGATGGGTCAAATCCAGCATCCTGATCTAGGCTATGAAGCCTCTGGTATCATCAGCCGCGTAGGTGCCAACGTCACTAGATTCTCACCTGGCGACCGTGTGATCTACATGGGCTTGGGCGCCATGCGAAACTTCATCCGAGCCCCTGAATCGATTGTCCATGCTCTTCCCTCTAGCATGACCCTCGAGGAAGGTGTGACGATTCCTATCGCCTACGCCACGGCCTACCAATCTTTGATCGAGATCGCCAGAGTACAGAAGGGAGAGTCTGTTCTCATTCACGCCGCTGCCGGAGGTGAGTTCTATGTCGCCCGGTCTCCGATATGCCGCTTTGCTAATACTGTTCACAGGTTTGGGTCAGGCCCTCATCCAGATCGCCAAACTGCTGGGAGCCGAGATCTTCTGCACGGTGGGTAGCAACGCGAAGAAGTGGACGATTGTCGAGTTGGGCGTGAAGCCCGACCACATCTTCAGCTCGCGAGACCTGTCCTTTGAGAAGGGTATCCAGCGTCTCACTGAGGGCCGGGGAGTCGACGTGGTGGTGAACTCTCTGGCAGGAGAAGCGTTGCGGAAGAGTTGGGAGTGCCTCGCACCCTACGGCCGATTCATCGAAGTCGGAAAGCGAGACATTGTGGGCAACAGCGGGCTCGACATGCGACCCTTCCTCGAGAACACTCTGTTCGCAGGTGTCAATCTCGAACGCATGATGACCGTCGACCCGAAGAGAAGCTACAACCTGCTGTCGAAGGTACTCGAGTTTTTCGAGCAGGGCTCAATTGGCCTCATCCGACCTATCGCAGTGCACGACTTCACGGAGGTCGAGTCCGTGTTCCGATCGATGCAGCGTGGAGCGCACACAGGCAAGTTGGTCCTCCGCATCACGCCTGAGTCGCGAGTGATGGCAGCTCCTCAGCAATCGATTCGCTTGAACCTCAACCCGAATGCGACTTACATGCTGGTCGGTGGCTTGGGTGGTCTGGGTCGAGCTCAGGCAGAGTTCATGGCCGAGCACGGGGCGCGGCACATTGCGTTTGTCTCTCGGTCCGGAAGTGCGCGACAAGAGGCCAAGGATCTGCTCGAGAAGCTAGGATCGCTCGGTGTGGATGCGAAGGCTTTCGCAGGTGACATTGCAGACAAGGTCCGACTCCAAGAGATCGTGGAGGAGATATCTACGACTATGCCTGCCATCAAGGGTGTGGTCCAGGGAGCCATGGTTCTGGCTGATGGGCTGTTCCACAAGATGACCTATGAGCAGTGGTTGACAGCCACGAGGCCCAAGATCCAAGGTAAGCACACTGACCCGAGAAATTGGCAACGGATAACTAACGACATGAACAGGAAGCTGGAACTTGCACGAACTCCTCCCCAAGGATCTCGATTTCTTCATCCAGCTATCTTCTCTGGCAGGAATTATCGGGTCTATCTCGCAGGCGAACTACTCTGCCGGTAACACTTTCCAGGACGCCCTGGCTCAGTACCGACGTGCCCAAGGCCTGGCAGCGCAGAGTATTGATCTTGGTCTCATGAAGGAGATCGGCTATGCCGAAGAGAACAAGGACATAGCTGCAAACACGAGCTCATTGAGTTTGGTATGTTTAGTCGCCCATCCATCACTGATTATACAATTGCTAACACTCGAAACAACAGACAAGCATTGGCAAGGACCAGTTCTTGCACATCCTCAAGGGCGCAATGGCAGGCTCTGTAGACGGCAAGACTCCGTTCCCCACGCAAATAGTCTTGGGCGCTGGCAGCGGTGGTGCCGTGCAGGCTACGCAGAATGACCCCATGGGAGGCGGCGACTACTACTGGCTCCGGACCCTCTCGCAATTCGCTTACCTTCAACGCCTCGATATGAAGGAGACCTCAGCCGGTGAGGAGAAGACCAGCGGCGATGGCGCGGCTGAGAAGCTCAGCCAGGTGGCCCACATGGACGCAGCGTCCGAGATCGTGCAGGAGATCCTGCTAGGCAAGGTGGCCAAGATCATCACGGTGCCTGCCTCGGACATCGACACGTCGAAGCCGGTCTACACATACGGAGTGGACAGTCTGGTGGCGGTGGAGCTGCGCAACTGGTTGGCGCTTGAGTTGAAGAGCGACATCAGCATCTTCGACCTGACGAGCAGTGCGCCCATCACGGAGGTGTGCAAGAAGATTGCGGGCAGGTCGCAGCTTGTGCCGACAGCAGTGAAGGAGGAGAATGCGCGCATGGACGTGCAATAAGTTTCAGCGCACATATTATTTATCATATAGGGACTAGGGAAAGGAAATAATTAATAATAGACGGAGCTGTATCGGGAGGAATGTATATATGGATGTTAGTTTAAGAATCACAATTTCAACAACACTATTCTGAAGAGATGGAACACACTCTCGTGTTGTATTTACCAATCTCCAAGACTCCTTGGTCAACTGCAGGGTACGCAGAAACCCCGCGTCTGTCCCCCCTTCCCCTGAGTGTGGCAGCTAACCGGTGCAGCTACCCGGTACCTACTTACCTTAATCAATCGAACAACTACCCTCTATAGTACCGCCCTACACAAGGCAGCAAGTGTATTTAGAATAATTGCAATCGCACGAAGCTACAAACCTGCTTTCATTGATCGCAATCTCGTCACAAAGAGATTTCCACGCAGAAATATGAGAGACATCAGATATGAGGGGTAGTATATAATATTTAACAGTAACTCCGCTCTCCCGTATGTTATACTATGAAGCAAAATCATACCGGCGAAGGGCGACCATGAAGCCCAGACTGTCCCCGGGATATACATAGCCTTTCATTCAGTCGAATACCATTGCTGATATAATAACACGATAAACCAGACTCTACAAAGTGTAACTTGCGAGGAAGAAAGCCGTCATTGGCATCAAAGCAAGAAGCGTCGGCTGCAGTGAGAGACTCACCCCTCCTGATTCAGTTGTGTCTTTTACCCCTGCTCCCTTGCACTCATCTTCGCCACAACAGTATTGAGCCGCGAAGGTCTTGTTACCCAAGTCGACAGAGGCGCAAGTTGAGTTATCAAACTGATATAACAATTCGCCGTCACTCCAGAGATGTCAGTTGCGTGCTCGCGGCCGAGAAGACATTACTCACCATTTATTGGCTGTCACGCTCGGAGATCTGATGATGAGATAACAGGAATCCGAGTCGTCGTGTTCGGGAATCTCGATGAAAGGGGAAAATGTGCTATTTGAGAGATGAACATCAGCCTGGCAGCCCTCAAAGAAGCGCAATACTTAACGCATACTCACCCGTTATTCTCCGGGAAGCTCTGGTTACCGAATACGGTCTGGGTGTCATATACGACGCAATCTGGGAAGCCTTTTCCGGTGGTAGCGAGAGACGACGACATACGGTCATCACAGGCCGAGGTCCTGTGAAAGTCGACGGAGTTTGGAAAACTGGCCCCCACTGCGCGGGTGAGGGCTAGTAGCGGGATTGCAAGACTGAGATGCATGATGGATTCAGTGTATGTTATACGATTGTAATGATAGTTTCGAGTTGCGAATGTCGCATTGGCTAGAGAGTAAGTTGCACGTGAGGTTTTGAGATTGAGATGATGCGTATGGCACTGATATCATGATTGCAGGTGAAGGTCTCAACTCTTATATATATCGTGAGGCTTACAACCTCGATGACGGTGGATTTTAAACCACCGCATCCAGTGAAGTTCTTGAGGCCATTGCCTTGTCAATGACGTATAATTTCAAGGTCATCGTAAGCCGCAGCCTCGCGGTTCTGTTGCTTTAGAGTTATGAGTGGCGGTCACTAGAGAGCGTAAGCAGCCACGGAAAACTATTGCGAGCGTTAGCCGCTAACGTCACACACAAGCAAGTGTCGCACTTTTTCTTAACTTCTTAACTTCTAACTTTACATATATATTTCTTTACAACAACGTAATGGTTTAATAATCTAAAGAAGCCGATCTATAGCTAGCGTTTTAAGCTAAAAGCCGTAACCCCGAACTATCCTTACGGAAGCTTGGTTAAATCTATAATGTTTGTGCCCGTACATTACAGCGAAGAATCAACGGTAACGCGCCTTACCACATTGCTAATATCAAATGTCGAAATTTAATAATATCGGAAGAAGAAACAATTGCTAAGCGTATATTCGAGCTAGATACGCGAGCGTTTCCGCCCCGGCTTCGATATGTCTAAGAAATGGCTAATATACTCCGACGCGAACGCGACGCATCGGAGGTTGGCGTCAACTGGGCTTCGAACTTTATACAACGACGACCTGACCTCCGAACACGATATAACCGCCGAATCGATTACCAGCGAGCCTTTAACGAAAACCCCGAAAGTTATCGCAAGTGGTTTGGGCTTATAGAGCTCACAATCGAGAAATATAGCATACAAGTGGAGGATATCTATAACTTCGATAAGACAGGGTTTCTGATGGGCAAAATAACCACCGGAATAGTGGTTACAAGCTCCAAAAGACGTAGGCGACCTAGACAGGCCGAGCCTGGAGGTAGAGAATAGGTTACTGTAAACCAGGCCGTTAATTCTCAAGGTTGGGCGGTGCCGCTATATATCATCTTCGCGGGCAAGGTCCACCTCGCGTCCTAGTATCGCGACGCCGCATTACTACACGATTGGGTCGTAGATCTCTCGGACAACGGCTGGACCAATAATGAAATAGGTATACGATGGGCAAAACACTTTGATAATCATACTCGGAGCCTAAAAAAGGGTATTTATCGCCTCTTGATCCTTAATAGTTACGAAAGCCACCATTCGATAGAATTTGAAGAATATTGCCGGTTTAACAACATTCTTACACTTTGTATGCCTGGCTATTCATCGTATAAACTCTAGCCTCTCGACCTAGTCCCTTGTAGTGTGCTAAAACGGAAGTATGGTCAAAATGTTAAAGGTTTAATAGGGCGTTACCAAACCCATATTAAGAAGCCAGACTTTCTTACCGGCTTTTTAGATGCATTTACATACGCATTTACAGAAAAAAACATTCAATCGGGTTTCAAAGCAGCTGGAATTGTTCCCTTTAATCCTAAAAGGGTTATTTCTGCGTTAGATATACGAGAAATAGCAAAAACACCCTCGCCAGACCCCGAGCTTCCACCTAAATCTTGGATTTCAAAAACGCCTACCACTACTAGGGAGACCGAACGTCAATCAACTCTTATTAAGACTAGGGTTGAAAATCATTTCTTAAGCTCTCCAACTAAGATTTTTGATACAATTAACTCGTTTGCAAAAGTAACACAGGGGTTAATACACAAGGTTACCCTTTTACGTAAAAAGACCGAAAAGCTTCGGGAAACCAACCACGTTTTAAGCAAGCGTCGCAGGACCAAAAACAAGCAACTACAAGCTAGAGGATCTCTTACAGTAGCTAATGCTCAAGTTTTACAGGAATCCAAGGGTGATAGGGTAGTTAAATCTGGTAATGAAGCTAAGAGTAGTCGTCCGGCAAAGAGGGTACAGACGGGTCGAAGGCGCTGTGGCATCTGCGGGGAGCCTGGACACAATGCGCGAACTTGCCAGGCAGATGTAGAAAGCTCTAATGAAGAAGACTCCGATTGATTTAATTGATTTACATATGTTGTGGTTGAGTTATTTAAGTTGGCGCACGAGATATGGGAAAAAGTGCGACACTTGCTTGTATGCGACACTTGCTTGTGTGTGACGTTATGTTATTATGGTTGCATTAGTGCTAGTTGCTAGTAGACGATTGGTAGATGGCATCGAGCAGGTTGCAGATTCTAGCTGCGGCTACAGGAATACGACTTCGCCGCACGACTACCCATCGCGCTATTCACGGTTTGGTGAAATGCTGCGAAGATCGAGATGCGTATGTCAGCTTTTCGCATTTTTGTGAGCGTCCTTGCCGTGCTAAGCGGAGGTTTGGGCGGTTCTTTAGCCAAGAATGTTGTAAAACCAAATATTGTGTAAGTATATGCATAATGCCATAAGTTTGAGATGTCATTTGACGTCTTGATGCCATCGTCGAGACTGACTGGCCGCGGAGGCCGCATGCATAGATTACCAGACCATTGTGAAGCGATTATATTCCTGGGCCAAGCTCGTTAGTCCGGCTGGTGTTGATCGCAACACCAGCTTAGCCAGCCAACATTCGGGCCTGGGAATTAATGGCTCCAGACCAGCTCTTTCTTCCCACTAAGCATTACCAACGAATTCCTCAATATACGACACTACCTACTGTAGTTACTGGTCAGAGGGCTTTGCTGGTCTATTGCAAAGTCGGCAATTGCTCGATCAGCTGCAGGATTTATATGGTGCTTGTGGCTTAGAATGCAGTCTCTCGAGCCTCTTGGGCCATCGCGTCAGGAACTCCACATCGTGCGGCTGTGAGCCTGTGGGCCTGTGGCATTGTACTGTAGTTCGTTCCATCGTTATTCTGCGAAACTCGCAGATTTGAAATTGCTGCCATCAATAGAGCGACCATCTGGCACTTTTTGGGATTAATGGGTCTGCACGTGTGCGGCACAGACACTGAAATAGCCCAGGGGCGGCTGGGCGTTTCTGCATGAGGTATCGCGATCGCGATCGTCGCTCAGCTCGAAAATAGGCACCCACAGCTTTCCCAGGTCACGGCGCGTCGGTGATTGGACAATGCTCGATCATTACCTACTCTCAACGAGTTATCATCCAACGAGAAACGGTCGGGCAGCTGACTCGGCATGTGGGGGTAAGATTAAGTGTCCGGTATACTGGTAGGTATAGTTGAATAGAAGTAGATATCGGCGCAAAGTAATTGATTCCTTTAATCGTGAAATAACTATTGTATAATCAATAACAATAACTATTAAGCATTATATTACTTTCTACGGGGGGTATAAACTACGAAGAACCTGGTTGGAAGTATCTCGTCTATTTTGTGTGGCACCTCGGACCCGGACACTTAATGTGACTCCCCCTTGCTCGGCTGATGATACCAAATCTGCTCCTTTCGTCTTCTACGTTGGGGGCAGAAAACATCTTGGCATCACTTGCCATTTTCACCATGACGACATCGCCCCTTACGGGCGGCAAAGCAACAGTGCCGAGCCTTTCTCATGCAATATTGTATATCTCAGCAAAAACAAAGGTCATTCTAAGAAGAGCATTCTGTCGACTCGCAACTGGCACATACAACAGCAATCTTGAGACTAAAGCAAAAAATCGCCAATGCATAAATGAACATTGATGAAGAAGACTGCGAAGATCCTAATGTCCAGTGAATACACCCCCAGGCAACTGTCGTAGGTCAGCCAATCAGCACCCGGAACGGTCTGTTTAGAGGCCTGATTTTTGATATTGATTGGCTAGAACTCTAAAGGATCGAACGAGTCTTCTTGGCAACTTATGTAATAAGCCATGCCCGTCAGATATGGACAGCGAGCGATGCGCTTTCTAGTTTGCAATTGTTAACCGACTCGCCAAGATTGAATCAAAGTTGGTTGGTTGGCCGAGGTTGGCAACGGTTGTCCTTCCTTCCCAGGTCGCGTACTCAAACGTTAGAAAATCGTATACAAACACTCGGCTAAACCGCTTTAAGAACGTTTTCCCCCACATATAAGTTCCATCTACTTCGATACATAATACAAAAACCCAGACCCTAGGCCTAACCCTAGCCCTAGCCACTAACCCAAACTCTAATTCTAACCCTAATTCTAACCTTAACCCTAGAAACACTTTTAAAATTATTTATTTACTTATTTAGCTTAAGTTATTTCTATTTTAAAACTTACTTATAAGTAGATATACAAGTGCGGCTATTTCTTGGCATTGGGTAGGGGGCTCAAAGATTTCAGCCAATCAAGCTCCTCAAATTCTTTGAGAACCCCAGTATTCTCCTAAAGCGGTTTAGCCGAGTGTTCATATACGATTTTCTAACGTTTGAGTACGCGACCTGCTTCCTTCCATTCATCGCGAGCCCCGGATTCATGCGATCCATGTCACTGACCAGGTTATTGGCTAAACAACACCTAGAGACTCTGGAAATAATGAAGTCGGCCAAGGCTGCCTACCTAGAGCAGCGGACATAACCCCCGGTAGGGGAGTCAACAGCAGTACGATGCTTGCTCGGTTACAATGTCGCGCTCCTCCATGATCTACGTCACTCAATTTCCGTATGGCTAGTTGTTGATTGTAGTTGTTTGATGCCATTCATTGAGCCGAATCGTGCGGTCCATCAAAGTCTTTAAAATAACAGTCCACACACCACATACGAATATTTCCTTCCATCTTCTACTCATTCTTGCATCTCATTGACAGCTCTTTAGCCAAGATAAATTCGACGTAGAGCCGCATTGCGCAATCCAGTGTTTTTTCTACGTTGGCCGTGATACGCACAATGCTCAGTACTTCACCAATAACACGTGCGTTCCTCAGCACGCTGGCTGTGGTGGCCACATCAAATACACCTGTCGCCAATGCCGGACAGCTTCCGCAGTTCATACAATGGGCAGGGCTGGACAGTAACGAGGGACCTTGGCACGAACCCAAAGCCGAGTTTAATAGATCCTTAGCCAACAGCGCCAACATCACAGGCAAATACCCTTTTCCCGGCCCAGATACAACATCAGATCGACCGGAAGACTCAAAGGACCAGTGGTCATGGTCTATCGCAGTGGCCGCCGACCTACCTATCGGAAATTCGAGAAGCGCGCCCGATGACGATGGCCAGGGTCCGTGGTACTACACAGGCGGTAAATTGACCCTTAACGCGCCTTCGTCGATCATCGGAGATGACGGCAATATCACCGTCAAGGGCAATTGGACGGTATGCATGGTCAAATGGGATCTAGACTTCCAGCCCAAGGAGAACAACAACCGGACATACCCGGACAAACTCCGAGACGACGATGGGACTTGCGGAAGTGTCTTGAGCGATAGTTGTATCGCCGGCATGAAGAGCGCGCTGCGGTCCAATTGCAGATGCCCCGATCCACGCACCATCCCATCGTGTGCCGACCAAGACGAAGAAATTTTCGACCTTTTCACGGCTCCCTGCGGCGCGTACGACCTCACCGAGACGACTCTCCGTAATATGAAGAACGAGACGGAGCGCTTGGGCTTCGGCAGTAAATGGCCCCATCACCAAGGAAACTTGTCAGCGTACAACGATATCGGGAGCCTGGCATGGCCTGTCATGATATCCTTTGACAATGGCAAGGGGTATACCTCGGAATCACTCACGTGCATACGCGCAAACAACACCGTTGCCGAGAGTAAAGCGCCGGAGTATGAGGCTACCATGGGGTCGGACGACGATGACGATGACGATGACAGCATGGATCCAGAGAGCAGTGGGAGCTTGTTGGTTGGCAGCTTGGCCAAAACAGTAGCCGTTGTTGCAGCGGTGGTTTCTATAGCGATGTTGTAAGATGCGGTGCTTAATTACACTATTACATTTCCATCTTCTGAAAAGAATGTCCTGTGAGCCTGGCCTGTCTTTCTGAACAAGCGGAATCTTGGTCTAACCATGTGAGCTAAGGAACATCTTATTAAACATTTAATCTTTTCAATGAAAACACATGAAACTGTCACAGCGTCAACAATACGTGCGTATCGACAGTACAAAGTCGGTGGCTACAAGGTTCGAATTTTTTTTGAGAATTATAGAGTCCTGCTTTGATGCATTATTGCCTTAAGGAAATGAGCCAGACGGGATGCTGAAAACCTCTGTATGGCCCGGCTATCTAAATCATGCACTGTGAACATGAACCGTCGAACACTCACGACAGTTGAATCAATCTGAGTTTTTGCTTCACTTATGTACAGACAGACCTGAAGGTAGTTTAAGCGTAGTTGGAGATGGGGCCTTTATTGATTGGATGAATCATGACTACAAGACCTTGGTTTATGGCTCCTTTGGCACAACCTTATCACTTCTGAATCCGGTAGATCATACATGGTCCTATCGAAGTAGGCTTCGGAACTAGTCGTAGAGTGAGAGTCATAGTCAAAATCCTCGGTAATGCGGGGTCGAGGATCATCGTGAAAAAAAGCAAAATATTCACGTCCCAAGTCGTTTTGATACCTCTCAATCAGGTGAGATAGAAGAGGCGTCGGTTGGAGGACCTCATCGAATCGGGCGCTCAAAATGCGAGGCGTAATTGCAGGTCGGCTTTCGTGGTATGCCTTTGTGAGTACTGGGTCGTCACCTGCCTCCGCAAGGGCTATCTCATCGTCGGTCCAGAAACCGAAGACAGACCGCCCATGCCAGCGTTGATAATCGTCAATGAGCCTGGCGAATCTCTTGTATCGCCGTATGACTAGGTTGAATTCGAGTTCAAGAATGTGCGCAGGCAGTTCCACAAGCGCGCGGGGTTCGAACAAAATAGGCTGGATCCCGATGTCCCAAGGCTGAAAATCAAAATTGCATGGTATGAAGACATCTGGGGGCCTCACGCTGTTTAAACTGCCTCTGTCTATCGACATAAGATTGTACCCTGTCAGCGGAACGGGCGGAGGAAAGACACCGTCTGGACGCAGAAAAGCTCTCGCTGTCGCAGCCCCTTCCATGTCTTGTGGGCCTGCATCCCACCATTCGGAACTTGAGGTTCGACTTGACTGAGTAGCGCCGTGTGGTTCATACGCGGGCTCGGCGCTGGTCGTTGAGTGTGGACCAGACTGAGGCTGGCATGGACATTGGTCGTGATCTGGACATATCTCCCTCCATTTCTTTTTGAACTCAGGTTCCGTGATCTCGCTATTGCTTGTAGATCTCCTCTTCCGAGAGCTGGGAGATTCGTCTGGTATCTTCGTGGGGGAGTCTTGGGGCATTGCTGTTTGTTGCATGGGAGGCATGTTTCACTGAACTCACCTGCTCAATTTACGTTGATCCGATGGCAAAATATGTTCTTCAGACGATAGTGAAATATGCCGGCCCTCAGTGCTAAGATCGAAATTGGAGTATGGACTAAGGACATGGCCGTGTCTATATAAGCAATTTCATATCTATGTTTATGACAACAATTGGGACAATAAATAGAGGGCAGAACAATCAATACTCTGTTACCGGTGGTTCGGAAAGCTAACGATAGTACACAAAGAACTTGATAGATCAATCAGGCACAGACCCTATTATCGATGACAAGGAATTTAGGCTCAAGCATCTCCCACGTTTCGACTAGCTTCAGTCTTTGTTCACTTGCATGGCTCATACACCGCAAACTGTGCAGACAAAGACATGATAACGTGTTCTCCAGTGCATCAATCCGAACTTAGCATGAAGCCTGGTATTCATTCATGGAGATTCTGTAGAGAGGAGGGGTCCTTACGCAGATAATTATACGTGATATCTTTCAGTCATGATATGTATTGATAGACAATCTACTATGTATGCTCCTACCTTTGATGACAGACTCTTATCAGAACACCCGATATCTATATTCATATTGTTTCCACCAACTCTTTCAATTTAATAAAGTGCGATCAAGACCTTTATGTATGACGAAAGAAGGGCTCATTGCAGTCTAGCACATTGAGTTGTTGTTATCCACAGCCTTCACATCGCTCGCAATGGAGATGCTAAGAAATTATGTTAAGCAATTATGTTAAGCAATTATGTTACAGCATGCCGGGGTAGCATCTGTTAGACTCATTATTTTAGTGTAATATCACAGTCCACTATTGTTGAATTCACCTCGGTGTCTGTTGCTTGGCTGGCCTTACCCTTTGCTGGTATTGTTGCTGAGAGTATGAAACAATTGAGAAAATCGATATTCTGCCATTGTTCTCCCCAATGTCTTCTACATTAACAATTTGCCCTTGAAATGACTGTGTTATGACAGGATGCAGAAAGGGAAACGTCAGCTCTTCGCGTCTTTGTCGACACCTGAGTTCAAAAGTCAACACACGAAGACAGAGTGACGCAGACAAACATTCCATGAATTAAACTCGAAATTCATGTTACACTACATATAAACGCATGTAACAATTTAACTCGCGTCTTCATGTTTGCTTAGTACAAGGATTCGCTTCGCTTCGAAATGACATAATGTTTTCGTTTCGTACGACCCATAAAGTGATTGCATCAAGTCCAGGATGTTTGTGTTTCTAAAATCGGGAATAACACATTTAAGCACTTCTTCTAACGACCCGCTTACATAATTAGGGTGTCAATGTCGATCAATCAATGAAGCCTTTCTATTGTATGCATGGAGCAAGCAGATCAGTAACGCCACGGGAGCACAGCATCCTGCGAACATGTGGGTGGCACTGCATCGTTGCAGCAGAAAGGACAACCTAAAAAACCGTTGGAGTTGGATGCGGAGATACCGGTTCACGGCGTCCTGTATGACCGAACAAGCCCGAATTTACCGAGCAAGTGTAACCGGCCGAAAAACCGGCCAAGCCTAGCTCCTTGATGATCGAAAAGCAGCGCAACATCTGATAATAAACATTCGAAATCGCCCGATGGGTCAAACTACTTAAGAACTCGTTGGCCAGCAACCACTTACTTACTACCTTGCTGTTCTCAAGCCAATGCTTTGACGTAGACCTTTTTTTAAGGTTTATGCCGTATGACATACTATCGTAGACCGTCGAGTCAAGCCTGAACTAAGTGGTTGCGCATTGACACCTTGCTCATGGGAACCCTGTGCGCCCGCCGCGCTGGCAATTGGTCGGCAGTTGTATCCGGACCTTCGGCTGAGGAGATTGTTGTTTTCTGATTTATATACATAGTATGTTCCGGTGATACTTCTGTTGTATTACAGCAAACTCGGTGAGATTGTTGCGGCGTTGTTACACTAGTTAAATTGTCCTTCTCCCGTACCCGTCTAATTACCCATGACCCGTAGACTAGGGAGAGGGAGGGCCCGCGCTTTGGCTGCTGCTTCGGCAACCAGTTGCAAGCAAGCTACACTGCCAAGACACGTAGCTTCTGTGAGTCTAACTCGTAGTAGTTATCTATGGCACTCTTCGCAGTCTCGGCCTCGAATTTCGTCCGACCATCCCTGGGCTTAGAGAGGATTATTAACCAGTCGAGCCAGTTGCCTAAGAAGGATTCCAACAACATATTACCGGTGCGAGGGACTACACGGTCTGTCGGTGTTTGGTGGCACCGGCCGAACTGGTTTGGGGTACCTCAAACATGAGGTGGTTGGTCACTAAATGTTCGTAGAACGGCCCACCGCCGTCACTAGGTGAGGCGAGGAGGTTGTGCCGCAAATAGGAACGGGTGAAGTGGAAGGACCCTTGGTAACACTCGGATAGTACAGTACTTGGTGATGATGGTCTAATCGAGACGTAAATAAAAAATCCTAGGTTGTATATATACCCTGTCCTGCCTCTGTCAACTCTTGCCCCATCTTGCAACTTCGCACGCAATTCGCACGCCATACTTGCGAACCCCAACTACCTATCTAAGTAGGCACTTACACCCACCAAAGACTCAAGGAGCCCAAAGCGATCGCCAAGATGACGCGCGAAATTGATACCTTCCCAACCCCGACTCATGTCAAGCCCAAAAAGTTAATTGTGCTGAGCGCACCCAGGTCAGTTCATATATCTCATTCAAGGTTATTCTTCATTGTGTATTTACGTGTGTGTGTGTGCGTGTGCGTGTGTCAATTCTGACCAAGCGCATGTAGGACGGGTACTCATGGCCTCTATCTGGCACTCAAACAGCTTGGCTTCAAGCCATACCACATGGCGGAGGTTCTAGCTACTGGGACCTCTGCGATCAAAGTTCTGACGCAGGGTATGAATGCTGAGTGGTTTCATGAAGGATCGCCCTGTAAGTGAACGAAATCCTCTACAAGCTGCTCGCTGGGTCTTGCAACACAGAATAGAATCTCAGGACTTTCACACTGACACGGAATTAATTACTGTATAGACGGCAAGGCAGAGTATGACAAATGGTTCGCGGATTACGATGTAAGAGTTCATGTTTATCACCGGCTTATTACCGGGGAAGTACTCAGCTAATTGACTCGAGATAAAAGGTCATTATCGAAATGCCCTTCTTCATGCTCCGATCGGTCCTGAAAACCTATCCGGATGCCAAGTTCTTGTTGACGGAGAGAGACCCCGACAAATGGGCCAAGTCAGTCCTTAACACGATCGGAAAGGCCAACGAACGATTTCACAAGTTCCCCATGTCAGTCTTCAAAGAATTTGACAACTTCGCATTCAACATGGGCGTTTTTGGATCCAGGATGATGAACTACGTCACAAACGGGCACGGTCTATCCGACGAAGGCCACAAAGCTCTAGTAGAGAACTACAAGGCTTAGTAAGGCTTTTTCGTCCCTTCCAATATCTATACCTCAAACATGCTGATTTTAGGCTAGTATTGCCGATGTCAAACGACTTGTGCCTCCAGAGAAGTTGAAGGTCGTCAAGTTGGAGGACGGGTTCGGGGTAAGTCGCATAAAGACTCTTACTGCTGGTTTCCACCAGAGCAGCTACTGACCCCTTTCCGCAGTGGAAGGAACTGTGCCCAGTCCTGAATGTGCCGATACCAGATGGGCCCTGGCCTTCTCTGAACACACCTGAGGAATTCCACGGCATCGTCGCACCCAAGATGAAGACCGCTGCCACCAAAGGAATGGCAGGTGTGAGTACCATAGTGGCAGTCACAGCAGTCACTGGGTGGATATTCCGGAGGAGTTTGATGACGATACTGACCAAACTTCCTCTGGGCTCTTAGTGACCAACTGGTCCGCCAAACCCATGTAGGAATAGATTGACCCGGATTGGAAATGTTTAATAATAGAGAGATAGGTCAAGCCTTAGGCCAAGAGGACCCGAAGCAGCGCTTCGATTATAGGAAAATGGCCTTGAAACTTGTACGGCATCTTACGTTTTATTTACGAACGTGTCATATTCGGCCACACATGCCAAGGTGGCGAGAAGACTGGCGCAACGCGAAAATCAGATTGTTATACGTCCGCTTTCAAGAAACACTTAAACTGCAATATCTACAAAACATTAGTCAAGTTAGTCAGGGTCAGACAAGGCGAAAGAGGCAGCTGGAATCGTCGTACCTGAGATGCGGAAGCCCTTGTACGACTGCTATATTTCACAAGTGACGTAATGACAGCGTGAAATTCGATGTCCACACCTCGCAATAGATTCTCCCACGTATCGCCCTCAAAGGTTTGATACATCTCAAACGGTGGGGTCTTAAAGTCAACCGCTTCAGGCCAAGATTCACGAGTCGGGCTTCCGATGGTCTTGAAGATACTAAGTATCAGACCGAGCTGATTCCCATCCTCGTGCGCTGGCCGCGACTCAAAGAGCGGTCTCGGGGGTGTGCGACAACACTCTGCGAGCATTACACCAGCTGCCCACATGTCAACACCCGTGCCGTATGACTTGTCACCAAACAAGGCCTCTGGCGCACGATAGGCACCTGTGCCGATATCTAGGACTTTCTCGTCTGTAGATTCGGTGTGGGCCGACAACTCAGGGTGCCATGCCGTGCCAAAGTCAGAGAGATAAGCGGGCCCATCCGGAGATTCGAGCAAGACAGCCGATGGTTTGATATCCCTGTGTATTATCCCCTGCTTATGGAGGTACTGGAGGCCGGTAAAGAGATCCCGGAAATGTGACACTGTCCGATCCCTCGGGATGGGGCCACGTGCAATAAGACTTTCCAGACTATGTGGCATATATGGAAATGCAAGCACGAAACGCTGCTCTTGATCTCGGAATGTCTCGATGAGGGGTATGCACGGCTTCTCTAATAGCTTGAGGATCTTGGCCTCCCGGAACGGGTCATGAGGGTCAACATTGTGAGTCTGCACGATGACCTTCAACGCGACTGTTTTGGATCGGTAAACTTCGGCCGTGACCCCATCGCCGATGTATTGGCAGTCTTGGTACGGTCCGATGGTGGTTGAACTGCCGGAGCTTGGCAGTTCGGCTGCGGCATGAGATACCCCATGTTCGTCAGCTAAACTCGAGTCAACTAATTGCGGCCCGACTTGACATGCCGCCTCGTAATAGTCCTGTCTAACTGTTAGTAGAGTGGCTTAATAAATTTTTAAGTGCTAATCAGTAAAGGGGTATCTACTCACTCGCGATGCTGAAGTTTTATAAGCCTCCGTCTCGATCGAAAATGCATCCTTTTGCGCATCGGCGGCCGAAACGCCTATCCTCTCAAGCGCATCTTTTCTGATGGGCTACATAAGCAATCTAGAAGAGCAGGTATCAGATAATTGACAGAGACGAACATAGCTTGTATGTTGTCGTAGCGGTCGCTGGAGGAGAGTGACGTTTTCCAGTCTGCCTGAGTCGCCATCTCTTTATGTCCTCATATCCCCGCAATTGAGGGCTGCTTCTTGGAAGTTGACAAGCGTGGCAACTTGATTGAGACAATACTGCACAAACTTGTTGAGAAGGTTGAGATCAGGAACTTGTTCTTGACAGCTCGGGCTGCTAGTAATCGGATTTGAACATGTGTTCGAAAAGATTCCGTCGAGGACTTATGGCATTTACAAGCATCCATTATACTGCTTGCCTCCCTAAGTCTAAGGGGTCTGGGTAGGAAGCTCAGCTACAGGTATGGTGGTCTAGATAGGTGAGTGGCATCAGCTGACAGCGGCTGAGCTCATCCTAGACTATGCAAGGATCGGTACTGCATTAGGTAAGTGGCTCACCGTAAGCTAGAATTGAAGACAAAAGGAAGGCGTACCTCCTGAGAGACGCTAAGCTCTAATAAGCAAGCTTGGCCGCACTAGGCGTTTTAAGGCGTTTTAACGCTTGACAGCTGTGGAGTAAGTGGCTGGCTTCTGGCTTGTTTCTGGCTTGCCGGGTGCTCGGAGCTGACCTCATAGGTAGTTATGTACCTGCAGTCTTTGGGCCAGCACGCACTAAGGCCCGAATCCTGCTGCGAACACGCACGATCCCAGCAGCTACAGGCTGCCGACCGTGCTTGCTTGAGCGGGCCCAGCCATCGGCCATTGACATTGACCATCGACCATCGTCAGTCGCTCGCTCACGCAGCCAACCCTCGCCAACCTTAGCAACTCAAGCTTCCCTTTCCCCAGAGCTCCCAAGCTGTTAGCATCTTGTAGCGTCCGCCATCGCCCTTTAAGCTCTTTAGCCTGCGACACCCGCCCGATGCATCAGTAATAATAAGCATATCCATCGTGTCTTGTACCCATATCTTGTACCCATATCCCCCATATACCGCGCCCAATTAGACCACGCCGACTCGATGTGCGAACCGGCCACTTTGCTTCCTTGAGCGCGATCCTGCGATCCTCCTACGTTGTCCTGCATTAGCTATATACTATATCTTTGCATGTCTACAAGCCCGCCCTCCCACCTCCTCTGCGACATCCCAGTCTGCCTAAACCTTCTGTTCTCTGCACACAATGGACGGCCTTTCGCGGTCTGAATATCCCGCTATACTGGTGCGCCATCCCAACCCAGCGAGCATCGCTGACAGCCTGCTAATCTGGCCTTTGTTGTAGGATACCCTCCAGCCGGGCCCAGCCGTTGCCGTTCTCGCCGACCGAGTCAAGCGCATAACGAAGCTCAACAATGAGATCGCCGACTGGCTGCAGGTGCGGACCTCGCCCGCCCCGGCCGGGTATTCGAGGAGACATGCGTAGTCGAAGCTAACTGGTCTGTAGGAGCGTCGAAGAGTTGAGGAGCAGTATGCTCAGGGCCTGCGAAAGCTAACACAGTTCCGCGTGCCCAATGCGCAATCTGAGCTTGGGTAAGTGGACATGGCCCGGAGGAACTGCGGAATCGTGTGGTGGACGTGCAGAGGTCGACTGACTGTGTGTGCAATAGGAGTTTCCAGGCGCAATGGGACAGGATCCTCCAGTCCGTCGAGTCCGTCGCGACCTCCCACCACACCTTTGCCGCACACATCGAAAAGGAGGTCGAGACGCCGCTGCGCATGTTTGAAACGAGAAGGGAAATGCAAAACCTCCAGACTATACAAGGAAACCTGCAGAAAGTGGCCCGCGAGCTAGAAGAGGCACAGGACAAGTCGGACAAGCTGAGCAGGAAGGGCGGCAAAGCCAGTGCCCAGAAGGTCGACATGGCTGCGAGCAAGCTCGAATCTGCCAACAACCAGTGGAAATCACAGGCTCCCTTCGTCTTCGAAAATCTCCAAGCTCTCGATGAGAGTCGCATGAACCAATTGCGTGACTGCTTGACCCAGTACGGCACCTTTGAAGGCGAACAGGCGCAGAAGATGCAAGCCGACACCGAGACCGTACTCAACAGTTTGCTTGACTACAACACCAACAACGAAATCCAGCATTTTGCCTCGAAAGCAACCGCGGGACGCCCGAAACTAGAGAAGCGAACAACGACAGCGCGCCAGTCGACCAGTGCTGGCGGTACAGCAACACCAAGCCCAATTGGCGCCGTACCACCCAGCCTCAATATGCCAACAGAGGATGATCGCAGCGACCATTCGGTACCGAAAGAAGGACCGCCAGAGAACAAGTTGCGAAGTCGCCTCGGCACCATGCTTGGGCGGCGGCGTCAGAGCATCCATGGTGGGTTCGGTCAGCTGTCCCCCGCAAAAGGCCCTTTTGGTAGGAACTCAAAGAGCAGCCACGGCCTATCACCAAGAGCGTCATCGAGCAACCTAGGCGACTCGACCAACCGGCTTGGTGCGCTAGCCGAGGACCCGGACACTCCAACGAACGACGCATTCCGCACGTCTGAGGCTGCAGAAAAGAGCAGCCACGATGGCACTAATGGTGTTGGGCGAATGAACTCGAGCGATGTAAATCGACCGACTACTGGGGCAACCGGCACATCCCAGACTAACGGAGGAAGTAGTGCGCTGGACGCATTTGATGTGCCACCTCCCCCTGGACCCCCGCCTGCCCATAAAGAACCGGAGAAGGATGCAGAAGGGTTTAGCGTGCCAACATACTCGCTTGATCCTATCACACAAGCTCAGAACGAAGCAGCGGCCCAGGACACAGAGCACGCATTCAAACTGAACATACAAAAGGAGCCTGTTGCCGAAGAAGACGAGGAGGCGAAGAAGGAGGCTCTATCTAATGTCGCCAACAGTCTCTCCGCAATGGGTGCGCCGGCACGGAGGGTGGGCACAGTCAGGGGCCGCAGGGATGTGCGCAACACAATCTATGTGCCCGGATCCGTGGCCGAGAACTCTCCCACCTCTGCTACGACCCCTCCGATTCCAACCAAATTCTCTAGAGGTCCGTCAACCTTGACTTCGGAACCGAGCGTAGCAGGAACGTCCGACACCCAGTCTATTCGATCTGCTACGTCGTTGGGTAGTGTTGTGCAAGCGAAACACCCTGAAATGCACCAGCCCGGCTTGAACTCGTCGTTGATAGAAACAGTATCCGCCACCTTTGAGGACGGTGCAGTTAAATCCATGAAAGTAAACGGCGAGATTGCATTGGCATTCAACCCTGGCGACACCCCAAACCCGCCTTGTAAGCAAACCACTTCAGATGCGACTGAAGGACCCATCATAACTGACCGTTTCGCAGCGCACCTATCCGTTCGCGTCAACAACTTCCCTCTTCTCGAGTCTATCGGACCTAATAGGATCTTCGTCTCCAATAGTCCCGACCATCCCGACCAATTCACGCTAGACACCTCTCACCTTCGGAGCACTCACATCGGTTTCTCGTACAAACTGCATATTGACGAGGCTGCGCCGCCCAGCGAACACGTGCCTGTCTTGTTGCATCCTACGTGGAAACCTCAAGGTGACAAGCTTGGTCTATTGTTACAATACAAGTTGAACCCATCGTTCAGTTTCGCGTCGAATAACGCCCCCGTAAATCTGCACAATCTCGTCATCTTCGCGACATACGAGGGCAGAGCCTCGGGCGCACAGACCAAGCCCTCGGGAACCCATCTCAAGGATAAACAGCTCGTATACTGGCGCCTCGGCGACGTCACGCTATCTCCCGATGCAGATTGGCAGAAGATCGTGTGCCGCATCGTAGGCGAACAGGGCGCAGAGCCAAAGCCTGGCAATATCGAGGCACGGTGGGAGTTCACGCCCCCCGCGGATGTGGATGCGAGCCAGTTGGTGTCTGTGTCGAAGCTCGAAGAGGGTGGTAAGGCCGAGATTGCTGACGACGACCCCTTCGCTGACGCCGCCTCTGCGAACGAAGGGAAATGGGTCGATGTCCCGGCCATAAGGAGATTTCTGAGCGGAAGGTATGAGGCGAAACTGACGCCTTGATGTGAGATTATATGGAAAGAAGAAAGCGAGAAGAAAAAAAGAGGTGAAATAGTAAGAGAAGGACAGCGAGACAATTTGCAAATGTATTCGATATCTGAGTTTTCTTTCCAAATAGCATTTTCATCTTGGATTGTTAAAAAAAAACCTCATAATTTCTTCGATGTATGTCCTGGCCGAGGTGGGCTGACCACCTGCGGTTCAATCAATCAATCATGTACCAAACATTCTTCTCTCTTCCAATGGGGTTCTTCTTCATCTGAGCCCCTCGACTCGATCGAACTTGGGTCATCTATTCCCCTTTAATCTGTCTATGCTCCTTTATTTTGCCCCTATATGTTCTCAATATCATGCCACACACACAAGCAGCCTGGAAGTTTGATTATACTGGCGAGCTACTGCAATAATACAAATACAAACACAAATACCCAATACGAGACTAATACATTAAACATGCTGACTATGACTCGCATTGTGTGATTTGCTCAGACTAGAGAAGCCAGGCATACTGCCGAAAACGAGGAATTACTGTCTTGTTGCATCGCCCATCAAGAAGTATGTAGGTAATCGGTAAATTCAATGCTTAATTTAGTCTGATCATTTCGAATTTCCATTATGTACAATATTAGATAGATGTGCAAAGGATCATTGCTGTCCGATTAGCCAGCTGGGTCTATCCAGCTAGCTGAGCAATTCCCTTCGCACGATAATGTTATTATTGTTTGCTGACCGAGCACTGATCTGCTGGGTGGTGAGCACGTGTGCTTTCTGCCTACATTCAAATAGAACGTATTCCGCATTGTTCGGAAATCAGTACCTAGCGTGACGAATACCGCCTGCTGACTTCTCATCTCTTAGGTATACACACACCTCAACCACAGCAAGTGTGTCATCCATCCATCCATCCATCTACTCCTGTCCCCCCCTCGCCAACTCTTCATAAAACTCCAGCGTCAGCGCAGCCAAGAAGCCAGGTATGCACCCCTTATCGCGGACCCAGAACTGGATCTGGTCGCCGATGCGTCTGGCGAACTGGCTCTGCGGCCCCCCCGAGACCTTCATGGTGCCCCTCTCGCCGTCGAACACGATGCTGTTCTCGTGCTCGTCCGTCTGCGAGGGGTAGTACAGCGACTCGACGCGCATCTTGCCGTTGGGGATGAAGGTCACGGTCCAGCCGAGGGTGGAGAAGATAGCCTCCTTGAACTCCTGCGACTTGGCCGCCCACACCTCCTTCAGGCGCCGCGTCGTCTTCTGCGCGGACGCGACCTCGCGCTGCGCGTCTTCGATGTCGCGCTTCGCGGCCGAGAGCTGCGAGTAGGGGATGAGGGCCACCTTCGGGTTGCGCCGCGCGTCCTTCGCGAGCTGGGAGAGTAGTTCTGCGTTCTCGGTCTTGAGAGCTGCGAGCGTGGCGGTTTTGATGGCTTCGAAGTCGGATGTGGGATTCGACCGGAGAGATAGTATGCGCGTCTTGTTCGCTGCCTCGGCGGCGCTGAGACGTGAGTGCACGACCTCGTGCTCCTTCTGTAATAGCTGGTGCGCGGCCTGCAGTTTCGATAGTTCGTCTGCTAATTTGCGACGCTTACGGTTGAGCTCGCCGAGTTGCTCGCTTTCGGCCTCGTCGGTGTGACTTCGCTTAGAGCCTACAGCAGGCTCGAGGGATCCTGTCGATGGTGTCGATGACTCGGCTGCAGATAGCTCTTTTTGTAATGACTGGACTTCGTCCTTGTATGCGTCGACGAGCTTTTCAAGCTCGGATATGCGGTCGACTTTCTGTTGGTCGAAGTTGCCCGTGTCAAAGGTCTCATCTTCAACGTCGAATGTCTTCAGCTGGGCGCGCAGATACTCAATCTCCTTGGTGGCTAGTGTGCGCTGCCGCTCGAGTCGCGCCTGGGCCTTGTTGGCTGCGACGGGGGCGCCTGCTGATTTCGACTTGTCGAGTTGTGTCATCAAGCTCTTCTTTTCTGTTTCCAAAGACTTGATGATCTCGTCGCGCTCGGCAATTTGGGGCTGGACCTCGCCGAGCTTCTCTACCAGTGCGGCCGCGTTGTACCGTTCCTCAACCAGTGCACGAGCAACAGCTTCCGGAGAGTCGAATTCCATCACTCCGTCATCTGCGCTGGCGTTTTGTAGATAAGCTGTCCATGCTAGTCGTTCATCCTCCAGTCGCTGGTTCTGTATGCGGATCTCGTTAAGCTCCACCTCAATTGATTGCGCAGTGTCCAGCTTCCGCTGCAGCGAGCGCTTCTCTTCCTCGACTACTTCGACAGCTTTGTGGACCTGGCGCAGATGAACGAGCTCGGTGTGTTGTTTCGATGTCTTCGCTTCGAGCGACCGTATGTGTTGGACCTGATCGCTCAATTCGCGTCGGATGATGTTGATAGTTTCGGCGTCTCCCGACTGCGCTTTTAACCGTATTTTGTCGGCCTCTAGTTCGCCAACGAGAGCACTCTGTTCAGCCAACTGAGTTTGCAGAGCACTGAGTGAGTTCTCGCGTGTCTCGGCGTCGTGTTGGAGCTCCTGTATGGTCTGGTGCAGCTCCGCCGTTTGGGCCTCGGCCTCGTGTTCCCGTCTCTGATTCAATCGCTCGACCTCGTCCTTCGCAACGGCCAGGTCCTCGAGCTGTTCCTTAAGTAACCTCGCCTCGTCTTGGGCCTCGCGCAACCGCTTGTCTTGCTCGGCGGCGTCGTGGGCAGAGGACTCCTTGAGGGTCTGCAGCTCCTCCTGCATGGTCTCGAACTGGCGCTGTGCCCTGCTCTTGTCGCCCTCGGCGGCCTGTTTCTGGGTGAAATCGTGCTCGGCCTTGCGCTGGACGTCGCGCATCTCGGACTCGTGCTGCAGGACCAGCATCTCCTTCTCCTGGTCGGTGGTCTCGATGCGGTAGCGCATGGTGGCGACATCGGCCTTCAGCTCCTCGATGCGCTTGCGCTGGGTCTCGTACTCCTCGGCGTCCGGGGGCGCGAGATTCTCCTTAGAACTCTCGCGCGACGCGGCGCGCAGCTGCTGCGACTCGCTGCGGCCGCGGCTCTGTTGGCGCGAAGTCGGTCGGACATAGCGGTGGGCGATGGGCGAGAAATCGGTACCGCTACCGCCGCTTATTCGAAAGCGGCCCGACATCGTGGCTTCTTCCTACATGTATCGATGTGCAATGTTGACCGGTGATGGGGACTGGCTATCAGTTTAATTGTTTTGGTTGTTTGCGGCAGGGGTCCCATGAGATCCCTAAGGTGACCGATCTAGGCAGGGGACATATGCAGGTAAAGTGGACCCAACATACCTACCTACACTTACCTCCTACCAACAAATGCATCCCTCCTTCCACGCTGCAATTTCAATAAAAAATATTCATGAACTATCTATCTGTTTTTACGGCTTGATGGTGAAGAATCGTAGCCGTATCAGTAGACGTGATAGAGATGTAGCCAATGAGCAAAGGCAGACTTTCTATTTTACCTCCAGTACATGTTACCTGCATAGGCTTTTCGGTAGGACTTTCCTCTTCGTAGGTACATGTAGGTTAGGTAGGTAGTTGAGCTTGCCTTCCCATTGCAAGAATAAGTGATTTGCCTGGGGAGGGAGGCGCGCCCCTTTCTTGGGAACCTTGGAAAGAACACCTACACTGCATCTCCCTACAACCTAAGGGACCTGGCATTCCCACGTCTCTTTCTGCAATGAACTTTATGAGAAGTTGTCTTGGTCGTCAAAGGTTGTCCATCCCACAACAGCCCCCATACCCACTCACCTATGTCATCGCGCTTCCTCAAAGAGCTAGGCTAGGATGGCACCAGCCCTATCCCTAGGATGGACAAGACGGTGGCCCGCGCGGCCTTAGTCGTCGTCTTAGTCGTCCCCAGCTTACTGCCCCATGATTCAGGCCTCGAGCTGGTTGGCTGACACCCTCGGCTTTCTCGCGTCGCCAATGGATCCCAATGCATCGGACCTGACTATCCTTGCCCTCCCGCAAGCTACCCTGCCGAGCCTGTGTCGTCGTCGTCGCATCTTCGTGAGCTACCTCCCTTACGTCAAACCCGAGCTCCAACCACTATTGCCTGCCCTGACTCTGACTCTCTATCCCCTCCTGTTTCCAAAGTGCAGCCCCTTTTACACATCCATATGGCTTCACATTCACGGTAACAGAACCGCGGCATCCGCTGTACTTTCTCTGAGAAAAGTTCCCACCACGAACCGCCTGTTGGGGTCCTCGGCCCACCGCAACCCCGAAGTCGCTCCCCAATGGCTCTGCATCCGATTCCCCGAAACCTCACCGATGCGAGCGTCATGAGACGCCATTCGGCTTTCTTGTTGATTGCTGGTAAAAGTGGCCTGCGAAATGCGAGGACCTATCACATCCAATCAGGCCTGATCAGGGCCTCGCCATCGAGGTCAACTACGACGAGGCGGCCTCTTGCTTACGCAGCCCCTACCCGATCATTCGCCTCGAATCCCCCGACCAAGTCCTCCAAGGATGAAGAAACCACTGCTCACCAAGAGGAATACGAGTCCGATTCCGCTACAGCTGCCGCCCAGTCGCCCAACGAACCGTATTCGCAGAAATCCGGCAAATCCTCGACTTCTTCGTCAGTCACCGATCACTCCGAGTATGACTGGGAGGAAGAGCCGAACTTTAATATCGAAAAATTCACGCAACTACCATACGAAAACTTTGGGGTCAATCAGCACATGATAATTGATCGCGAGTTCAAGGAGGCTCTGCGTCAGCTGCTGTGGAAGTTCCGTGCCCCGATTCGCTACGCCTTCGCCTACGGTTCTGGCGTCTTCCCCCAGTCCAAGGGCGGCACTGCAACCGAGGCTGAGATTAAGGCTGTACATCCCCGCGCCCCAGTTTCCGTACAGAAGGCCCAGAATGGCTCCCCAAAGATGATTGACTTCATATTCGGTGTATCGCATACGCAACATTGGCACTCGCTCAATCTATCACAATACCGCAATCACTACTCCGCCCTTGGAGCCCTTGGCTCCGGTGCAGTATCACATGTTCAGGACAAATGGGGTGCCGGCGTGTACTTCAACCCTTACGTCACCGTCGAGGGTATACAGATCAAGTATGGCGTTGTAAACCTCGACACTTTGTGTCGGGACCTTAGCGAATGGGATAGTTTGTATCTTGCTGGTCGTTTGCACAAGCCTGTCAAGATTCTTCGAGACGACCCGCGTGTTCGCCTATCAAACCAGATTAACCTTCTGTCCGCATTAAGGACTGCCCTGCTTCTACTGCCCCCTAAATTCACTGAACAGGAGCTGTACGCTACGATAGCTGGCATAAGCTACCTTGGCGACCCTCGCATGTCTCTGCCAACGGAAAACCCTAAGAAGGTTTCTAACATTGTGAGCCACAACATGCTGAACTTCCGACGACTTTACGCGCCTCTTGTGGAATCGCTACCCAACGTCCGTTTCGATGATCCTTCGTGCAGCAGCCCCGACTGGATCGACAGCAACAACTCCGTGTTGAATCTCGAGCAGGACATGGACCCCATAAAACGAGGCAACATGGTGCGGAGGTTACCAAAGGCTTTCCGGTCGAAGCTCTACTTTGAGTACCAGAAGAAATTCCAGATCCCACGACTTGAGTTCAACAAGATGATGGACGAGAGCGCAAACGAAGATACGGGGTCGTTTAAGCGACAGCAGGGAGGACGATTCGAGCAACGCATAGTACAGCAGCCTCCTCAAGAGGTTCGTGATGCGATTCGTGGTGTTATCAAGAAGACAATATCTTGGCCGAGTACAAGCCAGAGCATGAAAAGCTTTGTCACTGCAGGGTTTTCTCGCGGGTTCCGGTACCTGGGAGAAAAGCTTGGTAAATACCGCCAAGGCAGCAAAGACAAGAAGTAGAGTCAAGTCAGGGAGCGCCAAACTCAAACCAGGCACAAACCGACCATATACAGCCGGGCATCATATTATGTATGCACTGGAAGAAGGTTCCGCCCGAGCCGTTCTTACCCACGGAGCCAAGATCCTTATTGGCTGTAGTATATCAAGTCATCAGAGCACACCACCTAGCGCTGCGTGAGTGCTGGAGACCCCTTTACACATCGCCATTGCCCTTCTGCATTGACCGGTAGCGATATTCGAAAGAAAATTCATGATGCACGAACCATCAGCGCTGGTTGGAATAGAAATTATCATGCCTCGCCCATACAGCTGGCGGGGCAAGCGTTTCAAGTATCTTTACATCCTCGAGGCATGTTAGTCAAGCTGAGATGACTACTGGTTCGAGGCACTTGATTCTGTATGAAAACCCCTGGCATAGGGCGGTAGATAATTGTTATGCAAACTTGTAGATACTACATCATGCAGATAAAAATGCAAAAAAAATCAAAATACGGCACAGGGCCCTGTCACCTCGTTACAATAACGTGGGGTAACAACTAGGCTGGCTCAAAAGAGAGCTCAACTTTCCTGGTCGATGAGACGGGAGCTTTACGAACCGAGCAACCATATGCATACAGCTTTTAAATGAGTTATGGCCATCGTAAACTAGTATCTGCGCTCATGGTGTAAGGCGTGGGGCTCATACAAAAATCGCGTCGCATCATGATGTTGAAGATCAGCTCAATCGTCACTGACCCCACCGAAGACACAACCAATCTAGCCCTCCTTCTCCGAACTCATCATCCACACACCGTCCCTGTCCCCATCACCGCCTGACGGAATCAACAATGGACACAGAGCCAGCCGCCGACCAAGATGCCAACTCTTCAAGCAGTTCCGACTCTGATGATCCGGTCCTCGGCGTCCCAGACCCCGTGCGCATTCTAGTCGAGACATCCACACATCTAGTGCCAGCGCCAGTGCCGTCTGATAATGAGATATCATCCTCCTCCTTAGCTCGATTTCTTACGGAATCGGCAGCAAGGCGGGAAGAGTCTATTGCACGTATGCGGGACATCATCTGCCAGTACCATTGGAGCCGCGACTTTGATGGGGAGACGGATCGGTGCTATGTGTATGGTTTCAGTGCGGATGTCCGGGGTCGGAGTGAAAGCAGGAGCAGAAGTGATGAGGCACAGCGAGATGAAAGTGGGAATAGAGGGGATAACGTGTGCTTCTTCATGGTGGATAGTGGCGAGACGGTGTCGGAGAGGGAGAGTCCGCCTGTTTTGAGGTATCGATGGACGGGGAAGAAGTTGTGAGTTCTATTTTATTTTCATGCGTACCACTTGGTTACAATTTTACTACTACTTACTGTTCTTGGCGCACTGCACTCTATGTTTATGAATTCATGCTTGACTGTTCTGCAATTACGTGAATAGGGTGTGTGAGTCGCGCTGACTGATGGGTGGTTTGTGGGGAATAGGGTATATATACGTCGTGCACTACCTGCTGTCGTGGTGAAGAAGCTGAGGGAATACCCGTTCATGAGAAAGGGGTGACGAGGACAATGAGGTGTTTACTCATTACCACATACGCATCACTTTGCTTGTGATTCGGTGTTCGACCCTATGAGGGAAACCGAAGGTCAAGTTGATATAATACTACATGGCATGGTATGACAGTTTTCCTGAATACCCTCAATTCCACCAAAAGCTCACGCTGAAGCTCACACTCAGACCCCTGACATAGTGCCACCAGCCGATCGGTATGTAGAGCGCATCGCCTGGCTCGAGGATACAGTCAACGAAAGGAAGAGCTTTGAACCTTTCAATATCCTCTACACTTATCTCTGCCCCCTCCTCGTCCCCATTCCTATCACGATCCTCATCACCACTACCAGCCGAAACAGAGTCCCACCCCTCTAGCACCCCAACATCAAGCGCGCTCGTATTCCCCATCTCGACGCCGTTTTCTTTCCCACGCGCAGCTAGTCCAGCCGTCTCCTGCGGCGCATACAGCCGCACGTACTTGCGGCCCACGACCTGCGTGAGGATGTTGTGGTACGGGTCATTGTGTAAAGGCGAGATCGTCCCCGGGGGCCCGAACCATGCGTTGAGAAGCGGCTCTTCGAGCTCCGGCTGGTCGATTGTCGGGTTTGTGGGATGGGGTGGCGGCGAGGTGTAGCAGTAGTCTGGGACGAGGATGTCGTTGCGCAGAGTGGGTAGTTGGGTGAAGAGCTGGTGTTGGGCTAGGTAGCCTATTGTTGGGTTGGACTGCGTTCGCGCTGTTGCTTCGCTACTTTCATCCTTTTCAGTCTCATTTGAGCTGGCTCCGTCCTGAAGACTGGGTGCAGACGATACAATAGTCGGGTCGATGTAGTCTCGCAGAAATTCCGCAAATGTAATCAGTTTTTGGCCCCAGCCCTCATCTACGTAGCTGCGGCCGACTTCTACGGGAACTAGACGCCGGCCGTCAAATGTCTGCGATAGGAGATACGACGGCTGGTTCCACGGGCGTGTGCTCAGCGCTGGCCATCCACTCAAGGAATTGCGGATAATGAGAGGTTCCGGGCCGATCTTGGGATCGTGCGGTCGGTCCATGTAAGTTTGAAACTCTTCGATGGACTGTGATTCGACTGCCCTTACTGGATGCGTCACTGGTGGTGTGAAGGGCTCGTCATCTGAGAACATGGAACTTTCAATATGGGTGCCGTGCGATTCGGAGGCAACATGATTCCCTGCCAGTTTTGCTCGCTTCGACGGCCGATCATGGCCAGACGTAATGTCGCCGCTGGTCGCCTCGTGGTCATGTTCACTCTCCTCTAGCCAGATAAGATGAAGGAGGTGTAAAGCTTGATCAATCCATTTTCGCCCTCTCCTCTCGCCCGCGGCTCCGGCTAGTATCAATGCGAGGTCTAATGTCTTGACGAGCTCATCCAGGCCACTGTCTTGCGTAGAGGCGGCATCATCAATAGCAACCTCATCCGACCCCCGCGCGTAGGCTGACTTCAGAAAAAGAAGACAGAACTTCAGGATACGAGCATCTGTATAAAGCTGTCTCCAGCAGGCTGGTAGGTCTTTGTAGATGTAAGCGTAGAATTTTGCGTAGGCGATCGAAGCGAGGTCTTCTAAACGCTTGAAAGCAAGGTCGTAGCTCTGTGCCTCATTTGACTTGTGCTCGTCCGAAGCGGTCTTTGAATGAGTTACATTCTCGTATAAACCATGAACGATATTCGCTTGACGCAAAAGTAGATCAACGAGCGCCAGTCCGCAGCCCCCGAGGGCGGTGGTGGTGATGCCTTGCTCATGATCGTTCTTAGCGATGAGAATCTTGGTACATTCGGTGTGAATTGATGATGCAGCCTCTTTGCAGAGTTCTATAAGTTGTCTCTTTTGTAGCTTTGAACTCATCGGAAATGTATCTCTGCTTTTCTCGATGGGAAATGGCACGATGGAACCCGGCCACTTTGTCGGGACGAAATATGATACCGTACTGCTGTGACTGTCCTGCACTGAAACTTTAGTATTGGTACCATCGTTTCATACTACTATTGAAATTTATCTTAAAACAGATGTCATCTCATGAATACTATACAGTCGTGTAAGTGTCTTCATTTCAAGCAAGTCAAGTCACCAGAATGCCGCTGCTCTGTGTGGTAGTGCAGTACATACAGTGCATGTAATTGCACACTGTATGCGTACGGTCTGGGCACTCCCTAAGGGCAGTCTTTGGGACGTGCAGGTACCAAGGTACTTTGGTTTTCAATTTAGCGCTGTGCATTGCGCTACACGTCGCGTCTGCTGCAGGTCCAACCGCGTTTCTCATCAACACTTACACGACACCACTAAAGTACCTCCCACCTTTCCCTCCTAGCCCGCGCCATACACCACGCCATACACCACGCCATACACCACCTAAACTCCAACACGCTCAAAAACTACTATTGACGACATTGTTTACTTTAAAGTCTAGTTTGAGAGCATCAATAGTCCATTTCCCAGTTGATTGATCCTCTGCCTTCCATCGAGGACCAAGGCCAAACTGTGGGACCCCCCCTTTCGCCCTCTGCACGAGACCGTCGACTCTCTCGAACGCTGCCATACCGGCTCAAACGCCCAAAATTGCTACAAACACCCTTACCTCATGAATCCGCCGTAGAATTTCGAACGCGAGTCCGGATACTTAGCCAATAATGTATCTGCCCCGCGACCTCATATCCAAACTCTATCTCCAACTACAAAACACTCGACATCCGCTGTCTCCTCCGGTTCTGATCCTCGTTGCCCTCGAGCCCGATGCTCTATGCGCTTGTCGAATCCTCACACGGCTCCTCAAACATGATTACATACCACACAAGCTACATCCAGTAGCTGGCTATGGCGATCTCGAACGCGCCGGCCAAGAACTGGTCGCCCCTATGATGGAGACGCGGGGCGGCAGTGGAGGTGTCGTCATTTGTCTGGGCGTAGGTGGCATGGTCGATATGGGAACAATATTAGGTCTGGAGGTAGAGGGGGAAGAGTCTAGCTTTAACGGTGTCGAGGTGTGGGTCATTGACTCGCATCGACCGTGGAACTTGGCCAATGTCTTTGGAGGATTCCCCTTGGAACCTCTCTCGGGTACTGCTGCAAGCTACCAGTCACGGGCGCCTGGCGGTGTCAATGCTGGTCGCATAGAACGCTCCTATAAGCCTGGGAAGGGTGGCATTGTTGTTCTCGACGATGGTGATATCCAAGAAGAGCTGGATGCAGAACGAGACGCCTATCTCAGTCTAGTGGACATGCCAGAAGTTGAAGATGACGGTGGCGCATATGACGAGGGTGAATCGGAGAGTGAACAGGAGCCGGAGGAAGAAGAAGCGCGATCGGGCCAGAAGCGAAAGTCGTGGTCGGATCGCGACGACGAGGATAGTGACGATGATGACCGGCCACGGCAAAGGAGGCGTAGCAATTCGGTAAGCATCTCGCCTATTGCGGTTTTTGTTTGTCGTGTTAATGAAAACGCAGTCAACCCCAATCCCTGATTCACCACGTCGACCAGCACAACGAGGATTGGTGTCACTGCAGAATCCTTCAATATTTTCTGACGATATGGACGACCCGCCATCTGCAGCACAGCCTCCCAAAGCGCCCTCTGCCCGTAAATTGCGGAGGCGGCTCCTGGGGATGAAACGTGAAAATGAAGCCGTTCTTCGAAAATATTATCGCATGGGTGCTTCCTATTCAGAGCCAATTTCTGCTATGATCTACTCCCTGGCCTCAGAGCTGGGTAGGGAGGACAACGACCTTCTCTGGCTGTCTATAGTTGGCGTGACTTCCATGGAACTCTATGGCCGCTCATCCGCAGGACTTGCTGTTACCACCCGTGGTTCCGACTCGAGGCCTACCAACGGCTGGATGGGTGTCCGAGGAGCACGCATAAGGCAATTGTTAAGAGACGAAGTTCGCCGCCTCAATCCAATAGTGCTCGGATCCAGAGACAGCAGAGCAGCAGCAGAGAGTGCAGGCATCATTCCAACAACGGCGCGAAGCCCCGAAGATACAAGCATTAGGCTCTCCCCGGAGCCCAAATTTCTCCTTATCAGACATTGGAGTCTATACGACAGCATGCTTCACTCCCCCTACCTCTTCTCACGACTACGAATATGGAGCGACAGTGGCTTAAAGCGACTTCACAAACTACTGGCAAAGATGGGTGTGAGCTTAGTCCAATGCAGGCAGAGCTACACCCATATGGATATGATGGTTAAGAAGGAGTTGCGCACAAAACTCCTGAAATATGCTGCGCTTTACAACCTGGATGATATGGTACCTGGTGCGGATACGGACGATAGAGACCGAGGCGGAGCCAAAGACGGCTGGGGTTTCGTTCGGAGTTGGGGCTGGAGAGCGACGCTCAGTGCACAAGATGTTGGTGTAGTGATCGGCGCCTTGCTTGAGGTCGGCAAAAACAGTACTGTGATGGACGAAGACGGACGCATACGTCCCAGCCAATCCCAGGACGCAGAGGATATAAGTGGCGCTGCTGAGGCTCAGGAATGGGTCAGCCGGTTTTGGGAAGCTTACGATGCTCTCGAGAAGTAAGTTGTCGTCTAATGTCCCATCCTGGCGTCGAAACTAATATGCGTTCAGTATCGACGCTCTTAAAGCCGGACTACCTACAGCACAATATCTCCATCGCGCCATCTTCCGCACTGGCACATCACTCATAGGTAAGCGGCAAATCAGACATCTGCATGCCTTTCGTATGTGTGTCATCAAAGATGGGCCGGATGTTCCCCTCTTTACACACCCAGCTGCCCTGACTAAGCTGGCCTTGTGGATCGGTGAGGCTCTTGCAGAGCAAGAAAAAGATTCCAATGGAAAACTCGCATATGGCGGACGAGGAACACCACTCGTGGTGGCAAGCTTGAATGAGAAACGCGGTGTTTACGTAGTGGTTGGTACAGGTGGAGGTGGTGGTCCAGACCTCACCTTCCTGGATCGCGAAGGAGCAAAGGAAAAGCAGGCGGCCAAAGCAGCCAAGGCCCAGGAGCGTGAACTCCGGCGCACGAACAAGGAGAAAATCAAGGAAGACAAGCGCGCTGCTCGAGCTGCGGCAGGGAACGATGACGAAGAGAACGACACGGAATCGGAAGCCAGCGAGTCGGATTCCGATTCAGACGAAGACGAAGAGGACGAGCAGGAAGCACGCAAAGATCGTGGTTATGGCCTGAACAAGTTCGGCAGCGCCTTTCAGGACGTCGTCAACGAAACAAATGCGCGTGTGCGGATCGATAGCTTTGAGCACTGCGTAGTGGAAGTGCGGAAGGAGGACCTGACCGGATTTTTAGAAAGCCTCAGCATGAAGGCTGTCGTGGGGTAGCGAGTCTTTGTTTCCAAGGGACAGCGACAGGGACGGTTGCATTCGACATTGCCAGTTAGGGGTTTCAGCGATCATTGGCGTTTAACGGCGAACCGCATTGGCATCACCAGCACCACTCCCTCTACTCCTTGCTAGCTATCTTCCTAGCTGCCATATATACCACGGGCGGGAGCTAGAGACGATGAAAATGGCTGATGATTTGATTAGCTTGGACAAGGGGGTATCGGAGAACAGACCGCTGCGCTCCAACTAAGCTGATGGTGTATGCAAAGAGGAATCATTAAAGGTCAAATATCATTGTCAAGAATATATGCATGCCTCATCTCATCAATACCTCGTATTAATCTATTTATTCAAGTGAGAAGGTAACCCGACAGTTGCCTTCAGTCTCCTTTTGGCAACTCACTCCACTTCCGTATGCAACCTTATTCGGTATGTGTCCCGGATGTGGCTTAATAACATTGAAAAAGCTTCGATGCTGTACCACGTAGCAACCTGTTTTGTGATAGTAAGCTAGGTATCGTCCGACCTTGCAAATGTGTCAACCAATACAATTACAACTATGCAAATGGTGTGGTTGCACAGGCCGCGCTTCCATCGAAGTCTCAACCCTAGAGGTACTGTAGGTAGGGAAACGATAAGCACTACCTAGATGTAGTGAGACGGGCTATCGCTTGTTAGAGAATGGTAACTTTTCACCACATCATGTGTCGACGACATATGTGATACGTAGTTTCTCATGAGGAATTGACTTGTTTACTATCCAGAATACAACGAATCAAGTTGTTGCTTATAGACGATGATGTAATGGGGTTGACACGCGCAAGCTACGTGATGACGTACATATCGTGAGGACGGAGAGGACCACTTGATGGGGACGGGACGTGGGGTTCATTTAGCATTGACAGCATCGAGCGGCTGCTAGCAGCTGCTGATCTCGTGCTCTTCTACCCCGCCATCGCGACATTCAGGTAACAGTACCTGTACTTAGTTGCAGCAAGGGAGAAACAACCCCACACTGGCGCGTTCTCGTTCTGTAAGGTTCCATCACCCGATTACAGCTACGAACCAGCTGCCCTACCGGGATGCCTCCACGTACGCTTCTATCTATCGTCACTCCTCGGCCGTGGTTCATTCGTCGATGGAAAGCTTGGCATTTACCTCGTCCGGTCTATTGCTCCGGAAGAAGGAGACGCAAAACAGACGAACGAGGCATTATCAATCAATCATGGCGTCGACCCCTCACTAGCATCGGAGATCGTCCAACAATGGGCTCAATGCGCGCATCGATACAGTTCGCCAGTCGACACGGCACGCTGGCCGAGCGCTGGCCTTGGTCCTGAAGCTAGGAGCTGCATCTTAGAGAACTCTATCGACAAGGCTGGTCGAGGCTGGTTGAGGGATGGCTTCGACCACAAAACCGCGACATTAACAATGGACATGGTCCCTTGGTGCCAATTATAGATGCTGCCCCAGGTAAGGTACAAAAGCAACGAAGCACATCTCACCTGCATGCATGCATGGACCGTTCATTGCATTCCCTGCTTATGTAAGTATAGGCTACTATTTCTACTCATAGGATCTGTTTTCGTCTTGTCTATGGCGATGACCCCAAAGAAATATCGCGACACGGCAACAGCGCGCTCAGTACAAGGTGATCTTCAAGTACGAGTAGGTACAATGGCATCGGCAGACAAGGGATGCGACAGCGGCCCACCGTCCGTTGCGAGCGCAGTGCCCAGGTACTTGGCTACAGTCCCCGATGGTCCCTACATGTAGGTACGGACCGTACCTATGATTGTATCCAAGCCGTCGGTTTTGTCAGCCTGTACTATGTATGCCTCTGTGCGTTACCCGGAAGCGGCCGGCATGCTGCTTGCTACTCGCCTTCAATGGCCAATAAGTCCACGATTAGCAAAGGGGAAACGTGACAGTATTAAGCAAACGTCGTACAAGACTCGGCCAAGCCTGGACAAGTAAAAGCTTCTGTCGCGTGGTTTACGACACAAAGGCCATGAAACAAAGGGCCAGCAAGCCACTTCTTCGGCGTCCCCTGGCCTCGTCGGGGATTGTGATCCTACTGCTACCTACGATACAGAACCGTGCTTTGCGAATGCGAACATGCATTCGGCGCAAAAGGGCCAATTGCCAATCAAGGAATTGGCACATCTGCATCAGTCAACGTACCTGTATTCGGCCTTTGTCTCTGCCTTACTCCTGTCCTGATTTGCCATCGTCTTAGAATAGCACCATCAACGCTGCCCCTTCGAAATGGCGAATTGCTAGAGCTTCTAGAAGCGCTCCCGCACTCGCTTCGGGGGGTGGCTCTATGCGAGGACAGGGTGCCAGGCCTAAGCAAGACCGCCGCGACCCCGCCGGTCCCGACTCGTGCGGCTCTGTCTCTGGGCTATCCTGGCTTGCCTGGCGCCCAGTAGGCGCCACGTACCGGTACTTGATCTGTAACAGGCTACAGCACGCCGTTGCGTTGCGCTACCGCAGAAGTACGCAGGCGCATAGGTACAGCGCAGGGCAGCGCAACGCAGCATCAGGCACATCAGGGTACCTCGAGTACCTACCAAGATCACAACCCCACCTGGGGGGGCTCGGGGGGCACCTTGTCCAAGGAGGTGAGGTAGCTGCTTATGAAGTAGCGCCGTCCATCCGCGGCGCCCTACCTCGCTCTACCCTCCACCTGCCGTCCTCTCGTTACCACATTACCACTTCGCCGCTTCGCTGCCTCACTCGAAGTTGCCTTTTTCCAGCCCAGCCAACTGACCTACCTAATTCGACTTTCTTTCTTGTGGCGCGCATCACTTGCAACCTTATTATCGTTCATCTTTTATCCTTACCTACAACCCAGTTCAAAGTACAACCTACCCACCACCCCCTCCATCAACGCCGTGCCTCGTATCGCCGGCCTTAGACACGGTGACAACTACACTGAAGACCTGCATCCCGACTATACGCTACAGACCAGACACCGTCAATCCTATCACGGATACTCGGTGTTGCTACGACTTCGCCCCCCGCGGCCCTTGCGCTCCCTCCGCTTGCCTTCTCCTTCACGAATCCAGCTCGCTACCCTGACATAGAATATGGGCAAATCGTATGTATACCGTCGCTTTTAACCCCTCGTGATGCAACACTCTTGTCGTCGCTATCATCTTGCATACTCCTTGTCTTCTTCTCGTATTGCGACGACTTGGCGGGTCCGTCACATGGACGGTTCCCCTTCCTTCTCAACTACCCCTCGTTCTGCTTCTGTGCCCTTATACCTCAGCCGGCCCAGGTCGATTGTTGCGCGCATTTACCTCTCTCGAGTATGACGTATTCGGGGCTCACATGATTCGGCAGTCAATCCAAGCTCTCCCAAGAGCAGCTGGCCGAGCTTCAGAAGTCCACGCACTTTGACAAGAAGGAGTTGCAACAGTGGTACAAGGGTAAGTTACCGCCAGGGCCAGGGCCAGTTCATCGGCCATCTCACTCCCTCGACCTGCGACAGCGCTCACTCTCTCTTTCTACTCAGGTTTCCTGAAGGACTGCCCCTCTGGTATGCTCACGAAAGAGGAGTTTCAAAAGATCTACCGGCAATTCTTTCCCTTCGGAGATCCGTCCTCGTTCGCCGATTATGTCTTCAACGTGTTCGACTCCGACAAGTCCGGGTCCATCGACTTCAAAGAGTTCATCTGCGCGCTAAGCGTTACGAGCCGTGGCAAGATGGAGGACAAGCTCGATTGGGCTTTCCAGTTATACGACATTGATGGAGACGGCAAGATCAGCTACGACGAGATGCTGAAGATTGTGGAGGCAATATACAAGATGGTGCGCCCACCTGCCCCGCCCTCTCGCTCAGCCCTACGTTGCAACGAGGTGTTCTGTTGATGCCTGGACTTGTACAAACGATGCACTGTTGACGCGTTAACGGTCTTTAGGTCGGTTCCATGGTGAAGCTGCCCGAAGACGAAGATACCCCCGAGAAGCGTGTCAGGAAGATTTTCCGCATGATGGACAAGGACGAGAACGGAAGCTTGGATATGGAGGAGTTCAAGGAGGGAAGCAAACGCGACGAGACGATCGTGTCAGCCTTATCGCTGTATGATGGCTTGGTCTGATGATCTGATTTCATCCCCGGCCTTGGCCTAGCCTAGCTAGGTAACAGATCTCCTCCTTGCGACACACGGACCACGGACACAACGACAGGACAGGTCTAGGCAGGACTCTGGGCGACACCGCAACAAACATCATTAGCCTGGGAAGGACAGGATATGATGAGAACCTTGAGGACTGCTACTGTTGATCCTGAAAACGGAGCAAACCTGGACGCCTGGTTCAGCGAGGGGACTACGTGACATCTTGATGTTTTCCTTCTATCTCTATCTCCGTGTATCTCTTGGTTGGTGCCTTTCTGCAGGCGTTCTTGTATGTCGAGAGGGAACGAACGACAAAAACCAAAAGAACATTGGCTCTAAGCCCGCTGTTCCTCGTCACCCAGGACCTCTCTCTCTTCTCCCGTTCCGCGCAAGCTATTAGATTAACGTCTGTCGTCTAGATAATGCAGGTGGGGTTCAAGCGAGAAAGACTCGTGATTTCAAGTCATCGTTGTGTGAAATACTTCCTTTCCTATTACCCTGGTGGTGTCAGCTCACTAAGGTACCGGTATGAGTGAACATCGGCCATTCCCGCTCTACGAAAGCCCTACCTCGTGACATTTTGACCCTATAGGTAAGGCTTCATTTAGTGCTCTGGTTAAGGGAGTGTTCAACTGCCGTCACTGCTGCGCCCCTTTGGCATAGTATATATCACAGCATAGCCTCCTTTGCCTTACCTACTTGGGAAATCTCCCAGTTTGTCATTGGTTGGGATCGAGGGATGGGGAAAGTGAGCTAACGTCAGAATTCTTCCTTACTTGATTTTCTGCTTGATAAGCCAGCCATACGTTGTTTATGTGTGGTTCTTGCATTTTGCTAATCTTTGTTTGGGTCGTCCCATGGTCTGTGTGCTAAGGTTTTCTATTTCTACTATTGGGTCATTCTTGCTTTAGGCACCAAAGGTCAGGTACTGTATACGAAGAGTTTGATGGTAATTATGAAAGCTGAAGGATCGTCCGTACTCGATAAATCATTCAATTCTATAGGTATCTTTATGGCGGCGCTATGCTCACAATGATTAATGGCGGTGGTTTGTTTGATGGAGATATTACCTTAGGTACCTCCTCAACCCAGGCGGAGTGGGTTGGACTGCATGCAGCTGGTGAAGGGGAAAGTGGAAAAACCTAACCGCCCATTTCTCCTCCCTTACCTTAATTCACTAAACTGCATGTTTTTCTTCGGTACACGTACACGTACATGGTATGTATGTATTGTATTTCTTACGGATGTGATGGGCACTTTCTCTTTTTCGATGTGGCTATAATAGATGCTTACCTGCACAAACATTAAACATAGGAATGGACCTACAATACAATATAAGAGTTAGCATGATAGCGCGATGGAATCTGTTAAGACATTTTTCTCACGACATACAATAGATCAATAAATGTTGAACCAACATGAAAACATGTGTGTTATCTGATCGTAGGTAACAAACCGCGAGTTCTCGCCCCGACTAGCTGACGCGACGCAGTACATAGCGATAGAAGGGATGAACTTTGTGAGTGAAACAATCCATTTTCATTAGTCCATCGCTCCACAGTCTCCGACTCGTGGATAGCAGATTCGAGTCTTATTTGCGGCTTTGTTTCATGGCCGTCGTCCCCATGCGTTGGGAAGATAGAACAGCAGTCACTTGAGGGACGGAAATTGTCATGGAAACGGCCAGTCTCAAACATCATACTCCAGATTTTCGTCCAAATCAAGAATTAAGGGAGAAAGTCCATATTACTCGTGAGTGGTATTGGCAAAGAAAAAAGCAACGAAGAAAAAGGAGGCCATATAAGTGAGTACAAGTACATAAACCACAAAACGTGTTAGGTATCAATTCCATCCACCCACCCTTTCCGTCCACCATCTGTCATCTGTCTGTCTGTGGTCTGGATTCAAATCATTCCATTTCTCAAATCATTGGCGTTCATTACGTCTCATGTTCAGTTCTCGTGACCAAGCAATGTGAAAAGCGGCAACGTCAATAAAAGCAACTGTCACACCAATTAAGCTAGTACGACGAAAGCCGTAAAGACCTGTGTACTTGTCGACCAAGAGGCCGACGATGTGTGCTAGCAAAACTAGTACGAGTGCTTTTTTCCAGGTGTAAGTAGCGGCGTAACGAAAATTAACTTCGAAGCGAGATGAGTAGTCCGGCTCCCGCACCTAGCTGGAAGAGCTGTAGGCCTCATCCACTTGTTTCTTGTACTTTTCGAGGATACCTTTCCGGTTGAGCTTCTGTGCCGCCGTCACAAGTTGCTATTTCGAGTTAGCTTGGCGTTGCGTTTGTGGCCCTAGGGGTAAAACTTACGTTCTGTGGTGTCCATTCCTCATCGCACAAAGCAACACCCTCAATAATCTCGATGCCAGACAAGCCGCCAGCACGTCCCGTGTTCTGCAGCTCGCGGAGCACGACGCCCTGGAGCTTCTTGCTGTGCACCAATTCCTCCAAGCTGCTACCCTTGACACCGTTGTCGGACGCAAGCTTCTTCAGAGCTGGCTCCGCTGGCACAATGATCGCGACCGGCTTGGCCTTGTTCTGGTCCGCGTAGACGCAGATATTTCCGACCACATTCGCAGATCGGTAGACGGACTCGAGCTTCTCGAGCGCGATATATTCGCCATTCAAGGTCTTGATGAGGTTCTTCTTGCGGTCGATGATCTTCAGGTGTCCATCAGCATCCCACTCACCTATATCACCGGTCTTGAACCACCCATCAGATAAGTTCTCCTTGGTTTCTTGCTCGTTCTGGTAGTACTCGTCCAGGACACTAGGTCCACGAATCCAGATCTCACCCTGGGGGTTGGGCTTATTTGTTGCGTGGTACCCGGCGTCAGGGAAATCTACGAGCTTGATCTCGATGGAGCTGGGCATAGCACCAATGCTTTCGGAGGACCACTCATGCGGGTCCATGAGAGCACCCATAGCAGTAGTCTCAGTGAGACCGTAACCGATAATCATAGGTGCAATGGCCATAGAGATGAAACGTTGTGTTTCCTTCGAGATAGGACCACCACCGTTCATGCACAGCTTGAGGCGACCGCCTGTGGCTTCCTTGATCTTCTTGAAAACGACAGAGTCGAGCAAGCCGGAGCCCGGAATACCCATTGACATGAGTCTGCTCTTCAAGCCGAGCGCACCCCAAAACATGTTCTGGAGAACAGGACCGCCAGCATTGACCTTTGCGGTAATACCTTTCTTAACAGTTTCGAAGACCGCAGGCACGCCAACAAGCACAGAAGGCTTGAATTCGCGGATGTCACCGGCACAGTTGCGGACGGAGTTATCGGATAGCGTCTTCGGATTTCCGTAACCCATCGTCGCGCCCCAGTATAAGCACGCATTTTCGAACACTAGTTCGAGAATGTGGGCTAGGGGGAGATAGGTTAAGAGGCCGTCACCAGGGCCGATGTATGGCTGCACAACCACACTGACACCAGTAACTAAAGAAGGAGAATTAGTGCTGAGCATGTGAGCGTTTGAGCCTTCGGCATGTTGACGTACCTGCGGCGACAAGGGCCTTGTGCTTGAGGGGCACACCCTTAGGCGTACCCGTGGAGCCAGAGGTGTACATGATACAACAGAGATCCTCGGGCGTAGGAGGGACAGGGTCAGAAGGGTTGTCCCGGCCAAGCTTCTCAAGCTCCTTGGAGCTCATAACGGTGATGTTGCCGTAGGTGCTCTTGAGGTTGTTGATGTGTTCCTGCTTGACCTGGTTCTGGCTGTTCCATATGACGTAGCGCACATCTTTGGCATCTTTGAGCACATTGCCCAGCGTCGGGATGAGGTGGGGGTCGAGGAAGACAGCCTTGGCCCCGGTAGCGACCATCGAGTGTCGTAAGCCCTCCTCGCCAAGTGTGTCGTAGGCGGTCACTACGGCCATGGACTGCGAGGCAGCGGCGTGGAATGTGGTCAGCCAGTTGGAACTAGTGGCAGCGAAGATGTGTACTCGGTCGCCCTTGGTCATGCCAAGCTTCCGCAGGCCGGAGCCGACATTGAGGGTCAGGGTCTCGTAGTCGTTGAAGGTGATGTATTCGTAGGGGCTGAGTTCGAAGTAGGTCCAGGCCTTGTCGACTTGCTGCTCCTTGCCGTCGACTACTTTCTTGACCTTCTTGGTCTCCTGGTGGGTGCGGATGAGGCGTCGCGAGCCCATGCACTTGGCGTTGCCATACTTGGCTACACTCACGCGCACAAGCTCGTATGCTGTTGAGATTTCAGCGGAGGGTTTGGTGATCAAGCCATCCTTAGTCAAGGGGTGACGACGAGGTTTCGTCTCGCCGGCCACCTCGGGAGCACCAGGGGACTCGATAGAGTATGGGCCACTGGTGGATTTCTTGGGTTGTAGGATCTCGTCCCGAAGCTTCGATTCTCTCCAGTCGGGGTTTGCCATGATGTGGGTGATTGAGAGGGAGTAGGGTAAGACGTAGATGGAGGAGGGAGGGAAGGAAGGAACTTTGAGGTATCTGGTGAATCATTAGCTAACGATGGTCGCATCAATGCCAACTTACTCACTGCCTCGCAGATAATTGGAAGCTAGTAGCAAAGGTCAGCTGCAAGGGAGGAGCGTACCTGTTAAGTTCGGTAGTAGAGATGTGGTGGTATGGTGTTTAGGGCAACGGGGCGATCCCACTGCGATGGATGGGTGTTCTGGGTTGAAAGACTTGATAAAACAGAATGGCGCTGTGCTAGTGAATCAGGTCGCCATATCGTGAATTATAAGAATGGGTGGTGGTTGAATGGGCGACAATCGGGGTTGGGGAAGGCTTTAGGATAAGAGGGTGTTGAACATGGATGCATGGATGTTCTGGCATGGGGATGCGAAAGGTAGCCAGCCTCCGTCGTCACCGTTCCACTGCTGGGGCCAGGTTACGTGTACTAGGTACTTTGTACTAGGTACCTAAATCTGTGCAGGTCAGAGTGCAGGTGCTGGGCGAGCTACCTTGGGGGCTTGGCCGAGTACTTAGATTAGGCTGCTAGGCAGGCACTAACGGTTGGTGGGCACAGCTGGGAGAGCAAATGACTGCTGGCCAGAACACCAACACAAGCCGGCGCATGCCGGTCCCATGACGAAACCTTACAGCTGAAGCTGCCCGATCGATAGCACCGAGATAGCAACTACCTAAGTTGATCACTTTTTTTTGCCAGGTAGAGCCAGACATCCAGACATCCCTGTCCAGTGGGCACCTCTCCTCTCGCCTCTCGCCTCTCTGAGGGTCTGAGGGTCTGAGTCCATCATAGGCTCGACAGCAAGCAGCAATGCCCATTGAATGAGCTCGGCACTCCATGTCAGCCATTCGGCCTACTGCCTCGACTGCCTAGGAACAATGGCCTCGTGGCGTCACAGTGGCCACAACCTCTGTTTTACTCCGCATTGCCATGCTTTCATGCGAAGCAGTAGCAAGATGTAGCATCTCTAGCGACTGAGGTCGCAAGGGGACCAAGCTCATGCAGAACGAAAAGAGGACGACCGCAGAGCAAATACCATCCTTGGTGATGTTTCCGACGATACATAGCTCAACGCCACAATATATAGAAGTCAGGGACTTGCAGCGGAGGTACGCAGATGTTTCTATTACCCACTAAACAAGCTAAAGTTCCTGTACATGTATGTGTACATATGCGTACAGCAGTGTTCGTTCCGATCGCACGCCGATCATGCGGCACCCGCCAAACAAAAGAAAGTGGTGCTACTTTGGATAAAATCTCATTCAGTCCGACTTACACACACGTATACGTGTGCAATTTGATAGTCGGTTTCACTAAGCGTGCACTGATCCTAGCCCCCCTAGATGACAACGCTATCAGAGCTCAACATCCGAAAGTGTTTCTTCTGACAGATTTCATCTCGAAATCTGCAGCGCTCCGAGTGTTTCTGCTACGTTAACCCCGGATAGCATTAGCTCTTGGCTGCAGCAAACCGAGGTACCGCCAAGGTGGGCTGGGGCTTTGGCTGTATGCACGTAAGAAACATCTTATCCTTGTCCGCATTGGCTAGATATCTCGTCACTTGGCTTCATTAGAGCACAACGAGCGACAAGCCATTAGTGGTTGTACCATCGGTTTCAAAACGCTCAAGCCAAGCAGTCCAGACCAGACACAGATTGCAGCTACACTCTGGCTTCTGAATGAGAAGAAGCGAATCTCTTCGACTGCTGTCAAGGGAGCAGAGTTTGGGATCCCACTGGCTATAGCTCGTCACATCTTACTGAAACACGTAGTGTTGTGTTACCGTTGTGACGCGTTGTTGTTCGGCATGGCTGTTGGGGCCTTAGTCGGCCTCCTCGGGCCTGAGATCGAGGACCCAGAAGAAGGCGAGTCGAGGGACGTTTGGTAAGTACATCCAGACAGTGCTAACCAGTGCCTATCAGAGACCTTCCTACTCTTCTCCCAAGAAATCCCCTCTCAAAATCTTGGATTTGTAGACTCTCAAGCTACAACTATTGATCTGACCATTGGCGGGAAAGACTACACTATCCACCAATCTCCAACGATTTTGAACCGTCCAGGTAGCACCACCGGCGCTGTCCTTGTAAGTCAGAGTCCATGACTTTCTCCGTCTTTTCATTGATATCAGAGTGGGGGTTTCCTTGCGGCAATCTCACGTCAGATCTTTATTGTTGGGCCTTCCCGTGATATTCTATAGCGCATACACATGTCTGTTGCTGACCATGGTATGTGGCCATAGTGGAAGATCACACCGTTAGTAGCAGCATGGTTAGGCTCACTTGACAATCTTCTATGGAAGACAGGGGCGCTCTCGTCCTCCAGTAGTATCCTCGAGTTGGGATGTGGCATATCCGGGCTTGTAGGCCTAGTATTGTCTCCTCTCGTATCGCGCTATATCCTGACAGACCAGACATACGTGGCCCGACTCGTTGAGAAGAATTTAGAAGAGAACATCAGCCTACAACAGAAGAAGTTGTCATCCCAGAGACGCAAGGGCAAACCATCGTCAGCAGCTAATTCGCCGAACATAAAGTTTAAAGCCCTCGACTGGGAGCTGGACGAAGTAACCACCTCCCTTACAGGGTCACCGGAAGTCATCAGCTTCGATACCGTGATCGCCTGCGACTGCATCTACAACGAGACTCTCATAGAGCCTCTCGTCCAGACATGCGCCGACGTCTGCGGTCTGCGACAGCGTGAGCAAGGAGCTGATGCCGGTAATAGCGAAGTGACCCCAGCTCTCTGTATCGTCGCACAACAGCTGCGAGATCCGGAAATCTTCGAAGGCTGGATCAAGGCGTTTAGCCGACGCTTCCGCGTCTGGCGGGTACCGGAGGAAGCTCTTTCGAAGGAACTACGCGCAAACACCGGATTCGTGGTTCATATCGGTATTCTGAAGGAAGCTGGTTTACCTTGAAGCACAATTGCCGCCATAAAAAACACGATCGATTGCCTTCGTATTGATAGCAACAACAAGCTCCAGGTTACAAGCCTGGTAACAGCACCCTACCTACATACCTAGTATTTAGGTACCTACTATGTAGTGCACATGTGTGGAAGGCCCCCGCGCACGTGGGAAGCGTAGTCAGCCCGAGGTACTGGGCGTCTTTCATGTGATGGATAGCGACCTGGTTGCTGGTGCACGTGTTTGTTGCTCCCAGTCCTGATGGCGAAGCGAAGGGCTTATGGTTTGCAACACGAACATCTCGGCCACGAGGAGCTACTCATCGCCGAGACATTTCTCTGGCGCTACGAGACGGCTATACAGAACATTACATAATTCTCAAAATCACCGAGGACAGCCAAAAAGAAAAGCGAAGCGTTGATAAGAGTGAAGAATGAAAGCTTAAAAAGAAAAAGAAATATGAAAAAGAAAGGAATGGGCAATAAGGGAAACAAACCCCAGTACCTCATGATGCGAAACAAGGACATTTGTAAATCAACGGCTCGCGCAGCTCGCGTTTACCACTATGTCAGCATCGCCAGCCCTGCACCAACTCGGCCAATAGACTCGATGAATGATTAGGATTATGTATTTGGGTATTCGTTGGATGAATCTCGCCAGACAGGCAGGTAGGTAAGTCTTTTAAGGTTCTGCCGTACATTGGCGGCTGGCGTCCAATGGGCGCGTGATGGTCCCGCGAGGAATCAAAGCCAAACTCATATACATCGCTTCCGCATTCCTGGCTCGAATCATTTCTCCTGGTGGCACATCACCCCTTGTCATCCCGCTTAAGGGTAGACCGGCACTGAAGTCACAGTCGGGATGCTGACGAGCATCAACTACCTTGATCAGCGCAGTCGCAGGTGTCCGCACATCGGTCTGCCCGCCGGCCGATATTAAACGATCGAAGAATGGCTGTTTGAGACATCGGCACTGAAAATATGAGGTGATTGTATTGTAAAAGGCCAAAATATTCTAGAGAACCATAACCTTCAGCAGTTCCCTCGAATCACAACGGCCCAGCCTTACTTGACCTCCTTCTTGTAATCTTCCCAAAGCTGCTCCACCGGCCTCCCCAAAATCTTCGTCCAGAATGGCTTCTCCTCATACTTGGCCGTCCTCAGCCCCTCATTCAGCCGCCTCACCGTACCCTCTCCGAAGCGGTCTTCGAGATACTGCAGAAAATACGCCGTGTGCTGGTACCCAGCGTCCCATTTCCCATGAACACCATCGCTCTTCTTCCAATGCGGCGGTGCTAGCCCCGCGCCCAGGCGGACCCAATCCGCAATCCCCTCGATCAAACCGCCCGGTGCGTGACCATGACCGTTGTACTGATAGCAATGGACCAGTTCGTGGACAATGACGCCCTCGATCTCGTGGTCGCGCCGCTCGGTTGAGATAGAAGCGACGTACCGCGACGAGAGGTTGATTTCTTTGTGCTGCTCCGGGTCAAGGTCGATGCCTGTGGTGTAGGCCACGCCGTCCATGGGCCGCACGATCAACGTTACGCTGCGCGTGCTGGGCATGTGGAACTCCCCATGAGGGTGGACGTAGAGAGCTTTTTGCACCCGCGATACCGCGGAGGGGAGCAGGGTTGATGGGTTGATGCTGGATAGGAAGATGGATGTACCCGGGTCTGAGACTTCGTTTAGGTGAAGTCTTAGACGCGGCTTGTGAAACTCCTTGGATGACGATGTGGGTTTTGGTGAGCCTGAGTTTGAGCCTTGTGCTTCATTTTGCTTCGCGCGCTCGGGAAGCGGTGTTGCTGTTGGCGCTGAAGCCGAGGTCGGCTTGGATGCTGGTTTGGCGAGCGTCATGGCTGGCGCGAAGATGGAGGGTGGGACGGGCGAGGTGTCTGGGGGCAAGGGACTTGACATGGAAGTCTTTGAGAGATTTATAATGAGAAGATAGTAATGAAGTACACTTGTAATCGGTTTGTAGTACGAATACGTGCTTTAATTGGAAGCTTGAGGAATTAGCTTGGGTCAAATAGTCAAATGGACCCGTTGCTTGGGCTAACCCTAGAATAGCTTATACCTACAGGTATGTCTTATGAGAACAGGTAAGTACAGATCGCTTTTACCAGCCAGACAGGAGAGGGATGCACGGAAAGATTTGAGGCTGAGATTCGGGTAGCGGCAGCAGAATAAAACACCACATTGGCATGACGACTATGAGTCCACGATAAGGTGTCGCCAACGACCTCATGCAGGTCAATATGAGTGCCTGTTTAGGTGCCTGGCGGGCTCGGCGGGCTCTAAGAGCTTAGATCTCTACACTATTTTGCGCTAGGCAGGGTACCCGTGTTGTTGCCCCTCACTTGCCCTGTCGGTGGGTTTCTCCAGCTGTTGTCTAAATTACTTACATCTTGACCCTTGAGTCCCAAACCCAGAAAAAGAACGACTTATTCACATAATTTGACTTGAGAATATGAAGGAATACATAGGAGGAATAGGATACGTAGAATATGCCACCTGATTTAGCATAGTATATGCGATTACATAGGTAGTTCTGATACAAATGCTGAAGGGGTGTTGGAGCTCTGCTTTCATGATAATTACACGTACTCTAAGTCTAAGATACCACCTGAGTGCCGCTACCTGTTAGCACATGTACTCGTATGTATGTAATTTAGTGGGACAAGGGCGGTAGCGGGGCAACACGGAGAAGCTGCAGGGGTAGGTGGCGCTGATCACGGGCGTTGATTGGTGCGGTGCGGGGATTAGTTAGTGTAGCAGGGTACCTCCAGCAACGACAGGCCAGCGCCCATGGGCTCGCTGGGCTCGCTGGGCCATTGCCGAATCAATATTTTTGTTGTTGTTCATATCCCTCCACCATTGATCATCCACCATTCGCCATCGATTATTATCCCATCCATAATTACACCCATACGGATTGACCACCTCCAACCCGCCCTCGTCTGCTCGCTCACTCCCCCTTTGCGACTACCACCACCCCTCCAGTACCTCGAGCCGCTCGAGCAACGAGAGCCTCGCCGCATTGCTAACTAAGCAGCTTGCGAACGAGCCAGTCTGCCTCAAACTAGCTCAAGTATCGCTTAATCGCCGCACCCAAAACGCTCCCCCTTTCCCCAGAAACAGGCAGAGAGAACGATAGGAAATCCAGCTGTCTTGCCTGCTTTGTTGCCTCCGCGCCAGCACCCGCCTACCTTCCTCCGAAGCTCTGCAGCTGATCGGAAAACGAACGCCGACACAATCCCGCGCCTCTCGCACCCTTCGCACCTAGCAGCATCGCATTGTGTCGCACACGTCGGGATCTTGCCAGATCCCCGATGACTGGCCAACATGGCCGACAAACTTACTGATGAGCAGGTCCATAGCCTGCTGGCCATACTGAAGAAAGATACTACGGTTGATGCGAAGGTTCAGTACGTCACCGCCGTCAAGTCTGGCATCAAACAGCACAATGTGCCTGATTCATGCGTCGCGCCTCTCTTCGAAGGCCTACGCCAGGCCTCGTCGGCCCAGCACGCCGCCCTCGTCAACGCCGGCTTCACCGCCCTTAACCATCTGCTCACCCGCCTGTCGCGCCAGGAACCCAAATACCTGCATCGGGAGGCCAAGCAAACCCTCACTCTCATAGTCGAAAAGATGGGCGACCAGAAGGACAAGTTCAGGGCCCTGGCCCTGCAAGCTATGGCCACGATGTATGCCCATGTCCCTGCCGACGCCGAGAGATACGTCCGTAACACTGCCATGGTCGGCAAGAACCCGAGAGCCAAGGAAGCGAGCATGCAATGGTTACTTCAGGTATGCGCAGCACAATCACTCGGGTCACGTACCTGTCGAAAGGGAAGCACACTGACTCGACATAGATGCACAAAGACCACGGCCTACAATTCCGATCCTATGTTCCAACATTGATGGAGCTGCTCGAAGATGCAGATGGCATGGTCCGCGATGCCGCCAAGGCCACCGTCATCGAGCTTTTCAGGTGTGTGAAGAACGGTCCATTTCCCCAAAACAGCTTGCTAACCGTATTGTAGGGATGCGCCAAACGCAGCAAAGTCGGACCTGAAGAGACAATTGAAGAATTTCAAAGTGCGCCCAGCCATAGAATCAGCCATTGTGAAAGAACTGAATCCTTCTGGGGCAAAAGCCGATCCCGATTCCCGCCCAGCGTCCGCCATGCAAGTCCGACCCATTCCCACTGCAGTTGCTCCGTCCATTGAGCGGCCGAACACACCGATGCTCCCCGAAGCCAAGACGGAATCGGTCGAACCTAACTACGTCAACACCCAACGAGAGCTTGACGATATCTTCAAGGGCATGCACGAGTGGTTCGAAGGCAAAGAATCCGAACAAAACTGGATGAAGCGAGAAGAGAGCATTGCCAAGCTGCGCAGACTCATTGCGGGAAATGCCTCGTCTGACTTCCCGGACTTATTTGTTGCTGGCTGTCGTGCTCTGCTAGACGGTATTCTCAAAGCTGTCAATTCGCTGCGAACGAGTTTATCCAAGGAGGGTTGCGCTTTGGTTCAGGATCTGGCTATCACATTCGGCACCGGAATCGACCCGATGGTGGAGTTGCTCATGCAGACCTTCATTAAGCTGTGCGCGGCTACTAAGAAGATTAGCTCGCAACTCGCTAACACAGCCGTTGATACACTTGTTGGCAGGACTACGTACAATGTTAGGATCATGCAACATATATGGTCTGCCGCTCAAGATAAAAATGTTCAGCCGCGCGTGTACGTAAGCGGATGGCTGAAGACTTTGCTCAAGAAGGAGGCCCACCACAAGAGCCATCTAGAACATGGCGGAGGCGTAGACCTGATCGAGAAGTGTATCAAGAAGGGCCTTGCTGATGCGAACCCGGGTGTTCGTGAGAAGATGCGGTCTGCGTACTGGGCGTTTGCAGGCATCTGGCCGACAAGGGCTGAGGTAATGATGGACAATCTAGAGTCTACCGCACAGAAGCTACTCCAGAAGGATCCAAGCAACCCAAATACGACAAAGAGGACAGAGCCGACAGCTGCTGCTCGACCTGGAATGGGTCTGTCTAAGAGCACCATGGGTAGCAGCAGCTCTAAGCCGTCTTTGCGGGAGACAATGCTTGCGCAAAAGCGAGCTTTGGCTACGAAAAATCTCCCGGCAAGACCAGGGTCCGCGATGGCGACAATATCTCCCGTCCGGACAGCTCCGGCCACTTCATCGTCAGCGCAACCCGCAACTCGACCTCGTCCAGACTCCTCGCTAAAGTCACATGGTGGTATGTCAGTAGCGCCTATGCGACCGGCTAGAAGACGGCCCGATATAGCGCCTCCGCCTCGACCTGCGACAGCAGGGCCATATTCTGTTAGAACACACGATGGGCCATCCGTTGAGCGAAGTCCAGAAAGTGTTAGAGCTAAAGCTATAACTTCCAAGCCAATATCAGGGTCGCCCAGGAGGACAGCACCAAGAACGCGCCCTGGTCATGCTGCTAGCGCGAGCGAATCGAGTGCTAGCATTCCTACACCCTCTAAATCGCCAGCTAGTAAATCGGTCGCCTCTCCACGGCCTAGTCCTACCAAAGCGAAATCAACTCTGGGCCATGTTGCGTCAAGTAGTCCATCCAAGGATGAGAACCTGACGTTTGTTGTGGCACCACATTTCGAAGCTTTGAAGGAAAGTCTGCAGCCCTCATCACCTCGAATTGTCGTCTCAGCGCAAGACGAGGAGGAGCCCCTTGTTGCTCGAAGTCCTTCTCCCGAAGTTGTTACTCCTCCGCAGGCTGATCCTTCTCCGCCTCTGGAGCCTTCACCAGAAATCGTCCCTTCACCACAACACGAACCTTCTCCGGCACATGAACCTCAGGATTCCCCGACACATGAGCCCCAGGATTCCCCGACACCTGAACCACAGGATGAGGAAATAATTCCACCCAACCCACTCGAAACAACACCCTCAAAGCCAGTCAAAGTGTACGAAGACCCGTTCGTCGAAGAAGATCAGGCGACGCCGAAACCCCAGGTGGACAAGCCTACGGATCGGCCTGTGCTTGAAGACATCCCAGTCAACGAGGATGTTGCCAAGCTTTCTCAGCCCGCGACAGACGCTAATGGTGCAACTTCACCGTATTCTCCCGAGAAGACACGCCAACATTCCCGTCTTCTCGATAGCGGTATCGCTCGTGTGAAGGGCAGGACCTTGGACGTGCATGGCTTCCGGAAATTGCAGAGTCTCATTCGTGAGAACAAACTGCCCTTTGCCGATGACAAGTTCAATGCCCTCCTCGTAGGTCTTTTCGAGTATCTCGAGGTGCCCCTCGATGGTCTTGCTTCTCAAAAGGCACAAGACATCAGAACACAGGTTCTCGCTACCATAAAGCTGCTTCTCAAGCTGCACAGCGACGACTTCCAACCCCATGTCTCACGAGGTCTGGAAGCGTTGCTGCGCACACGAAGCGCCTACGAAGCCCGGACACACATCGTTGCCGGGCTCGAACTCCTCGCCGACGAGCTGGTGCAGATTGGCGATGCAAATGAGATTACCGTCACGATGACGCGCTCCCTGGACCAGATGGATCTTGATACAGCAGGCTATCGCGGCATGAGCATGGGTCTCCACGTGCTCAAGGAGGTCATCGAATCTCGGCCCGCCTTCGTCCCATCAGACCGCGAAGTCGCGGGACTATCAGGCCTTGCGACTCGATGCCTAGAGAGCAAGGAGAGTGGCGTGCGTATGGACGCTGTCCAGTTGTGCGTCGCGTTGCATGCGCGTCTTGGAGACGCTAGGTTCTGGGACTGCATGAAGACCGTCCGCGACGACCCCAAGAGCTTGATCACTTACTACGTCGTCAAGCGCCAGCGGGAGACCAGGAACACCTCTGCCTAGAAAAGGATGTTCTGGACTTTGTGCTGGTGGTACTTCTTACCTGTCTTGATATCATGGTGGGTTGTTACAAAAAACTGGGGGTTGTTCTTATTGTGTCTGAGGGCGTGGCGGGTGACGTGGAGGTCGATCCGGCATGCACTTTCGGAGTTAGAAAAATTTGGTTGCATTCTGTTATTTCTACTTTGTGTTCTCTTGAGGCATTTTCGAGAGGAGCAAGTTGGCGTTAGGTCTGAAACGCACGGCTGAAGAATCACGGGGCTGCCGTTTCTCTCTCGTCGGGCCTCTGGTTCTGGTTGTTACCCACATACCTACCCGATACTTGACACTCGATACCCGGTACCTCTGGCCTTGTCACTCTATATGGGCTGGCTTTACTTGAAGCATGGACACGTGGAAGCATGGAAGCATGGCATTCTCTGGGTAAAAGAGGGGAAGGGAAAGAAGGGGGAATAGGAGACCAGGGAGGGAAAGGGCTGAGTTTGTGTTCATGTGTTAAGTCACCACACCATATACCTCTTTGTAATCATAGATACACAGCGCTTTGCTTGCTCGCTTGCCTTGTTGTTATTAGTGTAAATAACTTCCGTCTTTCACTCTTTCGTTCTTGATAATACCCGAACACAAGATACCCGTTTTGCTTTTATCTAATCTTTCTTGATCACGTTTGATCCCGAGGTGAAAGTGATGGCTGGTAAGGTGTTATAACACCTCGAAGTACTTCCAGGTTGATCAGACAAGGGGATTATTACTCGTATTCAATGATTCAAAATTAAGCATTATTTGTTAATTGGGTAAAAGTGTTTATTCAGCTAGCTAGAACTAAGAGAAAATGCAGAGGTGAAGTTAAGAAGGCAAGCATCATGACTTTAGCGGCGAGCGCTAGAGTCTCCGATAATCAATACTAACAGAGGTTGAAGTGCTGCTTGTGTTTGAAAAGGGGGCGGTAGTGAAACAGTACCAACAATAATATTCAAAAATTCCAATAATCAAATCAATGCTAGATTATCCGAACAGTTAGTTAGTTAGTTGATCAATCAGTCCCCGAAAGCTCCAAGAACCTAATTTAGCCAACTATGGCAACTATCATTCATCAGACAAGCGTCGCAAATCCGCATGCCGACCGGAGCATCCGGCTCACCAGCCCACTTGAAGCAGGCCTGCACATTCCTACCTACCTCCGGTGTGTAGATGCACGACACCCAGTGGCCGTTGTTGTCAATATACGCAAAGGGGCACTTGTCCTCGGGCTCGACGGCTATGTAGCTGTACGTGCCCTTGCCGTGGATCAGTCGCGTGCCGTAGTGCGGATAATCTCCCGCGCCGCGATCGCGGTTTTGGTCTGTGTTGGGCCCTGTGTAGCAGCGGCGGCAGTCGCATTGCGTGAAGACGGTGGTGATTTTTCTGCACATTCTGGGGGCTGGGGGGTGGTAAGGGTAGGTAGGTGGTGAGTGGTTTCTGTAATGGTGATTTGCTTTTTATTGGGTTTGAAGTGGTGGTTGTGTGTTTATGGATTTTGAGTTGGTTTGTGACTGGGAATTTGGGAGAAGTTGAGTTGGCGATGTATATATAGACTATAGGATCGTCTATCGCGCAGCTGGTGTTTAGTAATATTTTTGGTGTTTGTCAATGCGGCAGTACGCTGTTCGGATACAATGCCTTTGTTCTTAAATAATAAGTCATTTCTAGCAGCAAGTGGATTACTCGTGGTGAGACAGTCCCGTACCCTTACTTGCATACTTTATCAGCGTAACTAGCTTCCTGCATCATAGATAAAGAAGGAAATATAAACACATCGTTGTAGAGTAGCATGGGGAATACTCAGGATTAAGCCTACTTCGCCTTCGTGGTTTCTGAAATGAAGGACCTTTATCGCATGTTATAGAACAGAACTGTCGCAGTGTGTGGTAATATTTAGTATCATGAAGTCCTTTATTTCATGATTTGGATCTCTATTTCTACAACACTATATGTTTATGCATGCTCCCAAGACGTCTTACACGTAGGCTTACGATTCTTTAAACATGGGAGATTCCAACCATTTCCCTCTAATGATATCACATCAGAATACAGCATAATACTTAGCCGAATATCTTATTTTTTATTCATTCATAGATGAAGAAACCAAAGCATCACAGTCTCAAAGTCAGCAGTTTCAATTTAGGTTTGGTTTAATAGAACTTGTATTTAATTAGAAATTGAAAAGGAAAAGGGGCGAATCAGCATTGTTATCTCTAGCCACTAGTGCTAAAGAGGTCTAATGAAATAGGCCAAGAAAAGCAAGTACTCTCAATCCAGAGAATCAAGAATAGAACATCTTAACAATAAGTGGAAGACTTGGTAAGACACTAAAAGGAGCAGTGTCCAGAGAGCTCCCCCTAGCAAGCATGATTTCCAGTCCATTGCAATTCTTAAGACTTTAGCGAGATCCGAGTCTTTCGCAAATAGTACGACACTTCTTGCAGAGGCGTTTTCCCGGCTCACTCCCTCCGTCGTTGACGAACTTGAAGATTACCTCGAAGTACTGGCTATCTTCACCCTTTTGGGGCCTGGAGGAGCACGTCTGATAATGTCCGTCCTTATCAATGACTGCCGTTGAACACTGGTCCTCGGGCTTGACTTCATAATAGGCGGGCTTCTTTCTACCATTGATCAGCTTTGTTCCGAAGTGTGGGTAGTACCCTTCGTCTTTGTCCTTGTCGAGCATAGGACCCCTGTTACAACGGGAGCACTCGCATTCAAGGTAGACGGCTTGGAGCTTCTTGCACATTTTGATGTGGTGTTGAGGGGATGGTTGCTGTCAAGATGTTTTTCTTTGGTGATTGCGTTTGGCAGTGTATGGTTATGAGTTGTTGTGAATATTAGCGGATTTGATAGTGGTCCGTTGACAGCTGACTCGACATGAAGTTCAGTGCTCATATATATCCAACATATTCATCTACTACATGATCCGTGTTTACATTCACTATGGGCGCTAGTTAAATACAAGGTCGTTGTTTGACAAGCAGCAAGGACTTTTATTTAGGGTACCCAGTGAATCCCAGGTGACTGAAGGTTATTCAGTCCCTTGTGTTATTCGTTTATGAATGTAGTTGTTACAACAGCAGCCTTTATGAAAAAGAAAGTGAATGGAAACTGTTGGATAGGTAGAAACAAAGGTGTGGGAAGTTGGACCACCGTGTGGGATACGGCCATCTAATACAAGTAGACTGTACGATTTCAGGCACAAAGTAGCGTGCACACATACAAGCAACACCAATGGCTAGATCAATCGGCGGATGCGCATCTGTCTTTTGACAAAAGGCAATTGCAAGCTTAGCATATGACAATATGTGCACATGCGACCAGACACCAGCCGCTACTTTAACTGGCGTATCAATGTTGACCACACATTAGTTCTTGTACAACTTTGGAAAACCTGATGCACTGTCCCGTATGAGTGTTGCACATTGCTGTGTCCATCAATCTAACCTAGAAAAAACAAAGATGAACATGTTAAATTGCACAACCTTCGGGCTTCGGCCTATTCGCACCTAGTCACTTGGTGATTTGTGTGTCTTATAGTACGGTTGGTCTATTGCTGCTGACTAACCAATCCAATTGGAGCCAAGGCACCTGGCAGACTCCCGACCCGTCTGCGCCGGTGCCCCCTGAACGTTGACTTGGTGAATCTCAGAAGGAGGTGTATGACGGCCAGAGCCGGACACCAGATATGGAGTTCGGCACTGCCGAGGAAGACGCCTTCCGTCGCGATGCTACTGTAAATGCCATGTTTTTCCATCTGGAGAAGCAGGAGGTTGTTGATTTTACCGGCAGAGGACTCATAGATCTAGATGCAATAATCATGAGGACGCCTCTGGATCCGCGCCAGACCTTCATGGATGACCCACTGCGGGTGTTGAGACTCATTCGGGTTGGCAGCAGGCTCGGCTTCGCCCTAGACCCGGAGGCTGCTCGATGTATGAAGGATGACGAGATACGGCGAGTGCTGGGCACAATGATCACTTGCGACAAAGTCAGGGGCGCAACTTGGAGCACTCAAGCGACATACGTGTTGCTAGCTCAGGCGGTATACGAGCCACGAACCTCTACAACATCGGCGACTTCCGTGTACGGCTCCTCCATGAACGAGTCTCTTGTGAGACCGCTCCTCAAGTGATTTTCTGCATTTGCCGATTTTGTGGATGCTAGCAACTTGCGCGATGCTCACCTGCAACGTCCTTTGCTGGACGGCAATGAGTTTCAAAGGCTTTTTGGTTTGCAGAAAGGGGGGAAGTATCTCAAGAGCGCCCTTGATGGACTGATGGCTTGGCAGCTCGACCAAGTTGATGGTCAGATCGAAGATGCCAAGGCCTGGCTTCTTGGGCAGCAGGAGAATCTAGGTATCCCTTTTGAGAGCAAAAAGCTGTCTGGCATGATCAACGAATCCCACAAGCCGATGCTGTCTGAGTCGCCAGGGTGACATTGTCTATCAAATAACCCTTTGTTGTCTATAAAACTCACAAATTCTTATCAGGACACGATGCAGCTACCAGCAATGGGCTGCTAGTTTATCTGTTCAAGTGACCAACCTGTGGGGGAGAGTTGAGGTTATCGTTATTGTATCAATACCAATTAACACTGGTGACGTTACGAATAAACAGCTACAAAGGGTAAAGCGGGATTAAGGTAAATAATAGAATTACTGAACAGAAAGAAAGGTTCAACAAAACAAAGTAAGGACAAAGGGGTCAAACAATCTCCTTTCAACCCCATCCCTATTTAACACCATTTAACAACGTAGAAGGTTGTAACATGCAACCTGATTTTAGTGCTTCTTATTCATTGATCCAAATATGTCTTCGCAGCCCCAACAAGAGACAAACCGACCTAGGTTCCCATCACGTCTACCACCTGCATTCTGGGATGGGCTATCGTTCATTTATATAACTAGAATCGCCATACGGGAACTGATTCGAAGAAATTCCGAGAAACCTTTCCCTCCGCTTCAACCCACTACTTTTCATTGTAGCGCTTCGCAATCTATCGACAATTGTAGCTCAATTGACAGAAAATGCAGTATGCAACCCCTGGAGTCATTCAGTCCCCCTTCTGGCATGTCTCGGGAGCATAAATTGCCCTAATAGGTATCTATGCTCCCGAGACACCTGCAAAACACTGTTTCATGAGCAGTTCTTTTACTGTAAAAGACAATTACTGACTCCAGCGGTTGCAGTCAAACGCTTTGCAAGAAGGGGAGGTCCTGACATTTCCAAGTTACGAGGAGTAGGTTAAAACCCTGAGCCTTTTCCTGAATTTGGATCTGATTTTGTTGGTCTGCTAGTATTGCTACAAGCCTACCGCTGTGCTTAACTTAGGTTTTATGGATAACCGGCAATCGATTCCCAGCCCTCGAAAACGGGCCTCAGATTCTCCTCCCGAAAAAATCGATCCGCCGACATCGACTCGTACGGAGAGCATGAGTCCCTACGATCTCAACTTTAGACAGCATCTTGTCGAGCATAAGATCTACCCCGATGGACATCAGTGCCTGAACGGGCAAGAGCCCTTGCCTCCAGAAAACCTTGATGAAATTCTTCAAGTAATGGCACAGCCAAGGGCATGTACTTCAAATCTCACTCAAGATGACTTTCAGAGATTTCGGCGACAAGATTACGATGCCTTTAAAAAGACGCAGGTTATAACTAATGTCATTCCTATAATTGAAGGAGATCAAAAGGTTCGCAAGTTTGTCGCTGGGCAGGTCCCATTTACAAATCTGGAGGCTCTTACAGATGGATCGCTTGTATCCGGAAATCCCGATTTATGGCACGGCGCCCGACCCGAACAACTTGACAAAAAAGCGAGGATTCAGCTATCTAAACGTATTGTACCTTCAACACAGGGTGAGCTACCCATTGCGCCCAATTTCTTCCTCAATACGAATGGCCAAGATGGAACCTTGGGGGTCGTAGAGCTCAAAGCATTATACGACGGGGCGTTAGGAGCGAGGGGGATGCACAGTCTCCTGACCTATAGCGACCGAAAACTATACGACTCCGACAACAAAGCTTATACCATAACATCAACATACTATGATGGCAGTCTAAGAATCTACGCGATCTATCTCCTACCGCAAACCGGACCAAACATGCCTCGCGAATATGCTACGATACAGGTTAACGGTTATGCTCTAACTGGTAACATCCACACCTTTCGAGCTGGAGTGACGGCGTACCGAAACCTAAGAGACTGGGCAAAAAAACAGAGAGACGAGGCAATTAGAAGAGCAAACGAAACAGTTGAGGATGGAGATATAGATACAAGTGAGGAGAGTGAAGATATACCTCCAGCTAAACGGGTCCGAAGGCTCGACTAGAAAATCACTTATACATAGTAATTATATAATCCAGACTGATTTTGATGCTTCCATATTATAGCAAGAAAATTCCCCCGTAGAGTTTTCCTTGTACTACAAATTTGTGAATGGTTGCCCAGTAAGTTATAAAGACTTCCAATCTGTAATCATGAAAATTCCTCTTCTTGCTTGCGATAATATCATAATCCGATGTAACATTTGTCCCTTCTCAGACTCTATACTTCCCCAAAAGCCTACTACTCCAGCGCTGTCTGCATCTTTTCCACCCCCCTCAGCCAACTGTTCGCATGTGAGAACGAAACCCCAGCCGCCAGCCACATTATACTCGATGCACTGCTGCGCGAACGCGGGGCTCGACGTCGCGGTACCATCGCTCAGTAGGAGGCAGTCCCAGCCTTTAGTATATGCACCTTGCACGGTGCCGCCGACGCACTGGTCCGTATTACACCCCGCGAACAACAGCGTCTTGATCCCGCGGGCCGTCAGCACGTCCTCGATACCAGTTTCCCCCCAGAACCCAGACAAGCGATTCTTGTAGACATGGATGTCGTCCTTCTCTGCCACATCGAGAAGTTGGTGTCGGCAGCGAACCCCTTGACAATAGTCGGCGGCATATTATCGATGTCTTCTGTGGTGAGTCCCCAGCATAGCCACACGACCGGCATGCCCGCCTTACGGCAGGCTGGGATAGCGTGCTTCAGGAGCCGACTTGTGACTTGCAACCCGACGCTTTCTGAAGGTCTTCCGAGTGCTGGCGAGAGGAAATAATTCTGCAGATCAATAACGACCAGTGCACTCTTGGACGGGTCGATTGTGACCGCACTGCTCGTCGTCCTCAGTGGGATGCGAGGGTATACGGGCGTGGAGGATGGTGTAGGTGGGTGTGTTAGGTCGTAGCCACTGTCTGACGAATACAGCCAGAAATTCTTCCCACCGATAATTTCGATATGGTGAGATGCTGTCATATTGGATCACAGTTGTGGGTGATTTGAGCTTAATAAGGATCTGGTGACGGAATAGGTCTAGGTGACGAACAGCACGAGACTATACGGGCGGTAACACAAGGGGGCGGCACGGTATTGGTTGTATGTTGTCGGACATATATCGCACCTAAATACTTATACCGCATTTGGGACACACGTGTCGGTATTGGTTATAGCATTGTACCATTAGCTTTATCGGACAATTGCGAATTACGAAGCTGAAATGTACCTAGGTATGCATTCATTGTTTCCCCCCCTGAAGTGTCGGTACCACTTGCGTCGTTCTCATCTTTGCTGAACCTACCAAGTCTTGATTCTGAATTATGAAACACGAACAACCTCGATCACGCGCTCGATGCTTTTGATCCGTGACTCTAATCGAAGGGCACTAGCTGCACGTACACTGTGCAAGAAAGGGTGCCTATCGCGAGAGAAGGTAGAGGAGTTGATCCCTTTAAGCGATCGGGTCCAAGATTTCCACACTTGCATTTTTTACACAAATTCTAGATACTTTGAACTTTCCGAGACGAGTTTTTAACGATATGACGTAAAAGAACAACCACTTCTAATCCAATGCCAAGCTAGAACGAATTAAGCGTAAGGTTAAAGGGGTAAACTCCAGGGGCTGTAACTCAACAACAGGAGTCAAGTAGATTTCCAATGGTCTCAAGAGTGAAAATAACGAAAACAATTCAGCACTTATACGATACTAAAATGCTACAAATTATCTCTCACCTCACCTCACTCTATTTCCTCGCCACAGCAACAACAGCCCTCATCTCATGATCGTCTCCCCATTATCCCCCGCCTCGATCCCCTCGCCGCTCCTTAACTGCTCAACAATGTCATCAATAGCCTCGTCCCAGTGATCCTCATCGCCCTGCGACCACCCAGACGGGAGATGCCCCAAGTAACTCCAAGCCAGCTGGGCCCAGCGCTTCAGCCCATTCGGCGGCACCTTCAAATACGCCGTCGTGTTCGTGCACGAGATATTCCCAGCCTCGAACCCGCCGCCCTGAAGCGCCGTCCGCAAATCATCCTCATGGAAGTCTTCCAGCGGCAGCAGCGTGGGCATGGGCCCGTCCCTCCCGCGCGTGCGCCAGTGCGCGTGCTGCAGCGCCTCGACGTGCGGCATGAAGACCCAGATGGTCGCCGAGGCAGTGGAAGGCGAAGCTGGTGATAGACTGCGTGAACGTGTTATCTTCAAAAGACAGTTCCTGCGCGGCCATGACGGCCGCCGTGACAGGCCAGTTCTTCGCTTTGGCGAGACTTTCGACGCCAGCGACGAATTGCGCGTTGATGTCCGTTGCGTGGATCTGCACTGTCGCCTCGGAAGGCTTGGTCGTCATGATGGCTTCTGTCACGGCCCCCGAGCCGCAGGCGTTGTCGTGGATGACATCGCCGGATTGGAAGGGCGGGATCAGGCTCAGGCAGTAGCTGATGGCTGTGTCGCTGACGTCGCCTTGGAGCTCGGCGAGGTGCTCCGCTTGGTACTGGGTGATTTGCTTCGGGGAGAAGGCCATTTTGGGTCAGAACTAAGGGGAAGTCATGAACAAGACTGGATGCAATTAAGCAAGACCAATATTCTGAGATTTGAACGCATTTTATAGATATTTCGAGGATTGTCGAGTGCGAATGTTTGATGCCCGCAACAACCAACTGCAGTTCCAACAGTTTTTGAGCCATGGTGCTCCCTGCACCGTCCCCTTTGTTGACTGGGTCACGCCAACGGACGTATTGGACAGTGAGACACGGCTCCTGAAATACCCCTCCTGTTGTTGGCCATTCATGCGCCACATGATTGTTGGTTAGGTGTAACTCGAACGTTGAATAAGTCTCCGAAAACTGACGGTAAGTCTCCGGTAGAGTGGTATTAAGTTTCCGATTAGCTGGCATCAAGCAAGTCCCCGATTGACTAACAGCATGAGGGCTTTTTCACAAAGAGGAGCAGACAGTCTCGAATGTGTTGGATTTATATATGTACATTTTCAACTCAGAATAGCTACTTTTCTACTATTCGTCGCCGAATGCTCATTGTCGCATAAAAGATGATGCGTAATATCCGCATTTATGCCGCGACAGAGCCAGGGGTCCGCTCATAGTACCAGACAGCACCAGGCGCCTTCGCGCAATTCGTCGGGCTTCCGCTCGGGTCGGTAGGGATGCCCTGAGCGTTCTGGACGCGCCCAAGGACATGGTAGTAGTACCACATCTCGCTGAGGACCGTCTTGCCATTATCCTTCGACCCTTTACCAGCCGCCGTCTCGTTGTAGCGGGGTCCGCTGCAGCCGATGTAGGGAACCTTGCCGAACCCGGTCTGCAAAGCGCCCTGGAGGTCGGCGAGAGCGTAGCCCGTCTTGTTGGAGGGCGTGATGCCGCCCTCGGCGAGCCACTTGAAGGTCGGGACCTTCTGATAGTAGGCGATCACCGTGCTGAAGAAGTCGGTCACCTCCTCGTGGCGCGCGTACTCGGGGCCGTAGCACTCCGTGTCGAAGGTGCTGAAGCACGTCGCGTGCTTGCTGAACTCGTGGGCCCAGAGGTACCAGCTGGGCTGGTTCAGGCCGGTCCAGTGTCTGTGAAGCTCACGACAGGTTAGTACACACATGCCAAATTTCCCAAAAACTGCAAGCTGGGACATAACGACTAGGATGATGATGGCTCTGGTGATAGGGGTCTAGGGGATCGTACTTCTCCATGTAAGCTAGCAAGTCGTACTTGCGGAAATGCTTGATAAAGTGGGAAATGGGCTTCCCTTCCCATGGCTTGACGACCTTGCCGGCTGGCGTGCCGGTTGTGGTGTTGGGCGACGGCTCAGGGTCGTATTGGCGCCTGGATTGATATCAAGTTAGAGTCGTGCGAATTGTAAGGCCTTAAATCTAGCTGTAAGTTATGGTATCTTACTTTAAGTCACAGTACTGCGTGTAAGATCCTAGCGGACATTATTAGTTCACGCCACTCTTTGGTAGATAATCGTTCGAATACCATTGCAGAAATCTGTCACCCCGAAACGCGTCAGTCAATGATTCCACGTCTCAATCTTGATATGGAGTATGCACGGATGATGACCGACTTACCAGGCCACAGACCGTGGATCGTCCACGAATCCTGCGGGAGCAGCTGTCCCTTGGACTCCCGACCCGTGTAGGTGTTCCAGAACTGGGTTTGCAGCTGCATTGGCCCAGAGTTGTTAGTAAGATCTCAGGTCCGGGCATATGTTCTCAATCATTTCGACGCGCTCATGTCAATTGAGGAGGGGATGTGTTCTTACAACCAAACCTCCGTATGTCTCAGCACAGCACGTGTCGACGAGACCTGGCTGCGCCTTATCGGAGCAAGAGAGCACGGGCTCGACTGCATTTCAAGAATCAGCATTCATTCTCAAGTCGCCCTAGAGCTTCATGTGCATAATTACCAAGACTGCAAGTGTGGTTGGCGGTGCTCAGTCCAGGGTAAAGACCACCCAGGACGCCCTGTGAGAAGAGGGCGAGAGCGAGGACTTGTCGCGCGGCAGACATCTTGACGAAGCGCAATTGAGGGTCACAACCAAAACACGAGGGGAGTGCAACACCGTGAAAGAACAGCAGCAAGGACCTGGGCACAGCAGTGACGTTTATTTATTTATTTGCTCGCCTCTCAGGGATCGGTCCTCAAAATTGCCATACCTGATCTAGACCCGAGCAGCTGGGATATGTACGAACCAAAGCTTGCTCGAATAGGGAGCTCGCAAGGAAGCGAGCAGGGGTCCATGGCCAGATAAGAGCTTCCGAGAAATAAGAGCTTGGGATGCCCATCAATGCTCCGCGGATCCGAACCAGTATCGGCGTACGATAAGAGCGCCCGGTGGATTTGAGTTGTTGATCTGACCCCCCACATGGGCGAGATACGGCCGCTGAGAGGCCAATTCTCTCAACCGCCCTGGCCGCCCAGATCCGCCTCAGCTGCGGGGGCCCGACCCGCCTTGCCACTGCTGAAAGACGGGGCTCAGATCTGGGAAACGTGGAGAGGCCGTTATTGGACAATTGGATCCCGCTCTCCCGTTTGCAGCGCCAACTACCCACGTGCAAATCCTCCATCTTTGCATGCCAGGCACTGATGGCCAGATGCAATGCAATGCAACGCAATCACTTGGTTGACATTCCTCCTTGGCGAGCGGAATTCAACATGTCCATGACTCTAGCCTTTTTCTCAATGAATACCCTATAAGGTGGGCACACCGGTTCATGAACCGCCGGGTATTCTTGCTTGTCCTAGAGTGTAACTACTCATTCATGTATCCCAATTCTGATAGCTGTCAGCAAATGTCTTAAGAAACAGCATCATGAAAGAGAGATCGGAATAGTTTCAACACTGGAAGACGGACTGGTTGTTACCTTTGCCCCAGGATATCCGTTTGTTGACTTTGGCGCGCATTATGTCCTATCACGTAGTCCATCACAAGATGACGATAGTATATAAGCACTGGCAAACTGGTTTATAGATCCCCTTACCTATTATTCGGTGCATACAGCTTGTTGTTTCTTGATTAGATCCAAGTGACTTCCTTTGCCTGACCTGACTGCCGAGTCAGCTTCACGAATATAATGATTGGAAGGAAAGAGAAGCTATGACTTACTGTTTTGGATAGTCACTGTTAGATGCCCCTTTATCTTTGTTGCGCCATCCTGCAGAGAGCTTTGGGGGTTTGTATAATCTAGACATTGCAGGAAGCATCAAGAGCAAGATGTAGAGATGCAGTCATATTTCCCTTGACTGAAGGGTTCTTGTATGCAATCATGAGTGTGGTGATAAAAGAGACGCACCAAAATGTGTCGGGTCAGATGAAGTGCAGATACCAGGCTGCCACGTCGCTTTGTGTGTGTTGTCAGGTCATCTGAATCGACTCAATGTCTTATAAAATGTGCCTCAGGCCCTGGCTATCCATCAAGGGTGATTAATATCCAACTCTTGCCTGATCTCTGCTGCTTCATTTCAGCTACTTGACCGTCAGTGTTCCTGAATTGACTTCAGCCTATGCAACATCTGTGATCATACGTGCGCTGAATTTTCCTCCTACACCGCACACCAAACGACCGATTCCCCCAAGATGGATGCTTCCACACTGGGAGAGCTGCAGACAGCAGAGCAACGCCAGATCCTAGACACCATCACCCAACTGCGAAAATGTGGCCTCGACACCATCTTATCTCTGCCTCAACTCGTGGTATGTGGCGATCAATCCGCTGGGAAGAGCTCCCTCCTAGAAGCCTTGACGGAGATACCATTTCCGAGAAACGATAACCTATGCACCAGATTCGCGACCGAGATCAATCTCCGCTGCGAGCCGACTGAGAAGCTCACCATCAAAGTTATCCCAAACAGCTCTCGCTCCGCAGAGGAACAGAAAACCATCAATGCCTTCTCGAAATCCATTTCCGATTTTGACGAGCTGCCGGAGCTCATGGACGCCGCCAAGGAGGTGATGGGCATCGCCGAACTTGAATCTACCCCCGGACCGGCATTCTCAAGAGACACCCTCCGAATCGACGTCGAGGGCCCGATGCGACCTCAACTTACCCTGGTCGATATCCCGGGCTTGATTCAATCCACCACCAAGGGCGTCACTGAGGCCGACATAGACATCGTGGCCGCCATTACCGATCACTACATCCAACAGTCGAGGACCATCTGCCTCGCTGTGATATCGGCTCAAAATGACGTGGCGAATCAAGGTATCCTCCGAAGAGTTCGCAAGTTTGATCCCGAAGGGAAGAGAACGCTCGGAATCATCACAAAGCCTGATAAATTGTCGGCTGGGTCCAAGTCGGAAGCTAACTTCTTAGAACTTGCCAAAAACGAAAATGTCGTCCTCAAGCTAGGTTGGCATGTCGTCAAAAACCGAGCCTTTCAGGAAAGTGACTTCACAGCTGACCAGCGTGCCCATTCCGAGAAGACATTTTTCCGCGACTCTATCTGGACGGCATTGCACCAGGACTACGTTGGTATCGACAATCTGCGCATACGCCTGAGCCAGCTCCTCTTGGAGCATGGCAAGGCCGAACTGCCCCGTCTTAGCCAGGATGTGGAAGGGTCCTTGCAGAGAGACCGACACGAGATTGCTCTCTTGGGGAATTCCCGAGCGACAGTCCTAGAATGTCGCACGTATCTAGCGCAGCTCAGCATGGCTTGCCACGAGATCTGCAAAGCTGGTGTCCAGGGAATGTATGAGCATGATTTCTTCAGATCGGGACGGGATGAATTATTCTCATTGAAGTCCGAGGCCTCAATTCGTCGCCTGCGTGCAGTGGTGCAATTTATGAACAGCGAATTCGCGCGAGAACTGAGAACAAAGGGCCACAAGTACATCATTGACTTGACCGATGGAGATCAGTCGTCTAAAGAGGACAAGAATCTTGAAGGCTCTAAACCGGTATCATCCTCACTAAGCAAGAAACCGTCGGTTCTTTCGGAAAAGAGTGCCATGACGTGGACTCGCAACCAAGTTCTGAAGTCCAGAGGCAGGGAGCTTGCTGGTAGTTTCAACCCCAATGTCGTCGCTGAATTGTTTTGGGAGCAATCCGAGTCATGGGAGAAACTCGCAAAAGTACATGTTGAAAATATCCTTCAGCTTTGCGAAAACTTTCTCCGCGATATTCTGGTAGACCAGGCAACTTCAGACGTGAAGGATCGGTTTTGGTGAGCTTTCCTTTGTTGCAATGGGCAAGTTAATTACTAATCCGACTGCTCAGGCGTTTCCTCGTGGTAGACGATCTGCGCGAGCAATGCGCATGCGCGTTTCGTGAGTTGGATCAGCTCGTGCAAGACAATAAAGATTACCCAATAAACTACAACCACTACTTCACGGACAATCTCCAGAAGCGCCGCCAGCAGAAATTGAGAGCGCAACTGCAAGGAGTTTTGCCAGAACCTATTGCATTGAGTGACTTTAATGGGGATATTTACCAACGATATGATGTCGAGAATGCGCTCGAGAAGGTTGTCTCGGCTTGCAGCCAGAAAATCACGGCAGACATGGAGGAATTCAGCTGTGAAGAAGCACTGGATTGTCTATTATCGATTTACAAGGTTAGACTATACACTTGCAACCTTCCCTTTTAACTTCAACGCACTCACTCACATGTTTCAACAGGTCCAAGAGAAGACATTCGTTGCCAATGTGACGACGCAGGTGATCGAGCGCCACATCATGAGAAAGCTCAAGGAGATCTTCTCGCCCTTGAACATCATCAATCTTCCCGATTCGAAGATTGAGTCTATCGTGTCGGAACCCTCATCTACCAAGCGCCAGCGGGTGTTCTTGCAGGATCGGATCAAGAAACTGGAGGAGGGACAGCAGATCTTTCGGAGCGCGATCGGGTCGTCTACTACTGGTTCCTGACGACATGGCGTTTCTTCATAGTCGAGTAGTATCGGTGAGATAGACTGATGATAGTGTCTCAACTTGAGTTACTTGATGATTTTGGTTCTGGGCTGAGTCGTGATGACTCGGACCAAGAAGTGTGATGCAGATGGAAGGAATCTAAGATGTCATCATAGCTGCGAAGGGTATTTGTAATACACTGTGCCCCGTACCTGCCCAATATTTCTAGAAAATAGCTGTGACCATGTTATCCGATTCTCGTATGTGTCACGACGAGGCAAGTACAATCCACCGCGAAAGAGTCCGTACCTACCTACAGCACTCAATTTCCCACCAAAATCTCACCACGTTTGCCCCCATCACTCCCCGTCACATCAAAGATGGACAGTACCGTAGCGACACAGGAAGAATATCTTGAACTATTGTAGGTAGCATTGTGTAGGTACTATCCAGCAACGTGTAAGGATTGAGGAATTCGTACTGATTGTAGTATGGGTTAGAGTACTTCTACCTTGTCCGCGAAATCAGACTTCCAAATAGGATCATGTACTCCGGAATCGCTTGTCACTAAGTAGACTATTATAAATACATCAGTCCTATAGTAAGTATTTTAAAATTTAAAATAATATTAGGAAGGATTGTGGGGATTGAAATATTTATCTCAGACGTTCCTTCTCTGTCTACTTACGTGATGCAAGCCTGGTAGGAATGGACCCTTATGTTAGGTAGTTCATAGATGGTCAGGCGTAGAACCTCCGGTATTCAATCTCTTCCCCTCTAATATACGTGATACCCAACCAAAAGAGTAGTACAATAATTGCGTGGCCTTGAGTCTGGATTAACCTTTAGCAGAGCCTTACCTAATCCATGCGCAATGTTGAGTATCTCACTCTCTTTTGGCAAGCGGACGAATTTCATCAGTTAATGAGCTTGGGCGGTTGACCACATGATCAACAGATTCAGGTCACCAAACGTGCGAAGCGTCCAAGGTAACGCAAGTAAGCCAGCCACAAGCAGCGGAAAGCAAAACCTCGCCCAGTATCAATTGTCCTCTGGGTATATATCACCCTCATCAAGTGTTTTGTTTTGGTTTGTTTTGTTCTGCTATGGTACAGTATGTAATGATACAATACAGACGATGGTACAAAACGCGGGCGTGCTGGTGCTGCATTCCCGATACAACAACATTTCCGCCGGGTATAATTGGCATTGAAAAAAACAAACACATTTCGAGACCCTCCCTATATAGCATAGCAGATCATGCATGTATGCATGTGCATATGCTATCAATCACATCCCATCCCGTGAAAAGGCAAGCGCTTTCCATCATCTGTCTTCCTCGAAAAATCTCACGACTCGATTCAACCCAACCTAATCAACTAAATCGATTCCCAACTAGGTGACATTTGTCATTGTATGCAGACGCCTTCTAATCATTTCGATAATCGACTAACGCATCCTTCGCCGTTGGATATCAACTGAGGCAGTTGGCAGATAGTATCCCAGTGTATCCTTGGAAAATAGGAGAGCTTGGAAAACCGGTGACATGCTCGTTTCTATATGCTCGATTGTGAAATAAACCGTAACGCCGTGACCATATATACGGTTCCGATGCAGTAACAGACTCAGATGGAGGCTGACCTGCAGGCTTGGTGCATACTCCGAGTAGGGAAACTAGTAGGGTATCGAACAGCATATGGTACAAGTATTCGGAAGCCATAAGCGTGTGCTCTTATGCAAGGTTGGCGGACAATCGATGCCAGGCTTCATCCTCCACTCCATTTCTATGCCCATCTCATTCAAGCAGAATTGATAGGCTGGCGGTGTATCCGTATCAACAGATCTTCCGGAACCCTTCAACGCCAAGCGCTGGAACTTCGACGTCCTCGAGACCGAGGATGCCTTCTTCTCGTCTTCGTTCAACGAAGTTGTTGCACTCGGCAACAACTAGACTCCATTCGGCCAAAGCTCTGCCGGCATATTTGACGCTCCTGGCACATGAGCCCGTTGGCTTGACAGGGCTGACCAAGTTTTCTTTACTGAGGCCGGCCGTGTTACGCAAGGGAATGTCATCCTCGTGCAAGTCCGTCACACTGTCTTGCTCATTATTGCTCTCTCTTTCTTCCAGTGCTGTGCTTGCACTACTACTACTGGTAGGCAAGGTAGAAGCATCCAGAGACTCTGCATTCTTAGCAGATGCGACGAGTCCTGTGAGAACACTTCCAGACACGGCGCGAGTCGGGGTAGGCAGGCCTGACATCAGTGGAGGGCTTTCACCAAGTCCATGCGCTATGATCCATTGTGCCGGACTTGGCAAGCGAGGCCGAGTTAGAATACGGTTAGGAGGAGGCATGGTTCCAGCATTGTTCCATGACAAGATGAATTTGAAGATGTACTGGGTAGCTTCAAATGTAGGTGAAGACCCGATGCTGTCGGTATCAGAACTGGTCTGGCTGAAAATGCCGCTCGAGGTGTGAGTCGAGAGAGACGTGCTTGTCCTAGATGCAGCTGTCTCCCGTCGCAGGGCCTCGAGATCGTTGGCGTTGGCACTGTCCACATTAGAGTTGAATGAAAATACTTTGCCCAGAAGTCCCCAGGTTTTCTTTGCCGGACCGTTTACTTCAGGCGTCGGCGTAGCGATTGATTCGAAGTCAGTGGGGGGAGTGTCCAACATATCTTGCCTTGGTAAAGCAAGCGACGTGTCGAACCCTGCTACGAACCCCGGCTGAACAAATGGAGCTTCAGTCCTGATGATCATGAATCGCTTCCCCGGTGTCGGAAACGAAGGTGCCGTAGACGGCGCAACTTTCCCCTGCTGCTCTACGTCTTGCCTTAGCCAAAGATAATGGCTCCAGACAGTCTTCAACCGGGTATACACTAGCATAAAAACCCTCCTGCAAAGTGTTAGCAATAGAGCGACATGTGGTTATAAGCAGTATGTATGGTGCTTACGCGTCCGACTCATCGGTCTCGCCGGCATCTCTACAGATTCGCCAACATAGGAGTCGCATATAGTATGCGCGAACCATTGGACACCAATTGTTGAAGAGCTTGTCAAAAGTGGCTTCCGTCAAGAGCCAGTTCGAGCAGGTTACCTCCTTGCGGTTGCTATCGCTCGCAATAGTCTCCCATATTGAGAATATTAGAGAAAGGACCCTAATTTCAGACATCGAATTGTTGGACCCCGAGATCCGCTTCCAAACTTCGACCCAAAAGGGCCAATCGACATCGAGCGGTCGAGTGCAGCATGCAACGTAACCTTCGTAAATTGGCAAAACCTCTTCGTGAAAATCGCAGATTGTGAAGCAGGCATTGTGATCATACTGGGAGGTATGTTTAAGGCTGACTTCATCACAGTCAGAAAAGACTCAGCAAATGTATACCGAGCATCTGCGAATGACGACGGCGTGTCTGATAGCATATTCTTTAGGAGCACGACGAGTCTGTTTTCAGACATGCCTCTCATAATGTTGTTATTACTCGGTGCTAAGTGCAGCGCCGTGGCTGAGGTGTCTGCGCCTTGAAGCGCCTCTGAAAGTGGAGGCGCCGACGTGGACTCGGCAGCTGCTTGACGGTGTAGGGTTGAGTCAAGAACCGAGAGTATCTGTGCATTGACAAGCACAAACCCAGGTGCACGTGCCTTCTCCGTGAGGGACAATTCCGAGGGCATGAAGCTTTCTGCAAGGATGAAGTAGTATTTGCAGAAGACAAAGAACAAGTCGCTATCACGACCGTTCCATCTCGTGACCCAGGGTCCGTTCCAAGGTATCTTAGTCGAAGCCAAAGGTAATCGAGCAGCAGTCCGAAGAGCGTCAGATACCTGGGTGACGGAGGTCCACGCTAGCTTGCTGAGTCCCGGAGGAAATAGGGCAACGATATCGTCACTTTCGCCCTTGCTGCGTCGAGGGAGCTTGAACCCGTCGGCCATGCGCCGCAAAGCACGCGGGCCCAGCCCCCACAGGCGAACCAATATGTCCGCAATTCCAGGGGCAAAGAAGAATGCGTAAGCACAGGCTTTGCCGGCGAAATTGACCAGGCTGTGAGGGACATGTCTCATAGACATCTTCTCCACAATCAATGCCATCTGAGCCATCAAGTTTGCGATGAACATGTTTCGGACATTGTGACCGGCTGATTCGGCAAGGTAAGCCGAGTCTGTAGATTGTAGTGAGCTCGTCGATACTCTTGACCCGGCTTGAGATCTGCGGTGGGTGCGCTCCTGAGGGTTTCGGTCCGCTAGGGGGCGGAATGTCGGTGTGCTCTGTCGCCACTCCGGGCGCATCATGATGATGTTCACAGCGTCGAGCAAAGCCGGTCGGTCGACTCCGGGAACCGGCGGGTGAGTGCTGGCATGTAGCATCTCCAGAAGCCCAGTCCACCACTTGTTCAGTATCATCGCCCTGCGTTCCAAATCCTCGTGGTGAAGGTTTGAAACGAAGGGGTGGGAGGCGAGCTTTTGGAGAAAGGGCACCAGAGATGTGCGGATGACGGTCAATTTGTATGCTGTTGGCTTGAGCTGAAAACGCTGGAAATCTGCCTCGATACTCTTGAACTGAGACCATAGCGGATCTCGAACAGTAGTAGAAGCTTTCACAGCTGCAGCGGCATCCTCAGGGAACGTGCTGTTACTCGTTTCTGAAGCGTGGGACTTGCGTGTCTCGGTGGATGGTGGCGCCAGGCTTGTCGTCGAAGAGGCCGAACTCTCGAGCTCATTCAGCGCCCTACCCTTTACTCGAGCAGTCTGTGGCCGGACTTTCATTTTGTTCATGAGATTCCCAATTTTCCCCAGAGGCTCGTTTGGCCGACTACTTTCACTAGAAGACGAGTCAGATCGGTTCCGGGCGCCTTTTCGGAGCTTCGCGATGGAGCTGTTGCTCGGGGCACGTTCTCGGGTGGGTCGCTCTTCGGGCGGTTGTTCGACCTCTTGTCGTAAGTTGGGCGAGGGTGAGCGTGAGGAGGGATTCCAGGATCGCCTGGCGAAGGATGCGATGGAGCTGGAGACGTTCCTCGAACGCTCCTGGAGTGCCGAAGACGGGGCAAGAGATCCATTGCGAGTATGGCTGCCCTTGGACTCCCTCGACTCTTTCTCCTTAGCCTCGGCCTGTGGGAGGCTGGCCAGGTCTGGAGACGATCTCGAGGTTGATATCCATGACTGCGGGCGACTGAGCATTATGGATTTCGTCCTGCCCATGCTCTTCGTCCGGGGTCTCGGGGCGGCAGGGGGAGGGGGAGGTGGCACGCCCTTGGGTTGTTCATGGGAGCCCGCCGGCGATGGGTCGGGGACGAATGCTAAGGCGGTGTTGAAGTCGACATCGGGGTTGACATCGAAATCGAAGACGGGCACGGAGTAGTCGGAGGCAGGGGCCGGGGATTCGTGCGAATTGTCGTTCTCGTTGGTCCACGACGAGGGAGTGTTGGTCAAAGACTGTGTTCGCAAGTGCGTAGGCGTAGTAGTAGCAGAAGGCGACTCTGCTTGGACCGGTGTTCTCGTTTTGGTTTTGGTCTTTGTCTTTGTCTTGGAAGATGACAGTGAAAGTGACGGTGAGGACGGAGACCGAGACGGAGGCGGAGGCGGAGTCGAGAACGAAGGTGAGGGCGAGGGCGAGGGATGGGAGGAATGGAGCGACTGTGACGGTGTTGACTCGACGGCGGGTGAAACCGTCACAGCCAGGGTTGGTCCCGTCATTGTCTCATAGCGGGACGGCGCTGTAGTTCCAATCAAGCATAACACGCCGGCGTCGTGGTGGTGTTGCACTGGACACGCGAATGCGCTGTGGCGTGTGTGCTACGAGCCTGTAAGCACTGCCCAGGTGCCAACCTGCACCTGACGACCCCTTAGGTGGCCCTGTCCAGGTACCCACAGATACCTAAGGTAGTGCACACGCCGAACGCAGCGACTTGGAGAAGGCGCCAACTAGCCGGTCATTGGACAACTGCTGGACAGCACTTCAAGGTCTCAAGGTCGATGTCTCAACAGCAGGGACTGACTGCTAAGGTGGTGTAACGTCCTGCGGTCGGTTTGCTGCTTAGCGTAACGGTTTCCGCTCGCTTCAGTGCTGGCAACGGACGATGATTCAAGGCCGAACCCCAGAAACACTCAGTAACACATGATAATATGATATTACGGCCACCTATTTATTCTGGGACGATATTTGGTGACCGCAACTCTGCATGCGCCTGTAGAGTGTTTCTCGTCGCTTCGTTACGAACATGGACAGGGGGTCCAGGTCCAGGTCAAACTTGTCGTCTGGTGATTGTAGTAGTAGCCCGTATGATGTTGTCACGAGGTCGCGTTTCCGTCTTCAAGGGAGTAATGCTGGCGGCGAACAATCGGAAGCAGGAGAGAGCGTGGCAGGGTGCGTGGACCCGGAGAGGAAAAAAAACATAACAGGGCTATTTTGCTATTTACATTACACATCAGGATGCAACGTCTTCCGCCGCAGAGGGGCGACACATAACCGCCGCCGCCCTTCCCTGCACGTCGCCCTGTACCTAGCTAAATTGCAATTTACTGGATACCAAAAGGTCCCCATTTTCCCCATTAACGGCCCATGCACTGCATGCCGACCTGCTCATCTCATGTCGATACTTAGATACAGCTACTAGCGAAGCACTAGTCGGTAGGTAGCTTCTGGGCTCGAGCTACTCGTACGCAAAATACCTGATGTAAGTGAAGGTTTATGAAGGCGAGATTCATTTGCATCTCACCGAGTAGTGGGAAATAAGTAGACTGACTATTATTGCTCAAAACCCCGAGTACCCCCTCCAATCGGGATTTTTTGACACCCTACACCCATCCAGAGATCCTAAAAAGGTACAACTAGAGCGAGCTACGAGATAATATCATGTATGCCCAGGGAACACAGGAGAAAATGTCTCGCGTACTTTCCGGGTGCGTGTGCGTCCCCATCGATTAAAGTCATCAATGCCGTTTCGAATAGAGTCATAGTATCATAATGGAACCTATTCATGAGCATGGTTCGACTGCAAGTATGCGTCTATAATAGTGTGGATCAAAGGCCTGAATTGGAATGATTCACTGATGCTGTGCCCCTGCCGAACGTCATAATGCCATCTTCGTTCACGGAACTCTGATATTAAAGTCATGTCGATGCTTCTTAGTCATGTCGTGTATCAACCATCACGAGATCCAACTTATACGAAGTAAGGGTGTTATAGGACCTAACATTTGTCTGGATCGGGAGTCGGATCGTCAGGTTGTGATGATGGTGATCGACATAAGGCAGAGAGAGGCGAGAGAGGATCACGATGCCTCTCCATAAGTAGAGCTTGCCGACCAATGTACCGATATAGGGATGTATCATACAAAAGCAGTCATCCGCGCGTTTCGTTGCAACTATTACACCAATATTGGATGGAGGCATTCGGAACGCAAACGTGACGAGCTTTGCAACGAGTGTGCCAAGTTTTGACTTAGAAATTCCATGGCAATGCTGAGGACGGCGTAGCATTCGCAGAATATATATAGTTAGGTTCGCCACTTTTCCCGGGACTGTGGCTTGCAGCCAGTGAGCACACCCGAACGCAGCCAACCCATGGTGCTCGGACCCAAGAAGCTGGGCAAACCTCCTCTCATTAGCGACCGACGCATTAGCGATTCCGTATTTGCTTCTGATAGTGGTACGCGAGATTGATGCCAGAATGACGAGTCAGAGACACAATCTTCACCACCGTAACAACCACGTTAGGCTGGCGTCGCTAGGGCGATCTGTGTCGATGGCTAGGGCAGAAACTAAGGGATGCAAGATGCAGGCCAGTACAATATGGCAGTCTGATGCGAACTAACGTCATCTATCTGCGATTTCCCAGGCGGGCCAGGCTGACTCCTGGTACTGCGGTGCAGGGTCAAACGCTAGAGTCGAGGAGATGGGATTCTGGCGTGAAAAGCCCAGTTTGGCATAACCCCAAAAGGGAAAGTCTCATTAGTTTCACTTTGCTGCACCCCAAAATCCTGACCCCCTTTTTTTTCAACGGGAAGCAGGGATCACAAACGTGTCGCCGAGCCCATGGAGAACTATCTGCACTAGTCCAATGTTAAAGACATTTTCTCGAAGATGAAATCTTACAAAGACTTCAGATGCTGCCGCGCATCTGATGAGATTGGCCAGATTGTGCCACGAATACTCTTCACCAGTATCACTGACGGTTTTCGTGCTGGCCAGTCCTTCTGAAGAGACGAGAATCCGATTAATCCGAAGTGACTTTGTGACTCGGCCGGTTTCTGCGCAGACCCTCAAAACGTTTATCGAAGGTCGCATCGAAGGCGGCCACACACCTAACCTAAATAAGTCTATCGACTACCGAAGTGAGCTGAAAAGCAGTGTAACACTATTGATTTTGGCCGATGCGCTGCAACCCTCAGACACAGAAGAGAGAATCGAAGCACGCGAAGACCAGCGCAGGTCATGATCGGAGTAAATGTTGGGGGCAAGGCAATATTGCTAACATGAAAAGCCGGCGTTTATATTCAGAACCGATATTATGTCGATCCAGTCTTGGATCTTGCATCTCGCTGCTCAGGGTGAAAGGTACAATTATGAAATTCTCCATATCGAGTCTGATCACAACGAGAACAACCCGGTGGTACACATAAGTTCCATGCAGCGAGATCGGGGAGATCATCTTATCAATAGACGCAAAAACTAGCGCATGTCTTTTAATTAAGGTCACGTTGAGTATGAACTACGACCTTTATCAGAAATTCCCCTCATTGTAGGAGGGGTCAGTCTTAGATAGAATCGGAACGACAATCTATCGATGTCTTCGCATCAATAATGCAAGTCAATGTGTATTTGGTATTTGCATGTTCAGGGGTGGTTGTGACTACACAGATAGAGACTCATGTCTACTACGTGAGAACACTTAAATTGCGCTATAGAGTATATGTTAGTAAAAGGTGAAGAGGAGGGTAAAAGAAGCAGGATGAACATCTTGATTTTAGTTTATGTGCTATAATCAGAGTTGGCGAACAGCTGTCCTTCACGGAGGTGTGGAGGAACAGTGGAAGGTGAATTAACCTGTATTTCGGAGGGCGCGGGGATGATCGAGAGAGAATGGAAGCCGTAGATTGATACAGCCAAGGGCAATCGTGGAGGCTCGAATCGAAGTTTTGTGGAGGTAGGTACCATTTAGTAGAGGAATTTGTTGTGGCCGAGGGGCACAACAATCTTTTTTTTTTCATGCATACGCCGCGCATCGAGTTAGGTCATTTAGGCGTTGTCAACAATTCAAGAACCCGTACTGCCTGAAAGAATAAATACACCTTTATTAGCAATGAGGGCATACCCATTTACACGTTCTAAGCTGCACAATAAAACCTCTACCAATGCAACCAACACACACACACACACACTTCTGAAATCCACCTTTTCTCCTGTACGATCGTGTATTGTCCATGGAGTCTGGATGGGTGGGTTGATGGGTTGCATGGGCAACACATAACCCATATCGTGGGCATGGGAAAGGTGAAGTTGGAGGGATAGATGGATGGGTGAATATGCGCACGTTTCAGTCGTGACGCGATCGGGGAGTTCTACGCAAAATCCTACGTCTATCATCTTCATTGAAAGGCCTGACTGTCCTGACTGTAGAGTTCAAATGCGTCCCAATCGCGTATGGTAGCGAACTAGGTCTAAATAGACCCGGACGACCAACAGAATTACGTTCCCAAACGTCGACAACCTCACCTATCACAATAACTACCTTGTTGGGTGTACCACTTTCGGGTGCACCACTTTCGCTGTGTTCGTATTGTTGTTGTTGTGCATCCCGTCCGCCTCCGTCTCTGTCGGCGCAGATGGAGACATGCGAGTGCGGCGATTCGGGGCTTGGGTCCGGGTCGACCTGGATGGTGCGGGAGACACGGCAATACAGGACCGCAGTTACGCCTGGCCCGCTTATGTGAGGAACATGGTGGGTTTGCTTTCTTCTTGCTCGTGTTTTGGGTATGATACGATCGGGCGGGAATGGTAAGTCTTGTGCGGCCTCTTTCTTGGCCTGTTGGAACTGGTCCCACCAGTTATGTCGGCCGATAACTAGTTGGTTTTGGATGCGTTGGGGATTAATCAAGCCCTGAAGCACGCCTAGGTCGGACAAGTCGTCGAGAGGCATGTTATTTTCCTTTTTCTCGGTCATGCTTGGTTCATCCCCCTCGTTCTTCTCCCGACCTCTGTTCTCACTACCGCCCTGTCCCGCCTCTTCGGATCCTTGGCCTTCCCCTTGGCCTTCCCCATGTTCTTGCCCGTCCTCGCCCACCGGCGCCCGGTCCCCACGATGCAAGAGGCGTGCTATGCGCAAACCGTCGTAGGTGGGGGACAGCAGGTGGACATTGAAGTCACCGCAGGCGACGAGGGCGTCGTACATGGTGCTCGGCAGGTCCATAGTGAAGGAAACAAGGGGCCGGGGGCGGACACACAGCGAGGTGAGCGAGGGAACGGCAATGGCGCGGGCGAAGGGTCGGCGCATGGCGGCGAGGGGCACGCCGGCGGCGTCCTGGGCGGCGAAGGTGCGGTCGAGCGTAGTGATGGCGACGGGCGACCGCGTCAGCAAGTCCAGGGCGTCGGCGGCGGCTTGGCTCAGCATTTCCTCGGTCGGATGTCTTTGCGAGGGCGTGGGGGGTTTGTAGTCCGTCCATGCGGGTGCCGTATCGCTCGCGAACCGCCTGCGCGGGCAGCAGTTGATACGGAGGGGAGCATGCGTGGTATGGTGGTGGGCAGCATCGCCTGCCGTAGGCCACGTACATGCAGCATTTCACCTCCTCGGTCGGCCGGGCATGGATGGCGGACAACATTGAAGTTGTGGAAGGCAGAGACGTCATAACCCTCACCGAACTCCAAATATTTTGGCGCATATTTTGGCGCTAAGGAACCACCGAGCAGGGATGTGGCGGGGTGCAGTACCTAGGTAGTAGCTGACGACCGCCCGCGCCGCATCCATCCCACTGCCCACATTCCGGCCCCGGGCGAGCCGGGCAATAACACACATCATACGATCCTTCTATTTTCATGCAGCTTATGACTCTCGAATCAGCATTTTAAGAGTCTGCTGTATCCAATGAAAGTGGTGTATAGAGAATGGCATGATTAGGCCAGTCTAGTCACGTGTGCAAGATCCTCGTTTCTCCGGGGAGATGCTGTCGGGTCCGAATGTCGATCCATTTTATAAGAGGGGAAGGAGGATGCTACAAGACTGTTTGAACCGGCAATCGAAACAAATACATCCTACTTCCTCATTGAAATACCCACCCGAGAATGCGCTGCACCTCTCATCACACTGCATGAAAGCGACTTATAATAAATAAACAAAACCTGATCCCAGCATCACCAACTTATAATCCAAGTCCAAATCGAAAATCAACACACCCACCACGATGGCTTCACCGCAACCGTCCCACTCCGCCAACGCCAGCGGCGCCACGAATGCCCTGTCCGATTTGAACTCAACCACACTCGGCGCCAAGTTTCCCGAAATCACCCTCCCAGATGGCAGCAAAGTGCAGACTGGCACAGTTGGGTAGGCAAATCCGCGATTTTACTCCCTCCAATACCGGTGCATTATACTAACGTATAGTAACCCGCACCCAGGGCTATGTTGGTTAACATCCGGACGTACAACGTGGCGCACGCGGCCGGAGATACGGCCAAGACGGAGGCGTTAGAGTCAAGTTTCAAAGCTGCACTGCCGCTGCTCGACAAGGTCGGGCTCTTCGATTTGTTCACGCCTGAGGAGTGGATCCAGGGCGACAATGAAGGTAGGAAGGCTGTTGGGCGCTTGTATCGGGAGTTCAAGGCTTCTCAGTAGCCAGAGGCGGTAGGAGCAGCAGAGTGGATCGAGTCGTGGGGCAAAGTCTCACGAACTGGTAGAATGGCAGCACCGGCTGGAAATATCAGGGTCTGCCTCTGAATCTACTTAGATACCAGTGAAGTTATGTACGATATGGCGTGTGCATTTTGCGATAGATACCCCACTCACATACTAGGAGCGCTGCAAATGTCATTTATTAAACATGCGTTGTCAACAACCGTGATATATCTGGATATCTCATCATCATCGCTACTGCTTCTGTCTCTTCTGTGTATCATCGTCACCACCCGCTGTACTAGCAGCACCGTCGATGTCGCGATTGCGCTTTAAACCCTTCATCTTCCTCGTCTGCATCTCGCTCAAGTCCTGCTTGCCCACGTGAATTCTGCCGATCTTGTCGCCCATAAGATCTGTGGTGATGTTCTTCTTGGTCTTCTCCACGCCCACCTTGGGCTTCCGCGAGGCTTCCTTCCACACTGCTTCGTCGGGTTGTTGGCTGCGACCTATGCGAAAGTCCATTCTCTGCACACCCAAGGGTTAGTAAAGTTGGCATTTCCCAGTTGTTAGGTTATGGGGTTTGCTAACCGGTCCCATCTCCTCTAGTTCGATACGTGGCAACCTCTGTCCGCTTCTCTTGGTGTCAAGAAGATATAGTCGTAGGTGAACGGTAGGCTTGACGTCGTCGCCAGCTGGCTCATCAGCCGCCACAGATACCATGTACTGCAGTCCCTCGACGTCAATCTTGTCGCTGCCCGTCTCCCCCTTGAACATATCAACGAGGAAGCTCTTTAATATCGTGTATTCGTTGGCGACGGGGCTGTCCCATGCAGTTCCGGAGAATAACATCATAGGCCTCAAACCAACAGCAAACTTGCGCGACTTGAACTGTGCTAACGTCCGGAATGTTTCGGGTATTATGTGAAGCTCCAACATGTCGAGAATCTGGCTTGAAGCAAAGGTGCGCGCGAATGTGAGGGTATTTGGGCGCTTCTTGGAGCTCGATCCGAACACTAGCAAGCTCGTGTCGTTCTTTTCCGAGAAGAAGACGAGTGACGAGGGGTCTTCGAAGGGGTGAATGTCATTCTTCTTGCTGAATTTCTTGGCCAATCTAAGATAGTATGGTCAGTCGAGCCAATGGCTATATGAACAGCGGATTCGCCTGGAAGCAAGCACTCACGGTTGTCTCAGCGCATGCAGATCTGCAAGAGCATCCTGGACAGTTTGGCTGCATGTGGTGCCACGGCTGCGCACATTTGTCAGCACTCAGGTATCAGCAAGAAGATGGCGGTCAACGCACAGGAAGAGTGTTGATTTTGGGTTCTCGACTATCTTTGGCGCTTTGTTCTCAAGAGCGCGCTTGCTCCGCGCATTTTTGGGTTTTCTGAGCGGAAGCAGTCAGCAAATAGCGCGCAAATTGTACAGCAGGTAAGGTTTTCGGATCTTAACGCACATCTCTCGAAGCATGATGGAGCACTGGTGTCGAGGCGGATGGCGTGTTGCGATGTTAACAGACAAAGGTGGTACTAAGTAGATCGGCTGCGGCAAGCTCGCTGCAGTCGCATCAGATGCGCCGGGTAGATACTGCTGAAATATTTAAGGCGGGGAGCATTTTCTGCCGGCAGATCCAAGCTTGGCACTTGGGGTAGCAGCTCATGGTTGTCTTGGCATTGTATCTAATCAAGCAAGCGGTGAGGTGCTCGAGGGTCTGGGTAGGATTATGCCTAGAGAGGGCACATTGCATCTACGTGAGGTCACTGCCCATCAAGGTTGATTGATGTATGTTGGTTGTTGCTGCACGGGGAATAAAGTGGACAACGTGAACCTCCATTTCTCTAATTGTTGTTCCTTATATGCAGAGTCTTGTTGTTCTCTATCGCTACAGATCTAACCAGCTCACCAGCTTCTATACAATTACCAGTTACGACCGTGCTTACAGCTTCTCTGATGTGCCGTGCTTCTCAAAGTTCTCGTTCACCAACACATATCTGTATCGCGCCTTTCCATCTGCCATGTCGAGTACGGCCTGGTTGGCTTCCTTCAATGGACGCTCCTCCACCCACGACTTGATTCCCTTGTCCGCCGCAAGCTGCAGCATCTCCTTGATTTCCCAAGGAGCGCCTGTAGCACTGCCGCCAATCTTGACTCCGTTGGTGAGAAGTACAAAGACGTTGACGGCGGGAAATTCGCCTCCATCGGCAGCTCTGGTCATGGTCAGAGTTAGTTATTACTCGACACCGCGGCGAAGGGACCTGAGCATCTAGCTCAATAGCTACTTACCCTACTTGGATGAATTCTCCCCCTCTCTTCAGAAGCATGAGGTATTGTGTCAGAGGCATGTTTGCGCTACTAGCTGTGCTGACGATAACATCCACTTTGATTGGGTTAGTATGACCGTTATCACAGGGGAGCCGGGACATCGCTTACAGCTTCGTCTGTGCTTCTTGTGCCAGTCTTCGTCGTCATCCGTGGCAATATACTCGTCGGCACCGAGCTTCAGGACGTCTTCTCTCTTGGAGTTCTTTCTCGAGATGCCAACGACCTTGTCGGCGCCCATGGCCTTAGCGAACATGACTGCGAAATGTCCAAGTCCACCAACACCAACAATGCCAACAGTCTTTCCTGGTCCCTGCGAACTCAATATCAGTCCTGTCATTTGATGCAAGATTGAAGGATCCTCTGATAAGAAATCCGGTGTTCTAGAGACTTGCTAAATCAGGGAGCAAATAGCAACAAGAGGCACATACCACTCCAGCCCTCCTAAGTGGCGAGTATACAGTGACTCCTCCGCACAGCATGGGCGCAGCGTCTGCCGAGCGTAACCCCTCTGGAATTGGAATCACGAACTGTTGATTTGTTCGATTATAGTCTGCGTATCCGCCGTATGACTTGCCCTCGTCGTTGGGAAACTGGCCCGCGTAGGTGTTGACCATCAAGCGCGCACAGTAAGTGTCGTTTCCGGAAGCGCACTCAGGGCAGTCTGGCTCTTGACAGGTTCGGGCCTGCGCGCCTACACCTACTCGGTCGCCAACCTTGACATGCTTCACATTGCTGCCAACACGCACGGCCTTGCCAACGATTTCATGACCAACACAGCAAGCTGTCTGAAATTAGTCTATCGCCCTTCCGACGAATAGGCTCGTGGAGAGTCAAACTTACGGTACTTGGTAGGACCCCAGCCAGAACGCAGCGTGTGGAGGTCAGAACCACAGATGCCGCAGTGCGAGATTTCGATGTCAACATCATCTTCAGTCCATTTCTTAGGCTCATATGAACCCCACTCCATCTTGCCGTTCACTGCATCGGGACTGTGGCCCAACCAGCCTTGGAACTTGATATCAGCCATGGTCGCGGAGTGTCTTTCGTTGAACTATTATTAATTTTTGGGGGCAGGAAAGCGAGCTTGCAATTTGGAGGAGTCGAGTCGAAGGACGAAGGGTCTACGCTGCCATTTATATGGCCTCAACAGCCGGCGATAAGATCGTATGAAGCATCTATCGCCTAGCTTTCCCTGGCATGACGTTATGCACGACTTGCTGGAGTCGTACTAGGCCCCGACTGGCAATCGGCCGAAAACCCACTAACCTGGCATGATGGCTTTGTGGTCACATCTCGCAGTCACTTACTAATGGAGTCTTCGTTGCGATGTGCGCAAATAACTACGATGCCGTTGCACGCACGTGTGAGGTGGTTGGATTTAAGTCCGATAAGTTTGAGATGATTAAGATCTGTGCTGGAATTTGCAGCAATATAGCAGTCGGTCTTAAGCTGTATAGCCGGCACATTTGGAAAGCACCCTGCCGATCGAATCAAATTTGGACGATGAATCCTTGGCTTAGCATTGACCGTTCGCAAGTTACAGCCTGTATTGACGAAGTAGGATGTGACTAAGCGGCGCAGTCGATAAATCCGAAGAAAATTGATGAAAGTAAGTACGATTGTCCACTGTCAGCATCCCATACGCAAAAGGTCGTGCTCCACTTTCGCACGGGCCGTGATGGCTTCACATACTCGTACATATTTACTGTTGTTTAACCAATGCAGTTGTGTTACCCTCCTCGCCCTCTATGCCTCTCGCCCGGGGCCTGTAGGCCGACAGGATTCGAAGAACAACAACTTACTGGCGTAAACTCATAGCTCACTAGCGTAGAATAGCATCATAAAACCCAGATTGAACAACGAATCAAAGGGCATCAAATGTTCGAAAATTGGATTATATTATACTCCAACAGGTCAAGTAATGCGAAGGACCCATGACGGTGTTATGGCTCCAATTATCTAGAGCATACGCGTAAAACATAGCGAAAACCGAGAGTTGGACATTTTCGCAGAGCGAACTTAGTGTCGCGTCTTGCTCAATACGTAAAGTACAGTTGATGGACGTATCTTGGCAAATCGCTATTCGTATAAGCGCGGCAAAGCCATTTTGCCTTCAACAATTTTAAGCGTTGCGACTACTGCAGCACATGAACAAGCGGCCGAGGTGGAATTCAAATGAGGGGTCCTTGGTTCCCCACGGACCTACCGATCAACTGCCGCCGAACAATATTGTGACACTTGAAATGTGACGAATTCAGGTCATCGAATTCGAAGAAATTTCCTAACTCCGTTATATCCTCCAACATCCGGGAGATAATTTGGCGCGCACAGGAATATTCATATGAGTCACAACAACGGTATACTACACGATTGGTAAGTTGCACTGATCCCAGGTTGTCACACACAGCTGCGCAGATAATTACCTACCTACTTTAGAGAAGGTATGACGTGGTACTGCAGCGGGTATGAGTCGGACAATCCGATGCTTCAGATTCCGGGATGAGACCCTGAAATGACACCGCTATTCTGAATTGGTAAATGGGAGCCGAGAGCGGTGGGGGGCGTTGTGGTGCACGATGTTCGGTCTACTAGGTCTCCGATTGAATATATTGATAGCCAAACACATAAAATCGAACTGGTATTACTTAGGTTGGGCAAGGAATTTTCAGCGCAAGTGTCTGTGCCGGTCATGGAAGTGCTGTGCAGCTCGTGAAATCGATCTAATCTCAGTGCTTTTGAAAATCAAGGTACAATGTTTGACTCACACGGCCAGCGGGATTGCCCTGGCATTGGTTGTATAGAAAGTAGTAATGCGACGTGTCTTGACTGATCAGCCCCTGATATACGTCGACGCATAGTCCAAGATGGATATCCTACGAGTCAACACTCGCGCGGGTTCACCCGGACATGGAGACAAACGTGAATCATGGCAAGACCATTAGGAGATAAAATGCTTCGTATAACTACTTATCCATAGTACGGTAATTTACTCCGACACTCGGGCACAGAAGTCTCTTCAAGCACAGCGAGAAAGCCTATCCCAGAAGTTTCCCATCAGCAACCGGATTACACAAACGAACAATAACAGCCGAGCAATTCCCGCATGAGCCGCCACGCGATCTCTGCCCAGGTTGTCATCGTTGCTGATCAGAACACATCCCATCGAGACCAGAGACTGTGGGCAATTTTCCGTAAAAGAAATCCGTCATACGGCCGCGATGCCCCGGCCTTTCAGACGCTGCTTTCCTCGTCAAGTTCCTTGACCTTGTGCCTAGCCCATCGCCCACGACAGGATCGTATGCACATACAGCCAAGCCCCAAGAACAGGGCGACGTAGAGCGGCAGGAAGAGAAGCCACCCTAAGTTCTTGAGATCGTGATACCTGGAGTCCTGACCTTTCGGCATTTCGTAAACGGAGTCGCGGAAGTATTCGTTTTGAGTCGCCGCGCTGAGGATATTAGGGACAGTCGCTCCCTGGGTGCTGTGATGGTCGGGAGGAGGAGGTGCGAGTTGTACGTAGGCTGTTGGGTTCTTTTGGAGTTCGGAACCTTGGTGCTGCATCATCGTCTCTTTATACCTGAATAAATCGCGGTTGTGAGATTGAGAACCTCAAGAAGAAGGGAGTGTTTTACTAGGTATGTAATTACTGACTGATCACATCGCGCCTTATCCGTATTGGTCCGGACAATGCCCGCCAGCCCTGCGGTGACAATATTACTTTGTACGAGAATCTGGGTCGAGCAGACGTCTTCGTGCATGGAGAGATCCACGACGGAAGGGGCGGTCCGCTTATTCGAGTGGGTGTCCATCGCGTGTATGGAGTGAAAAGCACTCCGATATCGATATAGAAACAATGGAACAGGATGTTTATTTGGCCAACCGTGTCGGCGAAGAGGAGATAGATATTATGTTATAATATTGTATCGAAAGGTTGCGTGGCAGTTTTTCTCCATAATGGTCCAAGCTTTACCATAACAATCAGTCACTTTAGTAGGTACCTACCTAATGTGTCAAAACAGCGTAAGCGCAAGCAAAAGGTTCTCCTTCCTCGATGAGTGGTTAAAGGGGCAAGAGCGTCTATGCTTTTGCGCCTAGACTGAAGTACGGTCCGTAGCATTCTCGAGTCAAGCCTTGGAAAAGCCTGCCCTACTTGGAACTACCAATGCGATCTGTTGGCCCCTGATTGACTGTCTTTGACGTTCATTTGTATCTGCATCAGAAAGGGAGCATGTCATGGTTCTCAAATATAAGCACACACGGAAAGAATCAAGCTGCATTGTCGGATCGTGTTTATGTTTACCTTTTGAAATGATTAATATATGAAAATCTACTTCCACACAGATCTCAAAACATCATAATCACGTATCAGAGGTCCCCTCGATTGGTTCATCATCAATCAAACACTTATATGAATGAGTGCTATCGGTAGCGCCTGCTGGGAGCGAACGTTGGCATTTTACATGCGACAATGAGAGGGTAGGTGAAGTGCGAGTCCCATAGCAAGCTGTGTACCTAGACATCCTTATCGTAAACCAAAAACCCTTCTCCTGACTGACCCCAGGGGCACTTCCTATCATGAAGTCCTCAGAGACCACTTCAAGACTCTTAATCCTCAGTCTCCCAGGCCTGGTACCTGCGGGACTGGTAGTTGGAACTGGCGAAATCAGTCTCCTTGACCTCCTCCTTATCCGCCTCTCCTTCCGCGTCATCCTCAGTATTCTTCGTCCTCGCCGTGTAGTAGCGTTGCCAAGAGTAGCTCTCGCCCAGCCTTTTAGCGACATCGTTCGCCTCGTTGAGACTCACAAGACGTCGTTTCCCCTCTGATGCAGCAAGGTGCTCTCGGATAATATCCCAGGTCGCGACCTTGCGCGTTTTCTTGGGCTTTGCATCGTCGAGCGCGAAGAATGACATATGCTTATCAAGCAGCTGTTGGCTCGACATGTGGGTGTTGACCTCGATTGAATCGAGTCCCTCGACACTCGAGTTGGTGAATATGTCGTTGGCAATCTCGCCCGGCGTGCGGCCGACGGTGTTCTCGCGGTAGAGGAGCTTGGTATTCTGCTCGAGGAGTACCCTGCTGTGCTCTGGCAGGGATCGCACGACGGCGGTGTGAAGCACCGTGTCGCCGGACCCGTTCAGCATCTCGAGCTCCTCTCCCTTGGAGAACTCTAGCAGGATGCGCAGGAGCTTGACGTTGTCGGAATTCTCATCCATCATGGTCCTCCGGTTATAAGTATAAGACGCGTTCCACGTGTATTCGTAGCGGAGCTCGTTGGCAAGCTTCAGCCAGTAGTGGAGAGGAGTATCACCGCCCTCAGAGAGGTGGTTCCGCTGGCGGAACATGTGGGATCGCAGGTCCGGATCGAACAGTTCCAACATTTGTCGGAACTGGTCATTAGGCTTCGGGTTGTTCGTAAGACAGGCATGGAGGAGGTTGTTGAATTCCTTGTCTTTGACCGACTGATCGGCGCCAGCTTGAATCAGCGTCTTGGCGAATTGAACTCTACCCAGAAGGCACGCCAAAAATAGAGGAGTGTGCCCTTGTTCTGACTTCGCTTCAAGGGATGACGGGCAGACTTTGATCAAGTACTCGAGCAGCTTGTTGGTGTCATCTCCAAGCGGTCCTAGCACGGCACAGTGAATGACAAAGTCGTCTGCATCTTGTTAGCTACATGGCTTGACTTGTGGGGAAGCAACTTACTCTGTATTCCAAGCCATTTTGCGATAGCTCTGTTGAAGCCACCTGCTGACTCGTTGAGGTGCTTCAATCGCTGATCTTCCTTGGCGACTTTGGACTTGCCGAAATCTTGATAATGTCTCATTGGCGCATCTCCCATGAACCATTCAACAGAATCGAGTGAGCCCTCCAGCGCAGCTGTCAGCAAAGGCGGAACTTGACTTCCCGTAGCCTTGACGACTAGATTACGACCCGCGTTGGCCCAGTCAGCTCGCTTCTTGCCATAGACTGTTAGTCCCTGATAGTAACGAGGTTTAACCTTCATCTCTGTTCCGCTCTTCTTCACAAGATCTTCGAGTGGAATACCGGCCCCAAACCGCCGGATCACCTCAGCAAGCATGTTGGTACGACCGGATTGGATAGCTTTCTCAAAATGATGTCTCGGAAAGGCGAAGAATTTGCTGGGCTGTTCCTCGTCATCACGCTCGGGCATGTTGCTAGAGAGACGGGTGTACGTATCCAGGAGGAAGGTGAAGCGATGCGTATCGTTCTGAGTCATTGCAAAGCTGAGAGGATCCGAAAGATTCAACGTGGTGTTCTTGACCTTGTCGCCCCGCATCTCGAATGTTGGGGTTGACCAGCTGGTGAATGCCAGTGGCAAAACATTGCTTTTGACCTGCATAGATACCTGTCCAATATTGTCGATGGTGAACTGGTCATTGACAATCTCCTTGTAGATTTCAGGGTCGCTTTCGTTGTCGCTCACGTCAGATTCCTCGCGAGACTCTGCATCACTTTCAGGGTTCGTCATCCTGAACCGGGCTTTTTCCTGCTCGTCCGGTGACCATTGTGCCTGCACGATCTTAAGAATTGCTTGGGCCACTTCAAAATGCCCCTTCAAGAACGCGAGAGAGAACGGAGTGTTGCGCACTGAGTCTATTATCGCAATTTTCAGTGGCGGTTCATTCTTATCAGGACCCCAAGGTACAAGTGTTAATGATTTGATTTTCTCCAGGTCGCCGGCCCAAGCCGCTTCGAATCTAGATAATGTCAGAGTTTGTTGCAGTAACAGCATTGTTTGTGACAATGGTCAGGACAATACTTACAGTTGCAAGTACGCCTCATTACGGTTTGCTGTTAGATCTTTCACACCTTGAAATGTGAACGACAGGCTGTATGTAGTCGGAGCTTGTGGTGGTTTTTCATTGCTGGCATCTGGGGTTCCTGGCATGCACTCAATGTCGGGATATAGCTCTTTGAAGGTTTTGGCGCCCTTCTCAAGGAGAGCAGCCTTAACCTTTTCGAGCTGTGACACAATATCTTGGATCGCCTCCTTCTTTTCGGCAAGTCCCTTCGAGGCATTTCCCTGCTCCGATTCCCTCTTGAAAGTCTCCATGGCCTGCTTATGGCCCGCTATCTTCGACTCGATGTCGGCAGAGACGAGCCAGTGTTTGCTGCGACACTCTGAATTAGTTATCACATTCTTGAGACCACTCTAGGATATTCAAGCCATAGAAAGCACAAGACAAGGTCTCTGCAATTGCTAAAAATCGCAACAGAGACTAGATGGGATAACCAGGCGAAGAAAGAGGATAACATACTATGTGCCTGTCTCGAACTGCGAAAGGAATTCCGAGGCTCCTCGTGGCTCATTGGTATTGGACAGCGGATCAGAGTCATTGTTTTCGAAAAGTTCGTTTTTGGGTGCAGTTAAGGCTGGCTCCCCCTCGTAATTGCGAAGTTCGCGCAACAAGGTCTTCACAAGATCAAGGGCACTCTTGCCTTGATTGTAACGACGTGACCACTCATTGCGAATTACGTTCCAGCTTGCTTTTGTAAGTGGATTTGGATCAACCCCCCTTTCGAGAAGCTCCACGGCTAGTTCTGGCGTGGACGAGCGTATTGCGACTATCATAGGCTGTTCTGTTCCCTCCTGGAACTTCTTCTGGTTCGCGTCGAAGTCCTAGATTCAAGTCAGCCAATGGCCCTGCAATCAGCCACGAACCAATCATTTTTTATATTTCAACGAGATGAAAATCGATGATGGGCTCGACAACGTATATGAAGAGACAATGATCATAAGGTTAACATGGAAGATGATCGTTTCGGGGAAGACCTACGCCAAGCTGATTCTCAAAGGAGAATTTTGCGCCTTGTAGCCAGCTGTCGAAGTCAATTTCTGGTTTAGCACCGGCTTCGAGCAACTTGATCACAAGGATTGTATTGCCTCGGTCAATGGCTGTCATAAGGGGCGTGGTGGCGTTACTATGCCAGCTGTTACCGGACACAGCCACATCTATCAAACGACCGAGTTAGTAACTTTCACAGAGGACGCAATGCCCCTATCGAATAGTGACTTGCAAATATTTCAGGGGAAATACAGCTAGCCCAAGCAGTTCAGGCCTTCAAAACATGGCGAGGGGGGCAGGGGGTTTAAAATTCACATACGGTTGAGAGCAGTTTTGAGACCCAGCTTGTCATGTTCCCATAGGCTTTCATAAGCTTCGTTCTGGCCATGCTGTGCGGGATAATACGTCAGCATGCCTAAAATGACCTCCCATAAAAGATTACTCACTTGGACATAGCGATGGAACGCCGTGATACTGCTGGGATCCGCTTGTGAAGAGACAGCACCAAGACTCAAAAGTGTTTCACACATCTGGACTGCTTTCTCGATAGGAAGTGCAAGAGCAAGGACGAGTGTGAGAATGGCGCCATTGGGGTTGTTGTACGATGTATCGCCTAATTTGACAGGAAGTAAGGGATCGGCGCCAAATTCTTGACACAGTAGCCTGACTACATCGCAATGGCCACCGAGAATGGCAAGGTGAACTGCAGAGCATTTTGAGTCCCAGGCAACGGCGTCGATCTTGTAGAAATCCGGATCATTCTAGTTGTGAACACTTTAGTTAGCTTGACGCATTTCTCTAGATATGATGCAAAGCAGTTATTCAAGCCCATAGTACTCACCTGGTCCTCATCAAGTACCGCAATGTCATTCGTCTTGGCTTCGTCCTTGTTATTGACTTTGACAAATGAGCCAGTAGCCATAGACTGATCTCCGTCCTCTAACGACTCGTCATCGACAAGCTCGCCGTCTTCCTCGTCTTCGTCATCATTTTGTAGTTCAGGATCAGGCTTAGACGGCGGAGTTTTGTCCGCACTTGCTTCTATGCGAGCACTGCGACGTTGGTCTTGTTTCTCTTCTTCTTCTGCCTCGTTGGCATTGCTCTTTTCAAGAAGAATCTTCACCATTTCGGTATTGCCGCGTGCCGCGGCGAGATGGAGAGCAGTTCGCCCGTCGGCAATCCGGGCGATGAGTCGTGCGCCGTGATTCACCAGGCACTGGACAATAGCAGGGCTGGAGCTAGTCACAGCTAAGTGCAACGGAGTTCTTCCGGTGTAATCTCGCGTGTTGGGATCAGCGCCTTCCTGTGATAGCCAGTCTTCGACATGCTCGAGATCCTCATCGACGATGGCTTGGCAAAGACGAGCCGTATTGCCGACATAAGCCATCTCCGTCCAATCATCGTCGGTCAAGGGGTTGAAGGAGCCGATTTGCTAGTCGTAGTATTAGTACTCAGCTTTGACGTTTGTGAGTGACACGGTTACTGACTTGCCGCCCCGGATCCTCGATCCGGAAGGTTGCATTTCCAGAGACATAGATCTCACTTTCTTTCTCGGCGATTTCAATCTCTTCTGGGGTCTGCGGCTTAGGGCATGTACTGCAGCAGTCACCAAGTACCTGTATGGATTCGTTAGATGAACTGCCTATGCCATGTACCGCTTTTGGGGCAACTCACGTCCTCAACGCGTCCAAAGAATGCAGGGTGGCGATGCACTATACAATACTCAATTTTTGTCTTCAATGTATGACGTATTCTCAAGGATTACTTACGATAGACCTCCCTCTCTTTGGGCTGATTCCACTCAGCATTGAGTACTGGCACCTGTTAGCTTTGATGTATAGGACATCGAGATTATCGAATGACGATTGATAGGGGGCTGTGAGTTAGAAACCTGCTTACACAAGTCCTTGGTGTAGCAAAGCTTCTCAATTTTCTTTGCGTGAAACTTCACTCCATAAGGCACCGTGAAGGTATGGTAACTCGAAACTTCGGACTCGTCAACCCAGTCCGCAACCTCATCTTCATGGATCTAGCACATTGTCAGCAACCCATGTATTAGTCGTAATGGTGCGCAATGAACCGTAAGTCAGTAATCTGGAGTACTGTACTAACATCCTTTATGTTGCCGAATAGGCGATATTCGAAGCGGTTCACGAGCTCGGGCCGGCCTCGCTCCTCTCTCCTCTTCTTGAGGTACTGCTCACGAGCATTAGTTGTAGGCAGTCGCTCAAGTACTAGCAATCTAGCGAGGCCGAGAGTCCTTTGGAAGCTTCGCTCGAAGATCGTAGGATCCACACGAGACCGATCAAGCTCAGGCCAATAGACCTCAAAGTTACGATGGCTATACTTGGACAGTCGGTTCTCATACGAAGGGCTTCTCCGACTGAGGTCGATTGGGTTGATCTGAGTAATGTAGGATGCAAGAGCCCGAGGGGTGGTGTAGACCTGCTTGCCATCGTATGCAGCACCAGAGCAGTCAATGTCAAATCCCGTCAGGATCTCAGAGACAGACTTGTAAACACGTAGGACGACCTAGACTAATGAGCTTGTGATGTTAACGTGGGGTTGGAAACATTGCTTACCTGTATATGACGAGTAGGGTATTGACTGCCTGTGAAAAAGGAACATCAGTGTCAGATTCGTACTCAACAGTAGAATCGACAACCTACAGATGGTGATGGCATTCTTAGTTCTGACGACGGTTACCTCGGACAGGATAGCATCACGGATGCGGGTCTCAATCTCCTTGATCTTCTCCACTGCCTGCTCTTCGTTAAGCCCGTAGAGAAACAAATCAACATCAGAAGCCGGGCAAAACTTCTCATCTAATCAAGGCGTTAGTTATATAATCCTCCCTTTTGGAGGCGTATAGGCGGGGGATTTATGATTGTGCTTACGGTAGTATTGACGCAGAGCTCGTTTGGACTTCATGTACTCGGAAGGTACGGGAAGGAGACAGTTGACGACGGAGGACCCGGCGGCGAGGACATTGTCCCAGTTCATATCGGACAGGGACGATTCCGAGAAGACTCCAAAGTTGTAGCGAAAATCTTTGAGAGACTCGACGACAGCAGGAGACCCGTTGGAGCGTCGCTTGTCATCAGGAAGGGTCATGATGTATCGGTCCTTCTGCTCCTGAGTCTCGCGACCTAGGTTACGAGCCCGAGTCTGGATAGCTGGGGTGTTCTTCGTGAACAGGGGTAGAACATTGAGGTAGGGGTCGTCTAGAATGGGATTGTCACGTTCCTGGGCGTACATCTCACGGAGTTTGGCCTCATATTCGCGATATGGACCCATCAGCTCGGTCATGGATACATCGGGGTGTTCTGCAATGTGGTTGACCAGCTCATCGTGAGCAGCTGTCAGCTTCGGGAGGGGCGAGTCATTCATTTTGGCTGATTGGCGAGAGATTTTGAGACTGAGAGAATGACAATGTACGGTCTTGAGTCCCCAACTTCTTACTGTGTGAGAGAGTAAAGTAGAGTTTATGCTTGAAAGGGGAAAAGAAGTCAAATGGAGGCTAGAGTGACGTCCGAGAAAGCGATGTTCAGATAGTAGGGCAGCTGGTGATTGGCTCTTTAGCTTATAGCTACTTGTAACACGCAGCAGACGACTGGTGGTACAGAAATCACGGCGTTGTAGTCCAGACAACATAGCGAAGCAGGAGAAGAGCGAGGACCAGCTTCTTTATATAACGATACTATTTCCATTGTAACCTGCGAACAACTCATCAACGCCAATTGATTGGGACTCTGGCTCACCGCATCTAGGTCCGTAAACCGCGGATTTCGGAACAAGGAGAACTACCAGGTAGGTAGAGTGCACGACCTGAGGTTAGTGCATCGACGTAGCTAACCCTGGACGACTAGGCAAGCTCGGCATGCTTGGAGGCGAGGAGGGGTCTCCCCACCAAAACACGTTGAAGCGCTGAGCTTAGCGCGCCGTCGTCAGGCTACAATCAGGCATCCCCACTGGAGCCTAGAGGTTGACAGGGGCTGCCACCTTTTCCTCGCGTGGTCTTGTGACTTCGCGTGTTGATACTATTAAGTTAAACCAGGCAGGCCAGGCAGAACATCCACCTTGATGGATCGAGATCGTCTCTGATAATTCGCGTGAGACAGTAGTATGATTGATCGTCGCTCCATTGGGGCTCCTTTTCTACTGCACTCGTTTGTATCGCCCGTTTAAGAATCTTCAGAGGAACGTGAAGGATGCATGTGTTTGCATGTCCGTGGATATGGCAGAGGACATCTGAGAGGGTGTATGACGGAGTCACTGGTGATTCATGTCATGAATGTTCATAATCTTTCGATTGCCATCAGATACTTATACCAAGATAAGGCATGTGAAGAAATTTTCTGACCATCTATTATATCTATTCCCTAAAGACTAACATGAATTGGATGTGATCGAAAGACCGAATGGGTGCGGCATGACTGGCTACAGCAGACATACAAATTGTTATATGCTCAAAGTAATTGTTCTATCAATTAACCCTCGACGAAAGCTTCGCTCTTGGCTTTCAGTGTGCTCTCGGAGGCCATTTGTGCGGATGGGCGGTTCGCAATTAGGCGCTGGTATCTCAGATGTTAGCATGTATTTCTTCTCAACAATAAAAAACAGGGAGGAGGTCGCATACGACTAGATTTCTCAACAACACGGCAATGGTGACCTTTCCGACGGACGGGACGTATATCGAAGCCTTCTCCTTCACGGCAGGACCATCGAAGTTTCGATACGATGAGAAATTGATGCACACTGCGCCGTCCCGGACAAGCTCGGTAGGGATCTTGTAGTTTTCTGACGGTACGCCGCCAATGATCACATCGCTGATGGGTACACACTGCTCTAGAGTCCAGCCCTCCTTGTCCTGGACCTGATGACGGGGCTGGCGGATACCTTGACCACGGGTAAAGACCTGAGTACCTGTGAGATCGACGGAGTATACCGTTGCGCCGTCGTTGGCCAGAAGCGCAGCTAGTGGGCGGCCGTTGACTTCGGATCGGTTGATGACGGTTATGGTCTTGCCGAATAACCGGTTGCCGTGAGGCAGGATCGAGTTGTAGATCTGGAGAAACTCCAGAATCTTGACGACGGCGAGCGGCGTGCAGGGTAATATGGACTTCTTCAATTTCTGCTGAGGGTCCAAGTACCGGATGTTGTGGTACATATTAGAGATGTGCTTGTGGCAAAGACCTTCAACATCCTTGGCGAGGGAAACAGTCTCCTGGATGTATCTGTCGTGGGCCTGATTGCCAGGAAAGATGGGATAGTAGACAATGATGCCATCCACTTCGTTGTCATCATTGGCGGCCATGATGTCTTCTTCCAGTGTCTCCTTCTCGACTTGGCGCAAGTCGAAGTGAAAGCCACTGCAATGCAGGGTGTGAGTGATCAAAGCTCAAAGGTGAAGCAGGACCAGTTGGGAAGACGTTACTTTTCCTCGCATGTCTTCTTAGACCACTCTGCGTATTTCACCGCAGCTGGATCGCCGTTGGCCAGAAACGCGACAAGGGTTGGTTTTCCATCAGTCTCTTGCTGTATCGACTTCAAGGTATCCTTGACTTCTGAAAGCAGGCCCTTGGCAATGGTCTCGGCCATTATGACCTTGCAGGTCTTGGGTACATCTTGATGAGACGCCATCTTGTCCTATGGGAATTTCACATTAGCGCAAGAAGCTGCAATTGAAGAGACCTGATGATTCCTGTCCATAGCAACCGATTGTGGTCGAGTGCTGAGATACAGATAGAGTGGTCGCAGGAGAGTGGGATTTGTTACCTGTTGAAGCCCCACCAAACGCGCCCGCGACGCAATGGAAATTTCTTTACCGTACAAGTTAATAACTACGGCACGACTAGGTGCGCGTTTCAGTTAGGATGTCAACGGTAGAGACAAGTAGGCACACAAACGAGAATTGAACGAGCTTGAGGCGCGGAAAGTCGGGCTCGTACAGTCAAGAGGAACCGCGGCAATTACAACACGAAATAGCGATCAAATAGGCCTACCTAATTGGGTACGGAGCTGAAATACCTACCAAGACAGCGTTTGCGAATCGGAGTGTTACGTGAGCACCCTACCCACGGACTTGGAACTTTTTTTCCGTAATCGAAACCAGCAGGAGAAAATTTTTAGAACGTACCTCAGTCAGGCACCAGAAGGTGGGCAGGTGGTGCCATAATTAATTACGACCACATTACGACAACTAGCTCTTGCAAAAGATGCAATACCACGTTCTTCCATCTTCGATGGGTGTGCTATTATTTATCACTAATGAATAATTAGAACAACAGCATAGGTCACTGCAAGAAAATATACCCATCTATGAGGTATTAAACATTCTTAATTCACATCAAGTAGGTATGTTTTACGCTCGAGTTTTAGGACGCTTGCTATTACACTACGGACGTTTCGTTTATTTTTGTTGCCGCAAGAGGGGCACACCAGACTACAGCTACTGCCCCTCTTACCTCTTTAGGTATAGTGCCATCTTTGAGCCTCCGATAACGATGTGATAATGTCGAGTGACGCACCCCCCATTGCTTATCTCAGTGCTCTGCCGCGGGGTTGTCCAAGTACCTCCGAGGTCGTAATGTGATTGAGCTAGCATCCTTGAAGGTTGGACCTCTAAGTCACACCTCGCACATGTTAACGCGCTGCTCTCCACAACAATAGATGAACAGTTGTTGCTTCCCCAGACCTTCGCCATGGAGACGGGACTGTTCTAGGGAGGGCATCATCTGAATAAGTCTACATCTACGGCCGGATAAGCTTTGCGTTGGATGGTAATCGACTACCTCAAAGATGGCTGCTCCCAAATCCGAATTCGACCAACTTGCGTTCGCGTATGTGCTCGGAGACGATGAAGCGAAAGGGCTACAGATCATCGAGCAAGCTGCCTCAGCAATCGAAATATCTGCCGTCAAGAGGGTTGCTATCGGACAATGGGTCGCATCTATATCTCAATGGGTGTCCTCTTCCGACAATGAGGATCTTATCTCGCGGGCCAAAGCATTGGACTTCCTCGCCAGCACTCTTGAAGTCCTCTCACGAAAGGAGGACACTCTAAATGCCGACCAGGTAAAACTCCTCGTCACTTTCTTCTGTTCACTCTTCGATAGTGACCACAAAGCTGGTGTCACTGCGTCTACCAAGGCTCTAAAGCAGCTTACGGCTATGAAACATTTCCAGCCCACTCTCGGCGGCGATATCATACAAGGCGTATGTAAACTAGGCGACGATTTCAAGCTGCAGGCTCCCCCGACGCGCTTGGAAATCTATCGTCTTGTTTCCGATCTCTTGGGTATTCCGGCTGTGATCAATGATCTGGAATATCGACATGGCAATACCGGCGGATTCATGCTGGACATTTTAAATCTTTGCCGAAATGAGCGAGACCCCGAAAACTTGATGATCTGGTTTACAATCTTGAGATCATTTTTGCAAGATTTCGACCCATCGGCAGACGTCACATCCGAGATCTTCAAGGCCTTTTCCGCTTACTACCCCATCTCCCTCCGGCCCTCGGCAACAACTCCAACTGTTACCACCGATGATTTGAAGCTCGCACTTCGATCTTGCTTCTGTGCACACCGTCGCGCGGCTAGTCTATGCATTCCTTTCCTCGTTGAGAAGCTGGACAAGGTCGACATGACCGTAGCAGTCAAGGTGGACATCTTGTCGACCCTGGATGCATGCCTCAGTAATTACGACCATCCTAAACAAAGCGTGGTGCCTCACGCAGATCAAATATGGGGTTCTCTCAAGTACGAGGTTCGCAACGGCGAGATACCAGATACTGTTAAGGCTACGCTGAAAGTCTTGACGACACTTACGAAGCGGCTTGATGGAGATGATCTTCAAGTCTTCGTGAATGATGCCTGGAAAGATCTGGAAGGAGATATATCAGAGCCAAGATACACCGCGCAAGCGGGACGACTTCTTGTAGCAACCGTTGGCGCAAGTCATGAATCTTTTGCGTTGCTGGTCCCCCGAGCTTTTGAGCACATCAAGAGAAGTCTCAAGAACAATAGTTCGCTTGAGCATAAGCGTCATTTAATAACGCTGATGAGTTCGATAGTAAAGCTACGATTGCATCTTGTTCCGAGTCAGGACCCTGACCAATCTCAACACGAGGATGTGGGCCTTCTTTCGGACGATCTTTTCGGAGACTCACTCTTACATGACCTCTATCTTCCTTTCTGGGAAGATCATTCTGCGGCTTCATCGCCTACAGAACATGTTGACCTCTTACAAGCGGCTATGGAAGGCTTAGGTGCTCTAATTGGCCAAACATCTAGTGGACTCGGCCCCAGGCGACGATTATGTTCCAACTCTACATGTAAAACCATCCTTGACATACTTGCGAAGCCAGTAATCGCTTGCCCTCTCAAAGGCCCGAAATTCTTTTCCAAGTCGGACGACTGGGTGCCTCAAGGTCTGCTCGATGCAGGCGAAGACGCGCTATCGAGTGCGGTGTTGTCATACCCACCATCGTTTCGGCATCTTCTCGTACAATTCATGGCGGCTATTGAAAAGGCATACCAAATGGAACCCCAGCCGGATGACCTGAGTACCCAGATCTACAATGTTTCTCTTGCTTTGTGCAATGTATGCCATTCAAGCAGTCTCAATGCAGACGCATCTTGGCTTCATGAGGCAGCCTTGATCAATACTCTGTTGCAATGCCTACAATGGATGTTATCCCAAAAGGCAGATCCCTCTTTTCTCTGCTCTATCATCCAGGCGATCCATGTAGCAGTCAATAGTGCTCTCGAGCAATCATTGAAATGGGATACGAGTCCAGCTGTGTTACAGGATTGCATGCGACAATTCGAGGAAAGCGATGCTCCTCAACTCCATCACAGCCATGCTGGCAAGATAGAAGCCTTGGAAGCCTTAGATATAGGTCCTGGGCGCCCTCGACGTATATACTGCCTCTTTGTTGTCCAGCAGTTATACCGCCGATTTACAAAAGTGAATCGTCGTTATGATGGCACATATGAAAGCACTCTCCTATCTCTGAGTGAGGACATGGAGTCGGAAGTCACAAGGCTGGTTACCCAACAGGACATGTTTTTGTCAAACTTAGGAGCATTGGCAACATCGGTTGTCAGAGTCTTTAGTGAGCAAGAACAGGAAGCTCTCGGATTGGACACTGCTGCCTTCCTCATGTTCCACTGGAAAGACCATCGAAACGACCCTGAGCCTGAACCGGCAGAGTGGATAATGCAAGGCATCAATCCCGCTAATAATTGTCGAATGGCACCATTGACATTAGGAATCATGGAAGGCCTATGGCCTGGGGTGATGAAACCTGAGGTGAGTTTTTACGCTTGCTCATCCCAACTCGACATTTACTAATGGAACGGCTCCAGGTACACGCGAATACTATCAACAGTTTAGTGGGCATTCTCACGCATGTTTCCGCGACGTTTTCCACACAAGTTGGACGCAGAATGGGCAGGCTATTGTGTGTACTGTCGAACAAGTTCAATGCGAGCTCGGAGTCCTTGGTGCCTACTGCGAGATCTGATACCCAGAACTCACTCTCACAGGTCTTGAAGGATGTGGCGTGTGCTCACATGGCCCTTACCAATGCTGCCTCTAACGTCCGAATATTCAGTTTCATCCTCGATTACCTCGCTGGCGACATCGTACGTCCACATAGTGGACGTACCGAGCACGCTCTCCTCATAGAAGTGATCAGGTGCTGCTTCACAGCTTTCGCGGAAGGAAGGGTCTTCGCGCGTGCTCTAGGTCGACTTGTGGCGCCCCGAGACTATTTGTCGAAAGCCAACCACGCATGTGTGAGGAAACTCGGCTTGGGATGGTTCTTTCATGGAGCTGTGGCGCCGTACCTTGCCGAGGAGGAGGTGGGTCCAGTCGAAGCGATGCACCGCGCCGTGGGTCTCTTCTCCATGCTGCAGCATCTCAATTACAACGTCTACGCCTCGCAAGTCACCACAATCACGCGCATCGCGATCCGGTCGCTGTCGACATTCCAGGTGGGCGTGGAGACGCTATCTCTGCTCACCGTGCTCAACGCCATCCTCGAGGCCGAGGCGGCCGAGCTCCTGGGCCATCTCAAGGCCTTGGTCGAGGGTTTAGTCAAGATGTATCAAGAGGCGCTTGTTATCAAATACTACTCAATTCCCGAGAGTGGTCAACAAGGGCCAATTGATGGGTACATAGGGAGAGCTTATGAGAGCAGCCCTTCGGATCCCAGCGCTATGAAGACGCGCTTGTACGTTCTGCAGTTCTTGCGCAAACTGACGGAGAACAAATACGAACTACACCACCTCCTACCGCTGCGCAAGAATCTCCTACGTCCGCTTGCCTACGCCTGCGCTGATCCGGTGAGAGAGATCCGGCAGGTGGCGCGCGAGGCTAGACAGGCGTGGGAGAAGCTGGATTAGGATCCAATGCCATGGTACGAGGATGAGTGTCACATAGTGATGGGATGATTTATCTGTAAAGGGTGTACAACTACGAATGGGCCGTTCTTGTGGTGGTTGTCACAGTTTCTCTATGACAGGTGTACAGCTATGGATTTGTGGTGTTGGAGGATATTACCTGAACGTCGTAGTGTTAGATTCCCCACCACTAGGGAATAAGGTAGCTCGTTTTACCAAATGCCAAGTATGCAGCGAACTCGGCTTAGCGCACTTGCCGCTTTTTCTCAGGCTCGGCTCAGCCAGCTATCAGTCAGGTGACTGCGGAGCTGCCCTGTGTGCATTTGTGCATTATTTATGCAAAGTGAAACGGTCTTCAAAACAGTTCTAACAGGTTTTAACCGTTAACTAAGCATAGTAAATGGTCTGTCGTACCCATGCAGTCAGTTTTACGTTCATCATACAGGATAGCTTTTACATGTGTATTTTCGCGTCTTTTTACCTTGATTTTAGTGTCTTTTACGGCCTCGGTGGTTATCACATCATGTCACTTTGGGTGAGCATATTAGGCCCACTCCCCCTGTCATAGAAGGGGCACTACCGCTACGGTAATTATAAAGGCGATGATGTTTGGTATGATTAGCTATAAAAACCTTATAATAATACGGACCTAAGATTGAAGTTGGCTTATAAGAAACCGGTGCCTAAAGAAAAAAGAAAAAACCTAGTCCTATCTATTTTCTAGAAAGGCTTTCTGGAAAGGTTTATGAAATGAATTCCCTTCCCTAAAACCTCCCGTAGGGCATAGGGCGTGCCTGGCTACGAATACAGTGTCTCGTATCAAGCAATTCTAGCCGATGGCCGCTGTAGCGCTCTTGTAGCAATCCCCTCTCCCTGCAGGGCGCGCGGCTATATATATAAGATGATAAGTAAAAATAAGACTGGCCGTGGACCGTGGTTACCGCCCTATGGGTGAATGATGTTCAGTACTTCGTAGCTTATTAAAGGGCCGCAACTATAGTAATGAAAAGACAGTAATAGTAGGTAGGTAGTAAGTGGAGGGCAGATAGGAACGCTAGCTCCAGCTCCGTTACTATCCTACAAGAGCATGCCTAGCACGCCTGGCCACCCTCCTGGGCAACGCTTCGCTACTACGAAGCGTGCTCAGTACATTATACCAGACCTTATGAAGCCCGATTGCCTTCCGTTGTCTCGCGTACTAGCGGTTTCTGTGCCGATTGCCATATGAAATCGGTTATTACTTAAGGTGAGGGAAGTGGTCCAGCTCCCTGTACCCTATGTTCGGACGAGCTCTGGGGCGTTGGGGGCGCGCGTTCACGGCTATTTCCTCCGCGGTGATGGTGCAGTTCATTTCGCACTCCAACGGGCCATCGCCGCTATCGCTTTCGCTCGTGCCGAGGGTAGGGCGCTTGCTGCTCGTGTTCGCGGTGGTGGATAATAGGGCTACTATAATACAAGCGCCGGCTTCTTCCATCAACAGGTCTTCTGTAGAGCTTCCTTCGGCTTTATATCTTTTCTATAATTCGTTGATCTTATTTCTGTAGCTTGCCAATATGTATATGCGTCTTTTTTTCTTACGTAGCACACTATGTTTGCAATACTGTTGGTGGATTATATACGCCATGGCCACGACTTTGTTCATACTAATTATACACCTACGCCTACACCTCTGAATCTATATCAGCAGACTATCGCCCGCGGCGTCTGGTGCGTTTTGCTGAGGGCACCTCTAACGCTAGTTCATCCGCAGAAGTGTTAGAGTTGCTAAAAGAGGACGCGGGATTAGAGTCGAGACGGAATTGCGTTAGCGTCCATTGGCTAGAGACAAAGCTTGAAGCTGGGTCATCTGGAGATGCCAATGGGCTATGTTCATCTTATATTAACGATCTGTTTGCCTTCTGAAACTCCACATCTCGCTAAAGCTTTTACTCTACCCTGATTCGGCCAAACTAGAATGGCCCAAATATTGCGTAGCGGGCTCTATAGGTACACGGGCAGCCTTCCGCGTAATACTAGGTCGACAAGACGGACGAGGGCGGAGAGCTATCGTGGGTGATAAAACAGCAGTGTTTCTTCTATCCAGCCCTCGCAAGGCGCTTCTCGTCATGAGGATCTGGGACAGGTTGTTCCAGAAGGCGGGTAGCGGTCGAGTCGCGAACACGGGCTTCTATTCCTTTAGCAAAGGCTCGGTGGTAGTATCGCTCGGCAGTCGACGCTTACTCGAGTTAATACAGGCCGGTGGTGGTGACATATAGAAGAGTTAGTGTCATACATTTTGGAGTTGGATCCGAGGCGCTCTTGCGTCCCATATACAGTCGATTGGATGCGAATGACCGGACTTGAGGCATGTATTAAGTGGATTGGATTCCAGTGATCGCAATAGCACGTCTTCCAACAGGCACCACACACATAACAGAATTGAAGTCTACACCGGCAACTATTCTCGATGGTAAGCTGCATTCAACCCCATGCCGTTACCTGACTTACGTCATATGATTGCAGCCCGTGTTCAACTCGACCATGGCCCAACAGTTCTGACACCGTTGACAGCCTTGCTCTCTCTCCAGTTGGATGACATATCGGAGTTGCTCGTCTTTCGGGCAATCCCCGTCGTGCGAGACCCTTTTACACGTAGTACATGTTTCCCCACGGCATTTACTACAGGTAGCTATTATATAACAGTAATTGGCCGGCGGAATGAAAGGGAAAACCCCCTTTTGGGGTGGCGTTTGATATATTGTTTATATTATTTCCATGCCTTTAATTAAGTATATCGCTATATTGGGTAGTATGTTACTACCGAGGTCCTAACGGAATTCGTTGGCTTAGAGAAATATGCAATCTACTATATATAAGGCCACTAAACCAGTACGTTTCGTTTTTGCGGCGAGCAACTTATAAAGCTAAAAAAAAGTCGAAATATTTCCTAACCAGGGAAAAAACGGAGCCTTTCCAAGAATAAAACGTAAAAGGGAAGGGAAAAGTAGTAGTTCGTGCGCTAATTCTGCCCCTACGAAAGAAACAGTAAACTGGGCGGGATACACTAGCTAAGTTCTACTATAGCAATTCGGAAGACCACCTAGACTAGAGAGACGTCTTACAACCTTGAATTAATTTGTTTATTGGCCCAGCTTTTTTTGCCCTACCGCTGGCACCCATGTCTTACTTTGTATACACTTTCCTTATCCCTTTTTGTAACTAATACAGTTCCCTCAGGACGTGGCTATATCCAAGTCAACTCTCTAAGGAAAAGAACGCTGTCTAGTTAGCCTAATAATCTGCCCGTATTAGGAATTATTAACCTTTTATTAGGTGATGCGTTACTGATGGAGGGTGGCAGCTGTGTCCCCCGCCTTACCGCATTTTACAGCATGGCTGTCGGCTGGAGCATGCGCTACTGCACGTGTACACATTCATCTATCCATTCATTCCCATCGTCTTTTGCGCGTCACCCCTCCAACTTTTCTCCCCTCTCTCTCAACCATATTGCTCTTAGCTAGTAGATAAAACAGCTCTTCTTAATTATTTGGTATTCCATCTCACCCTTTAAATCAGCATCCCTCTTATTCGGGTCCATCGTGATCATCAGCCCCCGCGATTTCTCACACCCCTATGGAACCTGCAGGCTTGGCAGTAGGCATCGCAGGACTCGTCGGAATCTTTAGTACTTGTCTGGATATCGTCGAGAGGTGGGACTCTTATAAAGATTTTGGAGTCGAATTCGGTTCTCTTGTAGCTCGTTTTAAAGCCGACAAGATTCGATTCCGGCAGTGGGGTCAGCTCGTAGGGATTGACAAGAGCAAACATGGAGACGGCTATCACAAAGCCCTCGACGACCCGTCAATTCGACGGGTAGTTGATGAGATCTTACAATCCATCAAGCATTTCGATGACGATACAGGGAATTTTCCCCCTGCTTTGCGGCCCATCTCCGGTTCAGTTGATACGCTGGCCCATAGCAAGACCGTCCTTCCTAGAGGGCGTCCACAATTTGAGAAGTACCAGGGCGCAACGTCACGAAAGAGTAGACTTGAATGGGCTCTGAGAGGCAAGGCGCGGTTTCTTGCACTGGTCGAATCATTTGACGCTCTGGTCCAGAAGCTATATGATCTCGTTCCTCCAGACCAATTAACAGTTCCAGGCCAGATGATATTGGATGGAGGATATAGCAATCTTGCCTCTCTTAATGGTATGTCCTATAGCTAATTGCACGTTATCTCTACTCATATATTGTGATAAAAATAGGAAAAACTTCATGGCATTTTGATGTCCAAAGGATGTTGGCCGATGTTAAAAAACAGCTAGATAGTAAGACCCTCCTCTCTCCCACATCGAATAATCATTAACCCGTTCAGATGAAACCCGCAAAGGGCTAAACGGATGGCTCGACACGCATGATTCAAAACAGATGTATGACGACTTCGTCCGTAGGAGACTAGATGGTACTTGTGATTGGATCCTTACTCGGTCCGAGTTCCTGCAATGGCAGTTGCTTCCATAAAAAAATGCAAAACTCTTATGGGCTCACGGGCCACCCGGATATGGAAAAACCATTCTTTGCGCAAGAATTGTTCAGCACCTAATAGCGAATTCCGGCGCGCCACTGGCATACTTCTTCTTCTCCTCAGAGCTAGAAAGCCGAGAGAATCCTTTTGCTGTCATGAGATCCTGGATCTCTCAGATTACGGCACAAAACCAAGATGCATTTAATATCGCCCAAGAGAAACTGGAGGCAACTGATGGGCGTGTTTCATCGCGAACTGACATTGAGGAGCTTTTCGAATCAATTACACAGAATATACCGGAATGTATATTCGTTGTAGACGGCCTTGATGAGTGTGCCGCACGAGAGAATGACAGGAAACTAATTCATAGGGAGTCTCTATTAGAGTTTCTCAAGTCCCTCAGGCATATCATCTCGAAATCGAAATCGCGGCTACTAGTTGTTAGTCGCAATGATCAGGAGATTCGAGAAGGCTTGAACAACAACAAGAATGTTCTGGAGTGTGAACTGGTTGAGTTGCAGATCCTTCCGCAGGATGTTGAATACGACGCTACCCTGTTTTCACAAAGCATTGTTGAAGACAAGCTCGCTAACAAAAGTGAAACACAACGACGAGAACTCGCCCACAGAATGGTCGATCGATGCGAGTCGATGTTCCTAGGGATTAAATTACTGGAACCCGACCTAAAGGGTGGCAAAAATCTGAAACAACTTCAACGACTTATTGATGAGGCGCCTAATAGACTGGATCGTATTTATGATCGCAACTGGGAAAGGATCATAAATCTCACAAATATTAGCAGATACCGGGCATTTTCGATTTTGAGGTGGGCAACATTTGCATTACGCCCGATAACTATCTACGAGGTTACTGAGGCTCTGCTTCTTGCGGACGATGATTGCGGCGCGCTGGACTACACAGAACTGCCCGACTCGATTGACGAGGTCTATATCAAGACTGAAATAATAGAACTTTGTGAGTCTCTCATTGAAGTTCGAAAGGCAGAATTAGCTTCAGGTCTGGGTCATTCGACTTTACATCTGAGCCATTTCTCAGTTAGGCAATATATTATATGTCACATGCCAGCCAGTCCTGGGGAACTCATCATAAACGAGCAGTTGCGATCTTCAAACGAGGCAATCCAGAGCAATATTCTTGCGAAAACATGCATCCATTACCTCAATTGTAGGGACGTCTGGAGAGATATAGGGCAACAAGAAAGGGTCAATTCCGGAACCCAAACCTTCCGAGGGTACGCAGCGGATTCGTGGCATAAGCACGTGAAGCAAGGAACCATCAATTCAAAAGATGTTGCGCAACTTATTAATGCTTTCTTTTCTCCAGTAAATAAGAACTGGGAGTTCTGGAGAAAAGATAGCGAGAATGCATTACAAAGCCAGATAATACAGTATGAAGGGGAACTTTTGTTAGGGAATCCGCTATTTTACGCGTCGCTTCTCGGCTTCTCAGAGACAGTTGCTCATCTTATAGAGGAGGTAGGAATGGATGTCAACTGTGTTGACTCATCAAACCGAACAGCAATATTCGCTGCTTCCTCAAAGAGCTGGATTTCAGGAGTGATACAGCTTTTGAAGAAAGGGGCAAGTGTGAACATTGCAAGCAATGAGGGAAGGACTCCCATATATGCGGGGGCAAGTGAAGGATGCGTTAAAGTTGTGAAGCTTCTTCTTGAAAAGGGAGCCGATCTAACTGTAGTAAACAAGGATGGATAGACACTACTAAACTCGGCTTTAAATAACGGCCATATCGAAGTGGTCAAGCTTCTTCTTAAAAAGGGAGCTAATCTAACTGTAGTAGATAAGGATAGATAGATACTACTAAACTCGGCTTTAAATAACGGCCATATCGAAGTGGTCAAGCTTCTTTTCGAAAAGGGAGCCGATCTAACTGTGGCAGACAAGGATGGATGGACACCCCTTATTCGAGCTTCAAGCAATGGCCACGACAAGATTGTTGGCCTATTGCTTGTACAACATAATGTAGATCCCCAGTCCAGCGACGTTAATGGTCGTACAGCCCTTTCTTGGGCAGCCGCCAAGGGCCACAAGACTGTGATTGAACTCCTTATTACAGATCAACGACTTGATACTAACTCTCAAGATCATGCTGGACTTGTTCCGTTAATATGGGCTTCACAAAAGTCTCAAGACTCTACCGTAAAGCTACTTGTTCAACATGGTTGCTTCATACACGGGGATGATAGATATTCCTTTTTCTTTTAGATCGCTATATTCATGATGCATAAGGCCTTTGAGGAGGTAGCTTCTGCCATGCATTTTGAAATTGACGACTTCACGCTTGGACTTACGGAACTATTCAAACAGATAAATTAATGCCATCATTGAGCATCACTTGACCTTACGTCCGTACCCTACTTTCCGGCCACTCATTTTAGCCCACACCGCCTTTTACATCTCTCACTTCACACAACTACCATGTACGCAATTCTTTCTCAAAGCTTATCATATCTTCTACAGCCAAAAAGAACCTATTGATGGCTCGATATACCGAAAAAGATGTTGATTCTGCAATAGCTGCAGTTAGAGCCGGCTGCAGCATTCGCAAGACCGCTCTTGAATGGGGTGTCCCTCTAGCTACCCTTCAAGATCGTATCAGCGGTTGTTCAGCTGGAAAAGAAGGCTTCAACCACCTCCAAAAGGTCGATCCTGTAACCGAAGAAAGACTGGCGCAATGGGTACTCCTTCAATCCGACCTAGGGCTTCCTCCAAGCCACGCAGAGTTACGGGAATTCGCTAGGCGCGTTCTGCAGCCCCAAGGGCTTGACGTATCACTCGGAAAGCATTGGGTTTCCCGTTTTCTGAACAGAGATCCATCGATTCAAGTCCTTAGAAGCAGGTCTATCGATTCTCGGCGTTTAAATGGAGCAACAACTGACATTATTCGAAGATGGTTCCAACGCCTAGCAATCCAAGCTATCAAGGCTATCAAACCGGAAAACAGACATAATATGGACGAAATCGGCATAATAGAAGGGATGGGCAAGAATGGATTGGTCCTTGGGAGGGCCCAGAAAGCCGTTATTCAGCGAAAAACACCTAGAGGGAGGACCTGGTGGTCTATTATCGAGTGCATCTCTGCTGTTGGGACCTTTTTGCCTTCTTTGGTGATTTTCAAAGGCAGTTAATTGAAACAACAGTGGTATCCTTTGGATCTCAAGCCTTTTGAAGGCTGAAAATAGGATTACAAAATAAATTAAGCAGTACACTCATTTCTGCATCTTACAAGACGAGCCACTCGTAACTACAGAATCAGACCCTATCACACCTGAATCGGAAACGGATCCAGAACGTTAAAACCTGCTTGCACAAGTTGCGTGTGCCCCCATGCAATGCTCCGAGAAGTCATACGCATCCCAAGAAATCACTTAACGCTGCCTTCGTTCACACGGCGCCCCCTTCAACCCTCTTTGGCAAAGGGAGAAACATAATAAGAAGCTTAGGTAGACTGGTCAAGCGGCGTGTTGAGGGGAAAAGCAGGCTGCGTAAGATAAGGCGTATTTATAGTTGTATCGGAAAGGCAGACTTAGGCAAGAAAAAAGTAGTTTCTATTCTGCCTATTTCTATCCATACAATGTTCTAGACACGCTATAATTACTATTATAAAAGCACTGCTATTGAGTATTAAGGCAACGGTAGCATAAGGATCGACGTTAGTGTATATTAATAGTTAGTACCCTGCTAGATCGTTGCGATAGCTAGGTCGCTAAGATCGCTGTACCATACTAACGCTAAATTGTATATTATAATAAACCTTGTTATTAATAAAAATTCCTAAAGTAAATAATAATCTCGTTCTATAATCTAAAAGTTCTATAAATATCTAGATATACTAGATATTATAGAACTTTTAGATTATAGAACGAGATTATTATTTACTTTAGGAATTTTATTAATAACAAGGTTTATTATAATATACAATTTAGCGTTAGTATGGTACAGCGATCTTAGCGACCTAGCTATCGCAACGATCTAGCAGGGTACTAACTATTAATATACACTAACGTCGATCCTTATGCTACCGTTGCCTTAATACTCAATAGCAGTGCTTTTATAATAGTAATTATAGCGTGTCTAGAACATTGTATGGATAGAAATAGGCAGAATAGAAACTACTTTTTTCTTGCCTAAGTCTGCCTTTCCGATACAACTATAAATACGCCTTATCTTACGCAGCCTGCTTTTCCCCTCAACACGCCGCTTGACCAGTCTACCTAAGCTTCTTATTATGTTTCTCCCTTTGCCAAAGAGGGTTGAAGGGGGCGCCGTGTGAACGAAGGCAGCGTTAAGTGATTTCTTGGGATGCGTATGACTTCTCGGAGCATTGCATGGGGGCACACGCAACTTGTGCAAGCAGGTTTTAACGTTCTGGATCCGTTTCCGATTCAGGTGTGATAGGGTCTGATTCTGTAGTTACGAGTGGCTCGTCTTGTAAGATGCAGAAATGAGTGTACTGCTTAATTTATTTTGTAATCCTATTTTCAGCCTTCAAAAGGCTTGAGATCCAAAGGATACCACTGTTGTTTCAATTAACTGCCTTTGAAAATCACCAAAGAAGGCAAAAAGGTCCCAACAGCAGAGATGCACTCGATAATAGACCACCAGGTCCTCCCTCTAGGTGTTTTTCGCTGAATAACGGCTTTCTGGGCCCTCCCAAGGACCAATCCATTCTTGCCCATCCCTTCTATTATGCCGATTTCGTCCATATTATGTCTGTTTTCCGGTTTGATAGCCTTGATAGCTTGGATTGCTAGGCGTTGGAACCATCTTCGAATAATGTCAGTTGTTGCTCCATTTAAACGCCGAGAATCGATAGACCTGCTTCTAAGGACTTGAATCGATGGATCTCTGTTCAGAAAACGGGAAACCCAATGCTTTCCGAGTGATACGTCAAGCCCTTGGGGCTGCAGAACGCGCCTAGCGAATTCCCGTAACTCTGCGTGGCTTGGAGGAAGCCCTAGGTCGGATTGAAGGAGTACCCATTGCGCCAGTCTTTCTTCGGTTACAGGATCGACCTTTTGGAGGTGGTTGAAGCCTTCTTTTCCAGCTGAACAACCGCTGATACGATCTTGAAGGGTAGCTAGAGGGACACCCCATTCAAGAGCGGTCTTGCGAATGCTGCAGCCGGCTCTAACTGCAGCTATTGCAGAATCAACATCTTTTTCGGTATATCGAGCCATCAATAGGTTCTTTTTGGCTGTAGAAGATATGATAAGCTTTGAGAAAGAATTGCGTACATGGTAGTTGTGTGAAGTGAGAGATGTAAAAGGCGGTGTGGGCTAAAATGAGTGGCCGGAAAGTAGGGTACGGACGTAAGGTCAAGTGATGCTCAATGATGGCATTAATTTATCTGTTTGAATAGTTCCGTAAGTCCAAGCGTGAAGTCGTCAATTTCAAAATGCATGGCAGAAGCTACCTCCTCAAAGGCCTTATGCATCATGAATATAGCGATCTAAAAGAAAAGGAATATCTATCATCCCCGTGTATGAAGCAACCATGTTGAACAAGTAGCTTTACGGTAGAGTCTTGAGACTTTTGTGAAGCCCATATTAACGGAACAAGTCCAGCATGATCTTGAGAGTTAGTATCAAGTCGTTGATCTGTAATAAGGAGTTCAATCACAGTCTTGTGGCCCTTGGCGGCTGCCCAAGAAAGGGCTGTACGACCATTAACGTCGCTGGACTGGGGATCTACATTATGTTGTACAAGCAATAGGCCAACAATCTTGTCGTGGCCATTGCTTGAAGCTCGAATAAGGGGTGTCCATCCATCCTTGTCTGCCACAGTTAGATCGGCTCCCTTTTCGAAAAGAAGCTTGACCACTTCGATATGGCCGTTATTTAAAGCCGAGTTTAGTAGTATCTATCTATCCTTATCTACTACAGTTAGATTAGCTCCCTTTTTAAGAAGAAGCTTGACCACTTCGATATGGCCGTTATTTAAAGCCGAGTTTAGTAGTGTCTATCCATCCTTGTTTACTACAGTTAGATCGGCTCCCTTTTCAAGAAGAAGCTTCACAACTTTAACGCATCCTTCACTTGCCCCCGCATATATGGGAGTCCTTCCCTCATTGCTTGCAATGTTCACACTTGCCCCTTTCTTCAAAAGCTGTATCACTCCTGAAATCCAGCTCTTTGAGGAAGCAGCGAATATTGCTGTTCGGTTTGATGAGTCAACACAGTTGACATCCATTCCTACCTCCTCTATAAGATGAGCAACTGTCTCTGAGAAGCCGAGAAGCGACGCGTAAAATAGCGGATTCCCTAACAAAAGTTCCCCTTCATACTGTATTATCTGGCTTTGTAATGCATTCTCGCTATCTTTTCTCCAGAACTCCCAGTTCTTATTTACTGGAGAAAAGAAAGCATTAATAAGTTGCGCAACATCTTTTGAATTGATGGTTCCTTGCTTCACGTGCTTATGCCACGAATCCGCTGCGTACCCTCGGAAGGTTTGGGTTCCGGAATTGACCCTTTCTTGTTGCCCTATATCTCTCCAGACGTCCCTACAATTGAGGTAATGGATGCATGTTTTCGCAAGAATATTGCTCTGGATTGCCTCGTTTGAAGATCGCAACTGCTCGTTTATGATGAGTTCCCCAGGACTGGCTGGCATGTGACATATAATATATTGCCTAACTGAGAAATGGCTCAGATGTAAAGTCGAATGACCCAGACCTGAAGCTAATTCTGCCTTTCGAACTTCAATGAGAGACTCACAAAGTTCTATTATTTCAGTCTTGATATAGACCTCGTCAATCGAGTCGGGCAGTTCTGTGTAGTCCAGCGCGCCGCAATCATCGTCCGCAAGAAGCAGAGCCTCAGTAACCTCGTAGATAGTTATCGGGCGTAATGCAAATGTTGCCCACCTCAAAATCGAAAATGCCCGGTATCTGCTAATATTTGTGAGATTTATGATCCTTTCCCAGTTGCGATCATAAATACGATCCAGTCTATTAGGCGCCTCATCAATAAGTCGTTGAAGTTGTTTCAGATTTTTGCCACCCTTTAGGTCGGGTTCCAGTAATTTAATCCCTAGGAACATCGACTCGCATCGATCGACCATTCTGTGGGCGAGTTCTCGTCGTTGTGTTTCACTTTTGTTAGCGAGCTTGTCTTCAACAATGCTTTGTGAAAACAGGGTAGCGTCGTATTCAACATCCTGCGGAAGGATCTGCAACTCAACCAGTTCACACTCCAGAACATTCTTGTTGTTGTTCAAGCCTTCTCGAATCTCCTGATCATTGCGACTAACAACTAGTAGCCGCGATTTCGATTTCGAGATGATATGCCTGAGGGACTTGAGAAACTCTAATAGAGACTCCCTATGAATTAGTTTCCTGTCATTCTCTCGTGCGGCACACTCATCAAGGCCGTCTACAACGAATATACATTCCGGTATATTCTGTGTAATTGATTCGAAAAGCTCCTCAATGTCAGTTCGCGATGAAACACGCCCATCAGTTGCCTCCAGTTTCTCTTGGGCGATATTAAATGCATCTTGGTTTTGTGCCGTAATCTGAGAGATCCAGGATCTCATGACAGCAAAAGGATTCTCTCGGCTTTCTAGCTCTGAGGAGAAGAAGAAGTATGCCAGTGGCGCGCCGGAATTCGCTATTAGGTGCTGAACAATTCTTGCGCAAAGAATGGTTTTTCCATATCCGGGTGGCCCGTGAGCCCATAAGAGTTTTGCATTTTTTTATGGAAGCAACTGCCATTGCAGGAACTCGGACCGAGTAAGGATCCAATCACAAGTACCATCTAGTCTCCTACGGACGAAGTCGTCATACATCTGTTTTGAATCATGCGTGTCGAGCCATCCGTTTAGCCCTTTGCGGGTTTCATCTGAACGGGTTAATGATTATTCGATGTGGGAGAGAGGAGGGTCTTACTATCTAGCTGTTTTTTAACATCGGCCAACATCCTTTGGACATCAAAATGCCATGAAGTTTTTCCTATTTTTATCACAATATATGAGTAGAGATAACGTGCAATTAGCTATAGGACATACCATTAAGAGAGGCAAGATTGCTATATCCTCCATCCAATATCATCTGGCCTGGAACTGTTAATTGGTCTGGAGGAACGAGATCATATAGCTTCTGGACCAGAGCGTCAAATGATTCGACCAGTGCAAGAAACCGCGCCTTGCCTCTCAGAGCCCATTCAAGTCTACTCTTTCGTGACGTTGCGCCCTGGTACTTCTCAAATTGTGGACGCCCTCTAGGAAGGACGGTCTTGCTATGGGCCAGCGTATCAACTGAACCGGAGATGGGCCGCAAAGCAGGGGGAAAATTCCCTGTATCGTCATCGAAATGCTTGATGGATTGTAAGATCTCATCAACTACCCGTCGAATTGACGGGTCGTCGAGGGCTTTGTGATAGCCGTCTCCATGTTTGCTCTTGTCAATCCCTACGAGCTGACCCCACTGCCGGAATCGAATCTTGTCGGCTTTAAAACGAGCTACAAGAGAACCGAATTCGACTCCAAAATCTTTATAAGAGTCCCACCTCTCGACGATATCCAGACAAGTACTAAAGATTCCGACGAGTCCTGCGATGCCTACTGCCAAGCCTGCAGGTTCCATAGGGGTGTGAGAAATCGCGGGGGCTGATGATCACGATGGACCCGAATAAGAGGGATGCTGATTTAAAGGGTGAGATGGAATACCAAATAATTAAGAAGAGCTGTTTTATCTACTAGCTAAGAGCAATATGGTTGAGAGAGAGGGGAGAAAAGTTGGAGGGGTGACGCGCAAAAGACGATGGGAATGAATGGATAGATGAATGTGTACACGTGCAGTAGCGCATGCTCCAGCCGACAGCCATGCTGTAAAATGCGGTAAGGCGGGGGACACAGCTGCCACCCTCCATCAGTAACGCATCACCTAATAAAAGGTTAATAATTCCTAATACGGGCAGATTATTAGGCTAACTAGACAGCGTTCTTTTCCTTAGAGAGTTGACTTGGATATAGCCACGTCCT